>BSBM01001285.1:642500-852500 GCA_027924585.1 Larix kaempferi | reverse complement strand
ATCTGCATCGCCCTAAGAGAATAAAATCTGATGGTAATTATGAACAAATCTGACATACTGCGATCTCGCAATAATCGCACCTCTGAGCAGTCTTTATACAACATTAATATATATCTACTATGTATTTAATTATTCTTGATGTAATACATATGTTTCTAACTAAAAATTAAATTAATGTTTTGAAATCAAAATACACAAATTTGTAAATATACCCTTAAACCCCCAAACACCTAGAAGCACTTAAATGCACTTAGGGATTATGGGTTATAAGAGGTCCTAAAGGCCTTTATGGGGGAGGGGCTCTTTATGGGGAGGGGCTCTAGGCATAACCCGACACATTTATATCTATTGGGCAATAAATACAATGAACGCTACCCACCAACCATTGCAACGTTCAACAAGTACATGCACGCACCAGATGCGCACACGTGCCTCTAGCGTGCATGCGCCAGAGACGCGTGCGCGTCCTTGTTGAACATAAAATTTAGAAAATCACCTGCGTTCTTTCTCCCGCATTTTTTCCCTCATTCATCGCGTTCTGTTTGCTGGTTTCACGCACATTCCAACAAGCATTTTCATGGTAGATTGAATTCATACACCATTTGGATAAAATACACAATATTTGGGGCTCTATTTGGCTCTTTGTATTGAATACACACCTATTGGGCTCTATTTGGATCAATTGAGTGAATACACAACAGTTGGACTCTATTTGGCACCTTGGATTGAATTCTCATGCTACTTGGATACACATGAAGTCTTCTTACATATAGTGGACACATCAAAAGAGCATTTGACATTTGAAGCAAAGAGCAATCATAATCCTTGAGGTATGGTGAAAATTTGATCTTGTTAAATGTAATTTAGTCTTCATTCACTTCTTTGAATGGAATCTATTTTGGTTTTTCCTCATGAATTGTATGATAGATCTATTTTAGTCTTCTTAATCTTCAACATAGACAATAAAAACATCCTACCAAAAAAAAACTACAACATGCACCAAGCAATGCTTTCAACCTTTCATGAAGATAATAAAAAAAAATTACTTGCATCACCACCAATAACATTTCACAATCACATTCCTCCATCTAGTAGACAAACATTTGTTGAATTCCTCATGGTTTCACTACAACAACTCACACACACCTAAACAATTGAAAACTCTTAGTCTTTTGGGGCTATTTTCCCTCATCCATACCATGAAAATGAAGTGATATGAGCTTCTCCCTTGTAGGGAATTTGCTGGACTACTAACATCCCATACCACCATCCAATACCATCCTACTGAGTTCCTAGATGTGATGTTGTAACTTTATATATAGGGCATTCCCAATAGCTTTTAAGATTATATGAAAACATTATCACTAGATGTTGTTGTACATAATCAATTGCTACTTGAAGCTTTAATAATCATGTACATCGGGTTTTAATATCTTGTTTGGTGTTCATTCTTGCAGGGGTCATATTTTTGTTTTTCTAAAAGCGCATTGAATATGGGAAACAAACGTAATAATCAAAAAAATTCTAGAAGGACGCAGTTGCCCCCTGAAAAGGTCCATGAGATAAGAGAAAAGGCCAGGTTGTACATGCAAAACCGTAGAAATCAAAATGTTAGTGCCTTAGATCCATCAAAAAGTAATGACGAAGTGGTTGAAGTCAATCAAATCTTTCCTGATGTCGAGTATGAAGGGATGGATGTTGAACAAGTTCTTAACTGAAAACCACCCCAAGAAGAGCACCCACCTGGCGAACACACTCCATTGCAGGACCAATTACTAAACGAAGGGCCACAACAAACCGTTGACGAGACTCGTACTTCCTTGTTGACTCCCTTGCCTCAACTATCAACCGGACAACGAAGAACTCCTAGACGTATTCATGTGGATGAAAGTTCATTTTCAGGACTTGAAGGTAAGATGCCCAAACGCACTATTGATTTCCATTGTAAGAAAATAATCAAAGATTTTTTTGAATCCAAAACCGATGCAGCAAAATGTCAATTGTTTCTTGCTTTGTTAAAATCAAATTGTCTAGCTCATGTTGAGAGAATTTTTTGCATAAAGGTAGTTAGAAGTTCAGAGGCCAACAATCATGTTGTTATAAATCTACAATCTACATTTAATTTGATTGGAAAAACTTCTCACACAAAAGATTTTAATGCGGCCCGTCGTGTACTGTCAGAATCGATTGTAGAAAAATCCACAAGGCAACGTCGCCTACTATCACACACATGTAAAATATTTAAAGTAGATAGAAAGACTCTTCAAAAGTATTCTGCCATTAGAGAAAAACTTGAGACCCCAGGCCAAAAATATTGTTGGGCCTTTGTTGGTAGGTTACCTCGTTCAGACATGAAGCTCATTGATGCTGTTAAAGAACCAGTGCAAAATTTTTGGCATGATAACACTAGACTGTCATCGAATCAAAGAGATGTTTTAAAGTTGAGAAAATGTGTTAGGGGGGGTGAACCCCATGTCAAGCACTTCCTTGACACCGCACAAACAAAAATCTATGAGAGGTTCAAGAATGAGCACACACAATTGAACTTGGGCCAAAGGTCCTTCGAAAAATGCAAACCTTGGTATGTTAGAATTTGCATTGATCGTAGTACATGTTGTTGTAGATAACATGTAGAATTTGAGTACTATTATGATACATATAGACATATATTTTGTGGTTTGCATACTAACATTGTGTAAGATTGCCCTTTGTTACAACCACTAAATGCATCCAGTGAATTTATACATAGCATAATGTGTCGAAGGCCTTAAGGACAAAAATATTATAAAAGATCATGTTTATATGGGATGTGTTCCAGTTGCAGTGGATTTGCATTATTGATCCGTTGCATCCACGCAACCGCGGAGGACGAATTTGGGAGGATGTCAGTAGAAATGCAGAACTTCCAGTACATAACATATCAAGTAGATAGTTCGAAGGAAAGCAAAAAAATTGCATTGGTGAAGTCACAGGTAATCTAAGTTTGCATGCTTTCATATTGTACATGTTGAATTTGTACATATATATTCAGATTGAAAATGTCACGTTGTATTAATGCCCTTGGTTTTGTGGCACCAGGTACAAATTTGTGATTTCATGAAGGAATTCTACCAAAAGACCGAGCATTATGTACAGCACGTCCATGTAGCACGATGGCAGGATGAACAATACAGACAGTGCAGGGACACCTTTCCCAAGGGCACAATATTTTTGATTGTGGACTTTGCGGAAAACTATACCCTACAGCCACATAATGAGATTCAAAGTAAATACTACCATTCATACCAAGTTTAAATACTACCATTCATACCAAGTTAGCATAATTTTCCATATCACGTACACGCACGTGCTAGAGAGCAGCAACGACATGAGGATAATATTGAAAGAGACCAACTTCTACATCAGTGACGACAGGTGCCACGACCTACATTATGTGCAGCATTGCTTCAAAATTTTCTATGATCAGCTGAAGGAGAGAGGGATACATATGGATCAACATTAGATATGGTCAGATTGTTGTGCAGGCCAGTTCAAAAATGCACGTGTTTTCCAGTGGTTGAGTATGTTGCACAAGACTTATGATGTGCTGCATGTATGGAACTATTTTGAGACTGGGCATGGAAAGGGAGAGCACGACGGGGCTGGAGCATGTCTCAAAACTGCCCTACGAAGGGAGGAGATGAGGTGCATGGGAGGCCCTCATATTCGGAATGCCGAATCCACAGTTCGATGGTGCAAAGAAAAAATGTCAGATCGAACCACGGAGCAACACATACCAATAGGTAGAGGACATGTTTTCAGAAATTTCTGGAATGTAGTTGATATAGATCGACCGCGTTCTTATAGTTGTAGTACTGTGCAAGGCACTCATGCATTTCATTCGGTTCGAAGCTCAAGCAATCCCTTATTTGAAATATGGACGCGAAAATTTGCTTGATTTTGTGGGTCTTGCAGCAGTTGTGAGTGGGATGAGTGCAAATCAATGGATTGGGTTGATGAATGGGATCATGTATCACTTGCAGTGGACCCACGTGCAGTTGTTGAAACAATCTAGTTAGAGGAAGTCCAATCCTCTATTTCGAATGAATATGATCATATATCTGATCTTGTATAACTAGATAAACATTTCTGCATGCATATCCCGGTTCCCTCCTTGTTTTTGTAATTATCCAAGTTATTAAACCATTGCTTGTTGGAATATGACCTTAAAATGTATTTTTGTAGGACACATCTAGACAGTTGTCGCCCCGACAGACAGTGCAATTGGGACGAATTATTGGTTGGCACGATGCATCTAGGGGAAGCAAACCCTCCTCACATCATTAACGGATAGTGAAGGCATAACCTTTCCGATTGGATCGATGGTTGTTCAGGGGGAATATCTTACAGTGGATGGAAAGGGACCAAAGAGCAATGGCTACACATACATAGATTATAGACCAGGGTCGCGGGTGTATCACTTTACACACTTGATCGTGGGTACAAACATCCAACTACAGACAATGTCAACGAAGTCATCAAACAAGGTACGCTACTTACTACCTCATGCGGAGCATGAGAGGTTGTTCGAGACAATAAAAAAACAAGAGGATCTAGAAGGCCTAATTGAATAATCTTCAAAAAACACTAATCTAACCCTCAGAAACTAATCTAGAATCCTAGAAACCTAATGTATCCCTATTAACCTAATCTAGCCCTAGAATCCGTGACCCACCACACATACCCTCAATAGGGGGTATTTGGACTCCAAGCTGGATAGGATCAATATTAGAAGGGTTTGTTACCCAATCTATTAAGGGCCCAAGTCACATTGAGTCATTTCCAATCTTATATAGCCTATATGCCGCTAATCAAATGCCAAAAAATCCAGCTAGGAGAACACTTGTTATCTTACACGCTCTAATTAACCTCTAGGCAAAGCAACGGCCATTGCTCTGCAACTTGTGAAGGCTGCGCAGGAAAAAAACTAAGTGCTACTAATCAGAGGAGGGTAGTTGTCACTGGATTGGGAGTAGTCACTTCCTTTGGTCATGATCCAGGTACTTTACAGGGAAATCTTCTTAAGGGACAGAGTGGTATCAGTGATATTGAGAGCTTTGATTGCTCTGATTTTGCAAGTGTAATTGGCGTCAATGTGATTCATTTGCTTCCTCTCATTTACACCTCTTTTAAATTTTTCTACTTGACTTGTAAATGTGGAATAGTCCACCAAGTCAAAGGGTTTTTTCTCATCATGATCTCACCAAGAGCCACATACACAAAAACCATGCATCATGTACAAAATAAACATGCAAAAGCCTTCGGGTCAATGCTTAATCAGTGATCTCCACCATGCATGATTCAATCAAGCATGATTCTCCTTACAATACATGCAAGAGCTAGCAACAACATTCAACATTTCCTTCACACAACCTCTATGACCTCTATTCCTTATGTAGCTTAGTCTCCATGCTTTATGCACTACGGTCATAATAATCATAGCAATTGTCTAATAATTCATAAACACATATGATCAATCATGACTACTCAATCCGTCGTGATGTCGCATAAGTAAAAAAATAATGAGACCAAGACTTCCTTGGTACAAAATATTGTTGATTCATATCTTCAACCCCCCCATCTATTACAGTTATTCTTCACAGCTACAAAATCCCAACAATGACATAATAATTGGGAATCACATTCAACTCAAGCACATCATTGGTAGTACTTATTTGCGACTTTTCCATGATAATTCTTTCATAAAACATAATATTAGTAGCATCTTGTAGAATATTTTCTCATTATATGGTGCATTGCATCAAACCAATAGACAATGATTACTATTTTGCAACAAATAACCTCCAAAAAACATAGAACCAATGACATCATAGAAAAACCATAGAACATAGAAACACACTATGTAACATAATTATCAATGAAAAATATACTTTATTATATGTTAATCCTCTTATCCTACAAATGAAACTTCCCAATATTTTGTTGCTTCCGGTTCTCTTGTCAGATTTATTAGAAAATATAGGGAGATGTTTTTCAACAAAATTCAATGCAATTGCACATTTATTACATGTATATGTACATTAAGGACATGTAACTACTTCCTTAACAAAAAGAGAAGTTGAGAGAAAATCTCTTAATAACTTAACACTCAACCTAAACACAAAGATATTATAAAAATTAATCATAAAAATACTCACCTAACACATACTTAGCTGAGAGAATATCTCAATTATATCAACATCCACTTAGTTAGGCTCATAACAACCACATCCACCCCGTGATACCTCACGTATACATCCACTTAACTTATGTGCACAAACTTCAACCATATGTGAACCCATCATATAACATCTTACCTAATCTAGTAGGTCAATCACTCATAATAACCATGAAGTAATAGGTCATAGTATACATATGCAAAATTCTTCATATTTGCACTTGTATCCTCATCCATTAGCTTACACCAAATATATTTGAAAACATTGCATTATCAACCCTCACCCAAACCCTAGCACTAAACCATCTCCTTCATCATCACCATCACCATCGCCATCACCATATCCATCATCATCATTGACTCTAACTCTAACCCTAATTCAATTTCCTTCTATAACCCTAGCCCTAACCCTCACCCAAACCCTAGTACTAATCCATCTTCTCCATCCTCACCATCACCATCACCGTCACCATCAACGTCTTCATCATCACCACCATCTCCATCATCATCATTGACTCTAACTCTAACCCTAATTCAATTTCCTTCTATAACCCTAGCCCTAACCCTCACCCAAACCCTAACACTAAGCCATCTTCTCCATCCTCACCATCACCATCACCATCACCATCAATGTCTTCATCATCACCATCATCTCCATCATCATCATTGACTCTACCTCTAACCCTAATTCAATTTCCTTCTATAACCCTAGCCCTAACCCTCACCCAAACCCTAGAACTAAGCCATCTTCTCCATCCTCACCATCACCATCACCGTCACCAACAACGTCTTCATCATCACCACCATCTCCATCATCATCATTGACTCTACCTCTAACCCTAACTCTAACTCCAACTCTAACTCTAACTCCAGGTTCCTCATCAAAGCCTCCATCATCATCATCTTCATGACCATCACCATCGCCATCACCATCACTGTCAACCTCTTCATCATCATCACCATCATCATCATCATACATGCCCGGTGGGTGATTTTCCAGAGTTGACCCCCGTGTGCAAAAATTGCACACTCCCTCATTGAGCAAAACCCTAGTTTCCAAGATGGACGTACAAGATGAGGGTGGGGCCACCGGGCCGGAGGGGAGGGGCACCGCTAGCACTATGCCGGCGTGCTGAATCCAACGGAGTTGACGGTTCATCAATCCGAGCCACGGTCTTCATTCTATGGCTCATCACGTCTCGCATCCAGAAGGCCTTCAGGGACACCTGCTGGATACCTGCCGGGGGCGTAGAACTCCAACTGTGCAACAAAACCGGGCTTCGGGGAGTCCTGCAGGTGTGTCTAGGAAGTTTCCGACTGGGAACGCTAGCCACAAGTTCCCGGTGGGTGATTTTCTATAGGTTACCCCCGTGTGCAAAAATTGCACACTCCCTCATTGAGCAAAACCCTAGTTTCCAAGATGGACGTACAAGATGAGGGCGGGACCATCGGGCCGGAGGCGAGGGGCACCCCTAGCACTATCCCGGTGTTCTGAATCCAACAGAGTCGACGGTTCATCGATCTGAGCCATGGTTTTCATTCTATGGCTCATCCTGTCTCGTTGCCAGAAGGCCTTCAGGGACACCTGCTGGATACCTGCCGGGGGCGTAGAACTCCAACTGTGCAAGAAAATTGGGTTTCGAGCAGTCCTGCAGGTGTGTCTAGGCAGGTTCCGGCCGGGAACGCTAGCCACAAGTTCCCGATGGATGGTTTTCCAGAGTTGAACCCCATGTGCAAAACCCTAGTTTCCAAGATGGACGTACAATATGAGGGCGGGGCCATCGGGCCGGAGGCGAGGGGCACCCCTAGCACTATCCCGGTGTTCTGAATCCAACAGAGTCGACGGTTCATCGATCTGAGCCATGGTTTTCATTCTATGGCTCATCCCGTCTCATTGCCAGAAGGCCTTCAGGGACACCTGCTGGATACCTGCCGGGGGCGTAGAACTCCAACTGTGTAAGAAAATTGGGTTTCGAGCAGTCCTGCAGGTGTGTCTAGGCAGGTTTCGGCCGGGAACGCTAGCCACAAGTTCCCGATGGATGGTTTTCCAGAGTTGAACCCCATGTGCAAAAATTGCACACTCCCTCACTGAGCAAAACCCTAGTTTCCAAGATGGACGTACAAGATGAGGGTGGGGCCACTGGGTCAGAGGGGAGGAGCACCCCTAGCACTATCCCGGCGTTCTGAATCCAACGGATTCGATGGTTTTTAGATCTGAGCCATGGTCTTCATTCTATGGATTGTCCCATCTCGCATCCAGAAGGCCTTCAGGGACACCTGCTGGATACCTGTCGGGGGCGTAGAACTCCAACCGTGCAACAAAGCCAGGTTCTGGGGAGTCATGCAAGTGTTTCTAGGTAGGTTCCGGCCGAGAACGCTAGCCACAAGTGCCCGGTGGATGATTTTCTAGAGTTGACCCCCGTGTGCAAAAATTGCACACTCCCTCACTGAGCAAAACCCTAGTTTCCAAGATGGACATACAAGATGAGGGCAGGGCCATCGGGACGAAGGGGAGGAGCACCCCTAGCACTATCCCGGCATGCTAAATCCAACAGAGCCAATGGTTCATCGATCCGAGCCACAGTCTTCATTCTATGGCTCGTCCCATCTCGCATCCAAAAGGCCTTCAGGGACACCTGCTGGATACTTGCCGGGGGCGTAGAACTCCAACCGTGCAACAAAACCGGGTTCCGGGGAGTCCTACAGGTGTGTCTAGGTAGGTTCCAGCTGGGAACGCTAGCCCTAAGTGCCCGGTGGAATATTTTCCAGAGTTGACCCCAGTGTGAAGGCCATGCCAAATTCGCTAAAGGGGGCCATTTCTCATCCAGATGCCCCCGGGTGTGCGTGGCCACTGTGGACAGGTCCACAATGGCCATGTGGACCTGTGGGAGGATACGGAATCCAAGTCCTCTCACCGGGTTGGGTTCCGTGACCCCGGGGAAAATCCTCCAGGTGTCCCTGAACGGCCCCGGGGTGCCCAACTAGAATTCCTGTGGCACCGGAACCGTGGCTCAGTTCGCGAATCTGTCGACTCCGGTGGGTCTGGGACGCTGGGTTTCAGCTAGGGGACCCCCCACAGCGTGCCTCGAAGCCCCGGAAGCAGTGGCAATGGGCCATCACCGGAGCTAGGGTTTTCCTCAGTGAGGGCCATTCCATATTTGCTCGAGGGGACCATTTCTCGTCCGGAGGCAGAAGAAGAACAATTTTCGACAAAAAAATGTAGTTAGTAGAAGAAGATCAATTTTCGACAAAACAATGTATTTATTACATGTGAAGGCAGCGGTTTCCCGTGGAAAACGAGTGTAGGGTTGAGTAGAGGAAAGATGTTGGGAAATGGGCTATTCCATTAATTTTTCCGATGGGCAAGCGGTTTACAGAAGGAAATATGGTGCCTGTAGGTATTTATGCTTTTCTTCCAACGGAAATAGGATTTCCCTCGGAAGAAAAGCATAGATACCTACAGCCGCCAAAGCATAGATACCTACAGCCGCCCATTGGAAAAGCTAATGTAATATCCCATTTCCCAACATCTTTCCTCTGCTCAACCCTACACTCATTTTCCACGGGAAACCGCTGCCTCCACATGTAATAACTACATTATTTTGTCGAAAATTGATCTTCTTCTACCTCCGGATGAGAAATGGCCCCCTTGAGCGAATCTGGAATGGCCTTCGGGTGCTACGGGCATTCTAGTCGGGCACCACGGTGGCCATGCATGCCCGGGGGCCTCTGGACGAGAAATGCACCCCTTGAGAGAATTTGGAATGCCCATCACTAAGAAAAACCCTAGCTCCGGAGATGGCTCGTTGGCACCACTTTCAGGTCTTCGAGGGACGCTGTGGGGGGTCCCCTAGCTGAAACCCGCCGCCCCAGAACCACTGGAGTCAACGGATTCACGAACCGAGCCACAGTTCAGGTGCCACCGGCATTCTGGTCGGGCACCCCGAGGTCGTTTAGGGACACCTGGAGGATTTTCCCCGGGGCCACGGAACCCAACCCGGTGAGTAGACTTGGATTCTGTTGGCTCCCATAGGTCCACGTGGCCATAGTGTACATGTCCACGGTGGCCACACATGCCCGTGGGCATCCGGACGAGAAATGGCCCCCTTGAGCAAATTTGGAATGGCCATCACTGAGCAAAACCCTAGCTCCGGAGATGGCTCGTTGGCACCGCTTCCGTGTCTTCGGAGGACGCTGTGGGGGGTCCCCTAGCTAAAACCCGTTGTCTTGGACCCACCGGAATCGACGGATTCATGAACCGAGCCACGGTTCAGGTGCCACGGGAATTCTAGTCGGGCACCACGGGTCCGTTCAGGGACACCTGGAGGATTTGCCCCGAGGCCATGGAACCCAACCCAACGAGCGGACTCAGATTCCGTTGGCTCCCACAAGTCCATGTGGCCATAGTGGACCCGTCCATAGTGGCCACGCACGCCCGGGGGCCTCCGGACGAGAAATGGCCCCCTTGAGCAAATTTGGAATGGCTATCACTGAGCAAAACCCTAGCTCCGGAGATGGCTCGTTGGCACCACTTTCGGGTCTTCGGGGGACGCTGTGGGGGGTCCCTTAGCTGAAACCCGCTGTCTCAGACCCACCGAAATCAACGGATTCACAAACCAAGCCATGGTTCGGGTGCCACGAGCATTCTAGTTGGGCACCCCGGGGCCATTCAGGGACACTTTGGGCATTTGCTCTGCGGCCATGGAACCCAAACCGACGAGCGGACTTGGATTCTGTCGGCTCCCACAGGTCTCCCTGGAACTTGCCTAGACACACCTACAGGACTCCCCGAAACCCGGTTTTGTTGCACGGTTGGAGTTCTACGCCCCTGGCAGGTATCCAGTAGGTGTCCTTGAAGGCCTTCTGGATGCGAGACGGGAAGAGACATAGAATAAAGACCGTGGCTCGGATCGATGAACCGTCGATTCCATTGGATTCAACATGTTGGGATAGTGCTAGGGGTGCCCCTCCCCTGCGGCCTGGTGGCCCCACCCTCACTGGTGGCTCAGTGAGGGAGTGTGCAATTTTTTCACACGGGGGTCAACTCTGGAAAATCACCCACCAGGCATGTATGATGATGATGATGGTGATGATGATGAAGAGGTTGACGGTGATGGTGATGGCAATGGCGATGGTCATGAAGATGATGATGATGGAGGATTTGATGAGGAACCTGGAGTTAGAGTTAGAGTTGGAGTTAGAGTTAGGGTTGGAGGTAGAGTCAATGATGATGATGGAGATGGTTGTGATGATGAAGACATTGATGGTGACGGTGATGGTGATGGTGAGGAAGGAGAAGATGGCTTAGTGCTAGGGTTTGGGTGAGGGTTAGGGCTAGGGTTATAGAAGGAAATTGAATTAGGGTTAGAGGTAGAGTCAATGATGATGATGGAGATGGTGGTGATGATGAAGACGTTGATGGTGACGGTGATGGTGATGGTGAGGATGGAGAAGATGGCTTAGTGCTAGGGTTTGGGTGAGGGTTAGGGCTAGGGTTATAGAAGGAAATTGAATTAGGGTTAGAGTTAGAGTCAATGATGATGATGGAGATGGTGGTGATGATGAAGACGTTGAAGGTGACGGTGATGGTGATGGTGAGGATGGAGAAGATGGCTTAGTGCTAGGGTTTGGGTGAGGGTTAGGGATAGGGTTTGGCTGAGGTTGATGGTGATGGTGATGGTGATGGTGGTGAGGTTGATGGTGATGGTGATGGTGATGATGGAGATGGTGATGGTTCCGTCTCGCATCCAAAAGATGGAGATGGTGATGGTGATGATGATGAAGATGGTGACGTTGATGATGATGGTGATGGTGGTGAGGTTGATGGTGATGGTGATGGTGATGATGAAGATGGTGATGGTTCCGTCTCACATCCAAAAGATGGAGATGGTGATGGTGATGAAGATGGTGCTGATGATGAAGATGGTGACGTTGATGATGATGGTGATGGTGGTGAGGTTGATGGTGATGGTGATGGTGATGATGAAGATGGTGATGGTTTCGTCTCGCATCCAAAAGATGGAGATGGTGATGATGACAAAGATGGTGATGATGATGAAGATGGTGAAGTTGATGATGATGGTGATGGTGGTGAAGTTGATGGTGATGGTGATGATGATGAAGATGGTGATGATGATGAAGGCATTGATGATGATGGTGATGGTGACGAAGATGATGATGAAGATGATGAAGGCGTTGGGGAATTTATTTATATCCAATGTATTTGACTCTAAGAACCTCTCATGTGTGATTATAAAAAAATCAAGATTCCCTCAACCCCCAAACATGCCCTTTCAAAGAATTTTTTATCTTTGAGTGTGGTATGGGTGCCAACATGAGGTTTTGTCTACTAAGGATGGATCTTGGCGTCTTGACCATGGTTGGGGTGATGACAATGAGGTTCATATGACTCCAATGAATCTTCCATGGATCATGGGGTAAAATGATCTCTCAAGTATTATTGCATGTGAACTTTCACGTACCAAGCTACAACAAATCTTTCACAGGAGTGGATTTGTCTATGTGAATAGATAAGTGAAAAGATTTTAGCAACAAGACCTATCAATTTTAACTTGGAAGTATGGGAAATGTTCAAAGTGGGATTGAGAGGCTTGATGGTTATTGTAGTAGTGGGCATGGTATTGGTGAGAATGATGACATGATAGTGGAATTAAACATTAATATGGTGACCCTGGAGCTTGGATCCTAGCCTAGAAACACGAGAGCCTAGCCTAAAAGCCCTAGTTGGTATCATAAACCCTAGTTTGTATGCTAATCACAATGAAACCCTATTATGTATCCTACGATCTAGCCCTAAATTATAATACATGTAAAGATTACATCATTTTCCTTGTACATATATATTCATTTGCATACATTTGAATCCAAACCACTATACACATATATGCATACATAAAATTAGATCGCTATCACATAATGATAAATTAAGGAAGTCCTAATTGTAAATGGTAGTGGATGTGATGGTCATCAAATCAAAGGTGGCTATATCTGTGAGTGAGAATTAATGAGCTAGCTATACATCGTGCTCAAGGTTGTCCTATTTGTATGGTGACAATTGATTAAGAAATGATTCCATAACTTGGTTATTAATTTGTTGCATGATCTTAAGTGGACAAAATGGTCAAAATAAATTCTAGTGACGTGATTTCATTATGTAGAGTATGGCCTTTTTGGATCTCATTATGTAGAGCTATTAAAAATCATGTTGGATCTCATTCTAACCTTTTGACGACAATGGACATTTTCTACTTTTAAGTGTTCTTTTCCTAGTACTCAAGTTCCCAATATATATCTTATGTGCCATGAGGTGTGATTTGTCCATCCATTTATTTTGTTTGTTTTTAGATTAATTCTCACACATGATTTTGTTTGAGTTAGCCTATGTTTACAATGTTCTCTTAACATAGATACCATTAGAAGCTTTTACATGTGGAAAGATAAACCAAGCTGAACTATGATATCCAACTTCTCTTCTAAGATCTAGGTAAAAGCCAAATTTACACAACATCACATCATGACACACACAACATGAGACAACCACATTAGACAATGAGATATATAAATCACATAACTGAAAATACATGTACATCGAGGCTACAAAACTCATCCAAACATATACAATTTCTGGCGAATAGTGGAACATGGTTCCCAATGTGCGTATAATGACAACTCGTGCCCTACACAAAATGCGACAACTCATGCCGTAGATACAAAATACATGGCAACTCGTGCCGTAGATACAAAGTACATCAAAACTGGTGCACAAAAGTGCCACATCGTGGCTAATGTACATAACACATGGCGTGTCAAGCATTGTGACCACTGCCGTCACTCCTAGGTGCAGATCCAAAGTCGATCTTCCTACTCTTCGAGCCACCGGTGCCTCAGGTCTTGGTCCGTCTAGGAGTAGACCGTCTCTCCGGGATTTGGAACAAATGATATAAGATACCATCATTTTCAAGCATTTGCAACATTTACCACATTTATAAAACAAATGTAGAATTCGAATATTAAATAAATCACCTCTAACATGAGTGGGAAACGTTGGGCAAATGTACTGGATTTGCGGAGCCTCTCAGCAATTCTAGCCTACAACATTTAAAACAATCATTTCATTGAAAAGTCATAATTGCTTAAATTAATTTTTGTTAATGCATCAAAATATTTTCATAAATTAACTTGATTCTCACCATGAACACCTTCGACGATGGACATGGTTGGCCTTCTAGGCTAGCAGGTGGAGCAGATGGCTAGACAACCAACTCTGATGCAATGATGGGGGGGGCGCAGATGTAGTGGCAGCCACTACAAGTGCAACCACTGGAGATACTGATGAGGATATTGGAAGAGTAGATGCCACAATAGTGGCGGGAAGTGGGGATGATATGGTGGGAGAAGACATGGTGGTATGGGGTGGAGGAGGACCATGTGGACTATGAACCCCTGTCGACCGTAGGATAGAGGGTATCGAACGGAAAGGCCTACGGACGGTGTTGAGGGATGGTGCATGGGAGGGCAGTCTTGCATGGAGGGAGGAGGATGGACAAATGGGAGGTTGTGGACGAAGAGGAGAAGGTGGAAGGAAGGGGGGGCATGGATGAATGGGGGAGGATGGATAGACATGGGGGCGTGGATAAATTGGGGGGGATGTATGGACGTAGGGGGTGGGCGAGTGGGGGAGGATGGATGGAGGGGGGAGTATGGTCAGAGAGGGGGGGCTGGATGGAAGGGAGGGGGTGGACGTAGGGAGGGGTCTAGATGAAAGCGAGGGGGGGGAATCATGGGAGAGGGTCAATACACAGGACTAAAATGCGGAGACACGGCTGCTGGTGGAACCTACATATACATTTGTAATATCACAATTTAGTAAACAAACAATAAATTAAACCATAGTAAGTCGTAACAAATCAAATTAAAATCATGCTTATAACTACACATTGTACCTGTGTATATGGTGATGTGTCAATCCCTGGTGGGGGTGGCTGATCACCGTAGTCACGAAACACCTGTGGACAACAAAATGCATCATGTTATGAACATGTTAAACAAGTCATTATCTAGGAAATCAAGATATTCAAAAACATTGTACGAACTATCAACGTGTATGCCATAAATAAAAATAATTGAGTAATATAAATGACATAAGTAATAACAAAATTGTGTCAGGTACTGAAAATACCTCCGTGTGGGGTGCCGCAATTTCAGTTGCAGCTACCATTGTTGCATCTAGGTTGGGAGATTATATGTTCTACCATCTCGGTGTATCAACTCTGAATAACTGTACATTGAAATAATAGTTTAGGTCAAACAAAAATACTTTCAAAATACTTTACAAGTTATAAAGTGATGATTGAAAACACGTTAAAAAAATTGCTGACCTGATCCATATAACAACCCTCGGTCAGGCCAGGGCAAGTGTGCCCGCAATGGGGACAAATATGTGGCATTGTCCCCGTAGAAATGGAATGCCCAGCATGGCTACCATCGGTCATGGGTCTATCTTGGCCTTGTCGTGAAGGCCCTGCACCTGCATATCTATCAAGGTCACCTAACCTCTCCACTGTAGTCGCTGCTACAAAGGAGGTGTGTCTAAGGAGACCACGTGAAACATTCCTCATTGCCACCTTGATATGATCAAGCTTATGGGGAAACTAAGGTGGCTGGGTAGAGGGTTTGGGGTCATGCCTCATATTTGGTGGCCCTCTCAATGGGTTCCTCTTGGCAGCAGGTCGATCTTGGGCAGAGCCACACCCAACACCCTGGAACTTGGTTATGTCAAAATAGTTGACATGTAAACCAAGGAAAAACTCAGCCCACAATTGGCGAAGGAAGTACTGTGGAACCTCCCTATTATTGCAGGGAGGTTTATTGTGCACCATGAACCACCTCTGCATCCAATTGTCCCTCCACGGTTGGTAATGACACCAATCCATGCAGACACGTGGCTTTGTAATGTTCAGTGGTTGGCTTGTTTTCGGATCAGTGAACATACTATATAATTGGGCTTTTGTAATGTTCAAATCTTTTATTGCTTCCTTGGAGATGCCCGTGGAGTAGTACTCCCGCATACTAGCTCTAAATTGAGTCATGTCGGTCAATTGCTGGTGTGCATGTATGAGGGAGTCGATTGAGTTCTCAAATGACGTAGCAAGAGACAATCAATATGGTTCACCTGAGTTTCTAAGTTCGCGAGTGTGCACTCGCATTTCATTTACATAGTGGTTAAGGTCATCTTGTTCAAAATTAGGTTGTGGGTTTTGGTTTTGTTCGGCATTTGGATTGTGTTCACAATTTTCTTCGGCATTGGGTCCAAGGTTTGGGTTTTCTTGTGTTCCACCAGACTCGGGGTTAACATCTTGTTCACTCATTGTCTCAGTTGCAATCTGTAGTTGAAAATTGGTTCATTGTTTTTAAAATTTGGTAATTATTTACAATTACATAAACAAAAAAAATACAAAAATTGACACAAACAATGAATAAAATTGAAGAAAAACGTGATATTTACCTATTAATCGAAGTGGTGGCGAGTTTGTGGGTGTTGTTGGGTGGTTTTGGAGTGGATTTGGCCTCCATTGGTAGTTGAATGGACACGTACGAGGAGGAAGAGGACGCGCTCTACCGGCCAAATGAAAAATGGGGAAATTGTCGACTTTTTTTTATATATATTTTTAACAGGGGCGCGTGCGCGTCTCCTCTGTGCGTACGTGTCAACGAAACCCACACACCATCAAAGCACACACGCCTCGGTTCGGTACCAAACCTAGAGGTGCGTGCACATCTCCTTAGGTGCGGTTGCGCTATTTTTTTTCTCCGCTAGCGTGGCCCTATTGCAACGAATTTGGGGAGCATCTTTGTGCGCCCCTCCTCTTTATTCCCCTACTAAACCATTCATTCTAATAGAGACACCATTATGGGTAGAACAAGGGGAGGATAAAGAAGTATTTGGAAGCACTATTCATCCTATTCTAAATATTGGTTTTTCACTTGCACTAAAAAAGATGATAAAAACACATTTCTAAATCAAAATACAGAAAAAAGTTGTACCCTAGAGTGAGTAGAATAAAATGAGATGATATGCTCATAGTTGGTTATTTTCTTTAGCTACAAATTCATTGATATATTAGACTCGTGTAGTTTCCAAACATAATGCAAACCACCTTGAATTATTATTTAAGTGTGTTATTATGCAAACTAAAATCTATTATTTAAGTGTGTTATGGATTATATGACGTTGAATTGTTACTATAATTCTGTGAACCATCACTTTTTGTTGTTTTTGTTATGGAGGTTGCAAAACATTGAATTAGCATAATATTTGAATAGTACAAAAAAACATATGCATCGAAAAAGTATTTATAGAGGTAATGGTCATACTCAATCATACTTCTGATCATTGTCATAGGAACAAGTTGGATTGTTTTCTTCCAAAAACATATGTATCTAGTGTAAAGAAGGAAACAAACTATTGAACACTAGGACAAACTAGAATTTAAATACATTGGAAAATAGTAGAAGGAATTTGAAGACTTTTTGACATGATCTACTATAAAGGGCCCATCACTCATTAGGCCATATGATATACATCAATGCATAGGAATATGCTGAATTTAGTCATGAATACGTACCCAATTCACGAGAGATTCGATCTATAGAAGAAAACAATTATCCATCCTCTACATATACCATGGTAGAAAGAAGAGCAAATAAACCCGATGTCTTCGAATTTCCTATTCAAGATTAAAAAGAAGAGGAGAAATATTAACCCTTTTGTGTTACCTAATTTCCATGGTTTAACTAAAGAGGATCTTAACACCTTAATTTTTGAGTTTGAATTTGTTTGTAGGACTTATGCCTATACAATTTATTCCCAAAAGATGAAACATTTCCCATCCACATTGGAGGAAGTAGCCTTGCATTGGTTCATGATCCTTCATGGAAGAAACATCACTATATCAGAGAAGATGAATCAATATTTCACTTATAAGTATAGAGACTAATACAAATTTACTAGAAATACTTGATATGAAATCTTTAGAATGACCTAAGGGGAAAATGAGTCTCTAGAGGACTATAGAGAAAGATTCCAATTTAACTACAAAATATTTGGTTTCTTAAATAAATACTTCTTTTAGGTTTCCAAGAAGGATTGATGGAAACTCTAAATCTATTAGTAAGTAGGTACATCTCCTAACATACTTACGATGATATCACATAACATTTTAGAAATTATGCAAGAGATACACAAAATAAATGAAGAGGTTAAAAAGCAACACCTACACACTTCTCAAAGGAATCCACCTCTAACCTCACAAATAAAAAATGGAAACCTACTTCAGGATATGAAAAATAATATATTTCACTCTTTGGTCATGTAATTAGACATAATGTAAATCAAAGGAAAGGAAGAGGAGGTTGAAAGTATCTATCTATCTTTCCCCCCAAATGCATAACAAAGAATGTAATGAATTAGTTCCCCATGGAAAATGTAGGATTTGTGGGATTTGTCAAGTTGGTCACCCCACAAGTTAACGCCCATCCTTACTTGGTATAAAGGTTTTATACCAAGTAGATGAAGAAAATATAGAACAAATTTGCTTCATAAATAAGTGAAAACAATCTCCATGTCATCCATTCCAACAAGGTATGCCTTATTCCAATCGTAGTGAGTACTTTGTTGGTTATAATACAAAAATGTATGTTGATCCTCCTATAAATTGGTATACATATTACCAACAAGGTTGGCCAATGCCAAATCATAGTGGCAATACTCACCTCAATCCCATCATTTTCCATTTCAAGCTCAAGTGTATCCCCAAACACAATTATCTAACCCTCAACAATCTTGGAGACCTCAAGGCTAACAAAAATGTTTTTTTTGTCACCGTCACCTCAATAGACCATAACCCAACAAAATACTATCCAACAAGGACCTAAACAACCATAAATGCTTTTTCAACCAACACCAAACTTGAATAATAGGCCAGTATAACTAGTATGCAATAATGATATGGAAACTTACTAGACCTACCTCATTGAAATACATGAACTTAATATGAGATTAGGAAGAGTGGTGGTAGAAATTCTATTTCCTCTTGTTTCTAAATAAAAGGAATAAAATCCATATGAAAACTTATAAAATCTAACACTAAACCAACAACCGTCTCCACAAAAAGCATAGTAGGAAATTCCATCTTATCTAGGGAGATTTGACCTATAGAAAACATCTATCCAATATGAAAATGAAATATTAGGAGAGTTGAATAATTGTGTGTGAAAAAACCATTGTTATAATGTATAAAAGATGTTCCACTATATAATAAGTTTTAACAAAGAACTTATCCATCAAAAGGCCCGGGAGGGAAAAAAGGGACCCAGTTACTCTTAATGTGATAGGACATCTAGTCGACCTCATGTTAGGTAAGGTGTACACTCCCAAATATAATAATCTAGAAAACCTTGTTTTCAATGTCCAAATATCCAATTTCTTAATTTCAAATAGTTTTATAGGCCTAGATGTAACAACTAGTGTGATGACTAGAAATACAATGTTAAATCTAAATTTGAGAAACTTGTTGAGACACACATATACAATCCTCCAACTAGCAGACATGTCAATAGTTATCCCTAAAGGCATGATCTAGAAGATGTCATAATAATATAGACTCCTGGGAATACCACATATATTTTATAATGTTGCAACTAAATGCCAAACTCATTGACTATCCTCTAATTGCAGGGATACCATCATTGGCTACAAATGACTCCTATATTGGTTGTGGTATAGGATAAATGACCATTGCACAAGGTCAGTCATAGAAAAAGTATCTCTCTTTATCCCCCTACTAAACCCTTCATTGAAATGGATACACCATTATGGGAATATAAAGGGGAGGATAAGGAAGTATTTGAAGGAACTATTCATCATATTCTAGCCATTGATACTTCTCAAGCACTAAAAAAATATGATAAAAATACATTTCTTTCAAAATACATACAAAATTTCTATCTCAACACTCTCAAAATAAGGGATTATATGATTATATTAACAATGAAGATTATACAGATAATCCTAGAACATCAAAAACAAATCAACCTTGGTGGAAGGATTTTTTTTGTATAGAAAACAAATAGTAGTTAGTAAAAACATGGTAAAAATCATAGAAATCATCCTTAATGAATCCTTAAAATCAATAGAAATTAAAATTTTGCATAGTGACAACAACCAATAGACATCCTTAGAACCCATATTTATGCCTTTCCTTAGGAATACAATTATATGCAAGGTGTTCATCCCAATATTTTCAAGCATAACTTATGTATTAAGGACTATTCTTTGTCAATTAGCCTTATTTGGATGGATCCTGCACTCAAGGAGACAATTAAAATTGAACTTACATAAATCTTAGATGCAATATTTATTTACCCTATCTTAGATTGTGATTTCGTGTCTCGTATAGTTATTTTCCTCAACAAATGAGGGAAATGGATAATATTATGTTTATACTATGGATAGATTAATAAAGACACTGGAAATAATATTTTTTTCGTGCCATTCATTGACCAAGCATTAGATTCGTTATCTAGCAATACATATTTCTCCTTTATACATGGATTTAACAGTTACATGCTAATCCAAATAAACCCTCAATACTAAGACAATGAAATTTTCATTTTCCCTTGGGTTACATTTCCCTATATATTCTTCCCATTTGACATATGCAATGCCATTGCAACCTTCCAAACAATTGTCTTGAGCATATTTTTGTACATAGTTCATGATTGTGTATAAATATATATAGATGAATTCACTTCTCATGGGAATTCATTTCAAGAATAACTATCTAACTTGAAGAATGTGTGACAATCCTATATAGATATGCACTTATCCCTTTGTTTTGAAAATGATTGATGTTAATGGAAGAGGGAATAATCCTTAGACAACACGTTATTCCTATTAAATTGTGGTAGATACCACTAAAGTGACTATCATCCACAATCTGTTAGTGGCTCAAAATCAAGACAACACGTTATTCCTATTAAATTGTGGTAGATACCACTAAAGTGACTATCATCCACAATCTGTTAGTGGCTCAAAATCAAAAGGATGCGAGTTTTCTAATTCGTGATGAATAGTATAGGGGGTTCATTAATGATTGAGGTGAATATGTAGCACTTCAAATGGAAATACCTAATAAATTCATCAAAGTTTATCACAAACACCATGACATAGAGAAAAAATATATATTTGAGTTTATTTACATAATTATGTTGTTCCTCAATCCATGAAGTGGTGTCTGAACCACTATGTAGGGGATGTTCAACATATAGAATTCTAATCATGAATGTAGTATGAAGAGAGTAGGTCCCTTAAATGCCCAAAGATATAGGAAGAGATAGATATCAACTTGCGGGTGAGGGTTGAATCCCCTAGGTTGGGAGACAACATAAAAAATCATGCATGGATAGCCTTAGGTCTAGAGCTATAATTCCTAGCACTAAAGAAAAAATAACAAGAAGAAACAAAAATATATTAGATAACAATGAGGTAACTTGGAGATCTAGAGTTTTGTACCGCTGCTAGAATAGGTGGAAGAAGTTGAATCTTACACTCAGGGGAGTAGAGCCACATTCCCCATGGTTTCAAATAATTTCCATGTATAGATCACAATTTCCAATGTGGAAAACAATATGAGGACTATGGGCCTAAATTGGATTGGATTGACGATCTAAATTCTGCTTCTCCTTCACCCCTTTCTACCATGGATATCCATCGGAGAAGTAGATAAAGAGGTAAAAAGGAGAATGTGGACTATAATCATGGGATTCATGCATTCTAGAAAAATATGAAAACATAAGCAAACAACAATAACAATAGAACATGAGACTTATGTGGAAACCCTTATGTATGTAGGTAAAACATGGGGTAATGACATCTTCGACCTTTTATTATTACTTGATAAAAAACTTACAATGCCTTCTTCTATATCTCATCTATTACAATGTTGGGGGGGGGGTGATTCCATGAAGATGGTTAACTCTTTTTTGCCAAATATGGCGGTGAAAAGTGGAAATTTTACCCATATATTAAATTGAAGCTCTCAAAACTCATATTTTCCATATGAATTTCGACATGCGGTTAAAAAATGAAATGTAGTGAATTATGTTGGTTTTCCAATGATATTTTTTTTAAAATATACCAATGTCATTTATCGTGTCAAATTTTCATTTAATGAAACATGTGTCCTTAAAAATTTGAAGAGCAAGTGGCTCATGTGTGTGCAAAATAATTTGATGTTAAAGTAATAGTTTAAAAAAAATGAAATATGTGAACATGATCTAGACAGAATGAAATAGTGTGTACATATTTTTCTTTTAATTTTCCTCGAAAAATTATAATTATAATTATTTTTTGAAACTGACCAGTGAATATTTCAGTTGCATTTTGCACACATGTGCATGTGTGCACAAAATATTTTGATTGTTTACATAATTTCCAAAACTAAAAATACCATTTTTAAGAGGACGCACTGATGTAGTCCTTGTATATTTTTTCAAATTTTTTGGATGTGTATTTTGAATGTTGTTGATTTATCTTTGAGCTCATTCGAAGTTGTCGACAGTGTTTTTTAGGGTAATCTTTAGCAGAAATTTTAAAAAAATGACATACGAAGATAAAAATTCATAAATTATATGTATATGGATAGAGGATTCATTGACGAATCCAACGGTATCAAGTCCTCCCATTAATGTGCATTTAATGACATAGTTTAAGCCTGTGAAAGGAAGACCAATTTTATTTTATTTTATTTTTTCTGTAGTGAAAAGGGATTTTGACCTGTTTTTAGGCCCTCAATTGAGGTATTTGCTCGATCGATGTTTTTAAAAAAGCTTGATCAATGGCTAGAAAAAACCTCAATCAATGGTTTGAGAGAGACCTCGATCGAGGTCTTGTAAAGCCCTCAACCGAGGTTCATTGTTGTCGCGAACCCTCGATCGAGGTTCATTGTTGCCGCGAACCCTCGATCGAGGTTCATTGCTGTCATGAATTTGTGTCACTAACCCTCGATCGAGGTACTTTAAAACCCTCGATCGAGGTACTTTAAGGATCTCGATCGAGTTATTTTAAAAACCTCGATCGATATTTTAATAGCTCAATCGAGGACTTTAAAATACCTCGATCGAGGGTTCGCGACACATATTTTTTCCACTCTGCTTGCCAAAAATCATGAACCACCTTCATGGATTGACCTAGGGTCACTCCCAAATCCAGAGAGCAATAATTACACCCGTGCGTATGGGCCTCGTTGAGAACTCTACAACATGAATATTGGAGATATGGATATTGGATTCTTTTCCTAATGTTCTCCCACTTGAATTCAATATGTAGGAAGTTCCTTGCGAACATTTTCTGCTCATGTGCCATTTACCAATGTTTCCTTCATCACATTTTTAGCAACCCTGAAGAATTTTTGCACCATTCAAAATTATCTATCCTGACCGACTTCATAAGGATATTTGTAGTATTCTCATCGATATAAATTTTTTGCAACAATATCCTACCTCCTTCCACCATTTTCCTTATGAAATGATACTTAATATTAATATTCTTCACATGACCATGAAATACTAGATTCTTCACTAAGTGAAAATCACTTTGGCTATCACACTACAAAGTGATATTCCCTTGTATCATCTTGAATTTCCCTTGTATCATCTTGAATTTCCCTTGTATCATCTTGAATTCATTCACCAATTATTCTATCTATATAACCTCGTTACTGGCCTTAGTTTCTACCACATACTATGCTTCATTTGTTGATAAAGACACCACTGGATTCATCTTAGATTCCAAGGTTACAACTCCATCAATAAGAGTGAAAGTATATAATGTAATAGAGTTGTGTCCATCTCTATCTCCACCAAACTCAGAATATCCAAAACATTTAATTTGTAAACATGTTGATTTGTAGCAAATAGAAACATCTAAAGCACCCCTTAAATATTTGAGTATCCACTTCATAATATTCCATTCCTCCTTACTAGGGTTCACCATGAAATGGCTAACAACTCCCAATGCTTGAGAAATATCTAGTTTGATGCTCACTATGTGGAAAACATGAGGCTCCCTGTTGCAAATGGATATGTTACATGAGACATGCTTGTCTTCTCTAATTCTATGCTAGGATGCTATTCATGTTGGAAATATTATTAATACTGGGAGGGGGGGTGAATCAATATTAACTGCATTTTTATATAATTTTCACTTTTACCAAATTCAAACTATATTTATACTATGCATTCACCATAAACAATGTCATTCAACAACACATGCATAAGACACAAAACAAAAATATTTTATGTGGAAACCAAAATGGGAGAAAACCACCAAATGATTTCTTGTATAATAAAGATTACATTCATAGGAAGCACCAATTTCCAAGATTCTCCAGCGCCGACTGGAAGGAGGACACAACCTCTTGTTTTACAGGCTTCAACCTGAAGGAAGCACCAACTAGAAGGAGGCACCGAACCCCTGGATTTACAGGCTCCAACCTGAAGGAATCTCTAACTCCCTGTCCTTTCTCCATTCCGCCACCCTGATATTACTATAGAAGTTATTCTTGTTGTTCTGCGCACACTTCAAACTTGTTGCATTACTTTTCTTTGCGCACACCTGTTGCATTATTTGTTCTTTGCAACACTTGTAATGTATCATCAGTTAATCTCTTGCTTCACATCACTGTTGTTAGCACCCAAAATGACCCCCAAGGTTGTGGGGATGGGACACTTCGGGGTAACCACAAAACCACTTTAGACTTATGCTATTGACCTAGCAGAGTCAGAGAGGGATCTCTCTTAAACTTGCAAAGAACTGAAATAATCACAGATTTATCAGTGAAAAACACACAGAGGTCAGATTATGATAGGACATATTTCTTTAAATTGTTGTTTGGTTAAAAGCAACATGGATTTCCATTAAGCATTGGAGTCAAAACATACAACAAATTAATACTATGACAATGCTTAGCAAACACCTTTATCCAAAGGCAAGAAAACCACCAGTTTACAGTCGAAGTGTGTTTAGTTGGATGATTCAGAAGAAAGATAAACAATCCACTAATATAGGGCATATGAGTATGAATCCTATATCTATTTTAGCAGAAAATATGGTGGATGCTTGAAATGAAAGAAACAGAGCATACATTCATGAATTCTGTTTCAGTACAGCACTTATCCAAGCATGAGAGAAATTAAACGCATGAATTTAACAATGAAGGGAAACACATTCACATAGGAAAAGAAAGGAACAAACTGCAAATCTAATGACACATGAATCTCTGGAAAAAACACCTGCAAGGCTTTGCCAATTTTATAAAGTAGTCTCAAAATGTTCAGTACAAAGCAATACATAGGTTCCAAAATTTTCAACCCTTATTCATTTGATTACATTGAATTTATAGATCTCCTTGAGCCCTCAGGCTCGAGCTAGTCTCAACAGAAAATAGTTACAACTTCTGATGACACCTAACCTGAGCATATTCGCCACTACTACCTTAATACAGAGCTGGAATAATCGGCTTAACTGCCTATTTACATTCAACGGTCATTTTTACTAAATGACAGTCGACTCAAACAAAAAGACAAAAATGATCCGGTAGCTACTCCAGCTGGCCGCTTCCACTCTCTCTGCATCCTTCACGTGCCCAACTTTAATTTTCCCTTACCATATTTCTCAATCAATTTCCACTGTTCTGTTGTTGGTAAGTCTAAGGACGCGAGCTCTTTAAGGAGAACTCTCATTTCAGTGTGTTCTTTATAGGAATAACCTTCGAGGAGTGTATGGGCCTCTTTGAATCTTGTGAGGAGCTCGAAATCCTTGGTCAGCTTCTCCACCACCACTTTACCTTCCAGGGGTTGTTCCATGTCTGCAAAACACTCCTAGTCTGACTAGCATTCCTCCAATTTCTCCTAGTACTCTTATTTTGTCCTCATGGTCGTGTCTTCCTCCCAGAATAGATGCAAACCTCTCTTAAATAGTGGGTCAAATTCCTCTCTAAACATCTTTACTTTGCTGGCCAAGATATCTATTCCTGTCTGGATGGTGCTCACCTATTGATTCTTTAGGATCACCTTCTTGGCCCAGATGATGGTGGTCACTCTATCTCTGATGTCTGTTGCTTTTATCTGGTCTTCAGACAGACCACTCAGAAATTTCACTGTATTCTGAGCGTAACCTAGGGGTTTTTTGTTCAATTTCTCGTTTTCCACTACGACCGCTAGGTTTTCTAATTTGACCACGACCTCTTTATCTACTATAAAGTCCAAATACAGCCTTAGTTGCTCTGCTTGCACAATGATGTCATCCCAAATGATTTCCTTAGCCTCCTCTAATGCCTCTTTCCCTATAACCTATTGTTTTAATCGGTCATACTCATCTTGCATTTCCTGATATTTGGTTTCCCAGGATTGCTTGTCTTTCTCTGTATCTTCTTTCTCCTTCTCAGTAGTATCCCTCAGAGTCTTAAGGTGGGCGTTTTGTTTCTTTGACCTTACCAATTCCATACTATCCAGACTAGTCATGGCTATTTGCCCCACTATAAAGAAATCTCTAGCTTCTATGGTGGGCATGACCATGGCCTCTATTTCTTGCTCTTTATCCTTTAGCTTCTTCTCAAGCTTCTTGACTTCAACTTTTAAAGCTTCTTCGCTGTCCATTATTGATTTTATATCTTCCTGCCACTTTTTCCCCTTTTCATCAAACTCTATCAGCTTGTCCTTGTAGTCACTCAATTCACCCTACAGCTTTTCCTTCTCTTCCTCCAACTCTGCAACCTCAACTACATCTACCAATTGGGCAGATGGAATCTTTAATCTCTTTTTCCGTTTCAAGATCCCCTGATCCTTCTCCTCTAACAACTCCTAGATTCTTTTTCTTTTGCTCTCAATGGTCTCAGTGGCTAGTAGTGAAGCTTGGAATTTCTTCACCTGTGCCTTTAAGGTTTTGTTCTCCACCTTCTCTATCCTCAATTGATTTTTCACTTTAGTTTTATTGGCCTATGCCTTTGACAGTTCTATGGCATATTTTAGCAACTTGTTGTAAATAAATTCCCCTGTCTCCTTGTGCAGGTTGATTACATCAGGCACTGGAATGTCTTCCAGGTTTATCTATAGCTCTGTTGCCTTACTCTTGGAAGCTAAGGCAAGACTCGGGGTATTCTGTACAAGGTTTCTGCTGGATACCATAGTTACATCCTTTGAGGAGATTTTCCAAACATCATCATATAATTTTTCTTCTTTTGACAGTGTCTCGGGATCTTCTTCATACTCTTCTAATAACGCAGTCCTGCTCATGCTTGGTGCTGCAGATCCAACAAGTGTCTTGTTGAACACATGCTCTTTAATATCAAAGGATGGTACTGAGAACTTGACTTGCTTCTTTTGGGGATTCTTTGATTTTACTTGTACCAACTGCTTCCTTGAGCCTTCTAACTTCTTCCTCTTCGGGTCTCTTTCAGTTAGACTGTCCATGTCCATAGGTTCACCACCCTCCTACTGTGTGGATTTCTCTGGAAAACTATTGAGGGCTATGGCTGCTGTTATTTCTAGGGTTTTTCTCGGTGAATCAGGGACTGAGGGTGTGCTCCCAGGTGTCAAAGAGAGGGGGCCTCCTGGTGGTTCGATGCCCATCTGACCCTTGTCCATGTATTCCAACCAATTGGACCTTTCTGCTAGGCCAGTGAGCTCAAAGTGCTCATATCCCTTTCTGTTTGTTCCCTTTCTAATCTTAGAGACTATATGGTGGGGATTATAGTTTATTGCAGCTTTGGAGAAGAAACCCATACCACTCATCATCTGTTCAATGTTGGGAAGAGCTGCTTTATTTTTTATAACGAAGGGACCCAATGCCCATGGGAAATGGATATCAGAGGATTTCTTGTCATCTAGAAAATGTTCACATTCTACTTTCAACTTCGGCCTTATGAACTCCAGGGTGATCATCCTGGGGGTTAGGAAAACAGGTAGTACATATGGGGCATAAGAATAACCATACACCCTGGTCACAGTCCCACTCTTCAATAAAAACCAATCCCAAACCCTCTTTTCCATGGAAGGCTGCAACAAATCCTTCATCTCAGGTAGTACTCTTGGCAGTCTCTCCTGAAAGAAAACAAGATAAACCTCTGCCATGAGATCATTCATGAAAACTATGTAATTGGATTACATCTCTTCGGTAATCTGCAGCTCTGGTCCCTGTATATTTTCTTCCTGTGCTGCCAGGAACATTTTTAGTAGATAAGATTGAAACCTAAAAGACTTGGTCCTAGGGAAATCTATAAGTTGGGAATGAATGCTATCTTCTAGGGCTTCATCGAACTTGAGGCAGTCACACTGAGCAGGTGAATTAGGGTCTGAGGGTTCAAGGGGACAGGTGCTTAGGATGAACATGAGGCTAATTAGGGGTTCGGTTATGTATCTGTCGTTGTCTAGCCCTAGGAACTGGGACAGTATAGAGATAATGTGCTAGATTCTTCTTTAAATAGGTTGGCTTCACCTGGGAAAGGGGTCTCTAGAGGGAAAACACTAGGTAGCAGGGAAGCCTGGTAAAAAATTTCCTTGAGGCCGTCTGGGGCTTGACGAAAGTACTGGATGAGGGACTCCATTTTGTAATCCTTGGCTTTCGGACAGAACTCTTGGGGGATGGCCAAAGCTTTCCTAACAATAGGGGCATTTATATAGCATTGGATTTTAGAGTTTGATGCGTCCATGACTTCTCTTTGCTCTGGAGAATAATGACTGACACACCAATCTACGAACTCGGGGCAACTAGGGGTTTAAATTGTAGCAAATAAATGGAAAAAGGACTGGTAAATATTGTGGGTATCTTCCTGGCTATCCCTTAGAGCTTCCAACCTTTCTTTAATGGTATCCAAAGAGAAACTAATCAACATGGTATCAAAAACATCATAATCCTTATCCTCTACCAGGTCGCTTATCTGGGGTGACTCAAAACCTGGAGGTTCTATAGATTATTCCATTAAATAGCTTACGGTGAAAGAGACGACCTACCTGGTCACCCGACAGCTGGGAGGGTTTTCTGGGTGTCTGGTTGGTTGGTCGGCTCTGCACAGTTTGCTCCCTTCACTACCCAATGCGCACAGGACAAATGTGGTGTGGATCCCCGCGCAGGCCAGCTTTTTATAATATAAACTTGCCATATCCTCCTCACAGGTATGATGACGATAAGACCATGTCATTCGTCTATCCATGCTGGAAATCCTCATCCATGGATCTTCTCGCCTTTTTACTTTCCACAACCCCCATGGCCTCCAACTCCACTACACACCACTTCGGCAACACCCTTTATCAACGAAACATTTCCAACCGTCAATTGGCCCCTTGCTTAGATCTGGGCCGTCCAGAGATGCGACCTCTACCATGTTCGTAGATATGAGCCGCGTTAGTTTGGCGCACAAGTTATATTTGTGAACAAAACTTGAGTTGTCGATTTGCATCAGACCAAATCTGCGCCGTTGAAAAGTGTGGGACGTTAACACAAGTTCGCAGATTTGCATCGTGACCTTTCCATGCAAGTTCAAATTGTGAACTAAATGCTGACCATCGATCTTCATCACCCACCGTTGATCTAATTTTCACATACCTGCTGACTAGCGCCCTGCCCTCGCTTAAACACCTCCCAACTTGTTTTACGATAGAAGATTACGGCCGTGGATTTTTATCGTATTTGATCAAAGATGTCCATCCTAGTCAACCGACGATGCGGGTGCATCCCCTTATAATTCATGTTTTTGACCACCATTAAACCTTGAAATTTCCCAGATACTTCTTCTTCGGGCCAGATTCACTGTGCAGGGCGTTGATTTTCGGTGTCTAGTGGGCACAGACTAAGAGCTAGGCTTCCTTTAAAAGTATCCACAATCCAATGAACTATTTATTTCACAAAATACCTCCCCCAAATACTTAGCACAATCCTAGTGCTAACTACAGGATCCTATTGGGGATGTTATCCTCCCTGTGAGGTAGCAAAGAACCCCCGCAGACTAGTGCCTAATCCATTGGTGACTTATGCAGGAAAATCACACCCTTCTTGCAAAACAAAACTTCACATCCTACTCTATCTGGTCCATTCTAGGCATATAAACAAAAAAAAACAATGGCTTCCTCTTCCAGATCATAGGGCCTTCACCTCGGGCTTCAGATCCTTTGGCTCACCATCACTCTTTTATTTGGAACTGAAAAACACTATACACAAATATATACAAACTATGGTACAGAGGGTTACTTAGCACTTATCAGGACAGGTAATGTTTCAAAAATCTCCCATTTACTGGACCTCCTGTCCATGGGGATCCATCCTGATGTTTAAGGATGAAAGAGTTCATACCCCTATTTGCTGCAATGATATATGGGCCAACTCACATATGATCAAATTTTCAATGTTTATCCTCTCTAGGGGCATCCCATTTCAAAACTAAATCATTAACTTGAAACTGCTCCTCCTTCACCTTCCTATCAAAGGTGTTCTTCATCTTTTCTTGGTGCACCTGCACTTTGTCATAAGCTCTGTCTCTAAGCTCATTTAATTCAATAATCTGGTTTATCCTTCTTTGCACATGATTAGGCTCATACTCCTGTCCCCGAAGCAGTTTCATGACTGGCGGTCCCAATGAGGTGGGGAAAAAGCTTCTACTCCATACACCAACTGAAAAGGTGACACCCCAGTGGCTCTCTTAGTGCTGATCCTATCGGCCCACAGAGCATACTTCAATTTTGTGTGTTAGGCTCTCTTGTTTTCTTCCAGCAATTTCTTAATTATCCTTATCAAGCTTTTGTTGGAGGATTCTGCCATCCCATTTCCCTGTGGATAGTATGCAGTGGAGTGGTTTAGGCTGATGTGGTATTTGTGACAGAAATTTATCATTTTCCATGACTTAAAAGCAGCTGTGTTGTCTGTCACAATCCTCTTGGGGAACCCAAACCTAGCTAAAATGTTCTCCTCTAGGAAATCCATGATAACATTCCACTACTACATTTTGACCCAAAATCCGACGGAAAAATCCGACGGCGCGTGGATTTATCTTTATAAACTTACCAAAAAACACAAGTGTACAATTTTTTTTTAAAATGTGGCAACCAACGTCGGCTATGCGACGGCGCGTTTAGTAGACGTCGGTTACGCGACGTCTCTTTTAGTACACGTCGGTTAAGCGACGGTGAAGAGAGCACGTTTAATAGGGGAGATATATGAAATATGTATAGCCATCGCATAGCCGACGTGTACTAAAAGAGACGTCGTTTAACTCCACGCGTCCTAAACGAGCCGTCGCATATTCAACGCTTGTGGCCATTATTTGCAAACATTCATATAAATAGAGATGTAGGCCTAGGTTCATAATCTCACACACTCACTCTCGCACAAATCTCTTGGACAAGAAATGCGAAATTCCTAAGGAGTATTAGGGTTTGGTTTTTGGCCTTGTGCTTTTGTGGGGATCTTCCCACTTGGTCTTGGAATTTGGTCTTGCTCTTTGGTGACTTCTCTCTTGAAGTATCTCTTGGTTAATTTCTTGGTTTAGGGTTTGGTTTTTGGCCTTGTGCCTTTGTGGGGATCTTCCCACTTGGTCTTGGAATTTGGTCTTGCTCTTTTTTTTACTTCTCTCTTGAAGTATCTCTTGGTTAATTACTTTGTTTAGGGTTTGGTTTTTGGCCTTGTGCCTTTGTGGGGATCTTCCCACTTGGTCTCGGATTTTGGTCTTGCTCTTTGGTGACTTCTCTCTTGAAGTATCTCTTGGTTAATTTCTAATTGGTTTATCATTGGTAAATCTTTGTTGGAGAAAGTTTGTCCTCTTGTGTTAGGGTTTACCCTCACTAGTTAGGGTTTTCTCTTGTGGATTTGGCTTTGACTCTTGTGGAAAAGAAGATTCATCATATACTTGGTTTTGTTTTGAGTTAGGGTTTACCCTCACTTAGGGTTTGCTCTTGTGGATTTGGCTTTGACTATTGTGGAAAATAAGATTCATCATATACTTGGTCTTGTCTTGAGTACTTAGGGTTTACTCATGTGGATTTGGTTTTAACCATTGTGGAAAAGAGGACTCATCATATACTTGGTCTTGTCTTGAGTTAGGGTTTACTCATGTGGATTTGGTTTTAACCATTGTGGAAAAGAAGACTCATTATATACTTGGTCTTGTCTTGAGTTAGGGTTGACTCATATATTGTGGATTTGGTTCTAACCCTTGTGGAAAAGAAGACTCATCATATACTTGGGTTTGCTCGTACTTTGTTCTTAGGGTTTGAGTAATAAAATGCCACGTAACAATAATGTTACAGGTCATCAAGATCATCTTGAACAAAATCGAGAATTGCTTGCTAGGTTGTGGGATGGAGTGGAAAGAAGGGGTGATGGAAAATGTTATTGTCCTTGCAATCGATGTAGGGGCTTTAATAAGAGAAGGTTACTGATCTTAACAGCTAAAAAACATTGTAGGGAACATGGACATGTTGAGGGGGGGCATGAATATCATCCATTGGTAAGTCATAATTCATTATATATCATGCGGTCTGTTTGTGCCAGAAATTGTTTCCAGGCCACAAAGAAACAAGCCAACACAATCTCAAAAATACAATAAAGTAAAAGTAGGTTTTAGGCTAAGTTGCCAGGGTACTTGGGTACTGGGACGGGTACGGGTACACCACTTTTTGAAATAGGGTACTTGGGTATGTCGGGGTACTGTAGACATATATATATATATATATATATAGATATAATTTTATAATTTTATAAGTAATAATTATATTAATATATTTATAATTAAATATAAATATAATTAATAAAACTGAAAATTAAGCTAAATTAAAATTAATAATTATTAATACGAAAAAATTTAAAATTTAAAAACTTTAAAATTATTGCAGGAACATTTTCTTTTATGATAATCTGTCTGTAGCCATATCAAGGAACTCGGCCACTAGTTGTTGTTTACCTTTTGATTTATACCCATCCATGTTTGATTCCATTCAAATGCTTTTTTCCTTTTTGTTAGTGCGCTCCATTTTATGAAATCTGTAAAAGCCTACTTGTCCTTTTGAAATGTCTCATGCAGACGTGTTTTAACTATTAGTATGAGGTTGCAAAAGGTCATCATGCTAAAAACCTTAGGTTGATTTTCCGAAACATTAAACTCGCCTTGATTTGTAGTTGGCAATGTGGCATCCTTGATAATTGGATTTTTAAGGACCCTAATTCGTTTTACCATTTTGTCAAAAAGCCAAGTTAATCCTATTTTCTGTTGCTAGGTTTGACAAACTGGAAAGCAAGTTGACTGTCTTATTATAATTAGCATTTATGCTAATCCTACCAAAGCTACAAACAAGCCTTGAATAAAAGCTGCAGTTTATCTTGCTTGGTTGGTTAAGTGTGGTTGGAAAGCATGCTGATTTGACCAAGCTAAAGTCATATAAAAACTTGCTATTCTGAAACCTTAAGTGAAATTGGCCATTCCAACCTAGAACTTGATCTCCTTTTCATGTGGGGTAGGATTCCTGAAATTGTCAATGTTACTCCATGAGTGGATTTCATAACTGACAAGCTGTGTTGACCTTGGAACTTTATTCTCGGGGGAAATTGCTAAAGTGATTAGATTACAACATGACTAAATATATGACAGTGAGATGGCAGTTTGTCAAATATTGCTATCCTGGAAACAATACTAAGCCTGGTGTGCTGATTAGACATAGCATAACCTTGGAAAAAGTGTGATGTGATGATACTTGTAAACATATTAGTTATTATACTGAAAGAAAGCTAAATGAATAAGGTAAAAGAACTCTAATAGGCAGTTCTCATGCATGTTCTCTAATTACAGCCATGGAAACAACAGAACTTATGAGACAGAGCCGTTGTAGTAGTTGTTTTTCTGAGTACTCATGTCCATTCATTAACACCATGTATATTGGGCCAGCCTTTGACATGAGCAACCTGAATATTTAGTTTGGCAAGCATGCTAATGGGTGTATAACTTTTAAGTTGTATAATCTAAAGTCAGATATATGTATAGCCGTTTGACAAACTGGAAAGCAAGTTGACTGTCTTATTATAATTAGCATTTATGCTAATCCTACCAAAGCTACAAACAGGCCTTGAATAAAAGTTGCAGTTTATCTTGCTTCGTTGGTTAACTGTGGTTGGAAAGCATGCTGATTTGACCAAGCTAAAGTCATAAAAAAACTTGCTATTCTGAAACCTTAAGTGAAATTGGCCATTCCAACCTAGAACTCGATCTCCTTTTCATGTGGGGTAGGATTCCTGAAATTGTCAATGTTACTCCATGAGTGGATTTCATAACTGACAAGCTGTGTTGACCTTGGAACTTTATTCTCGGGGGAAATTGTTAAAGTGATTAGATTACAGTATGATTGAATATATGACTGTGAGATGACAGTTTGTCAAATATTGCTATCCTGGAAACAATACTAAGCCTGGTGTGTTGATTAGACATAGCATAACCTTGGAAAAAGTGTGATGTGATGATACTTGTAAACATATTAGTTATTATACTGAAAGACAGCTAAATGAATGAGGTAAAAGCACTCTAATAGGCATTTCTCATGCATGTTCTCTAATTACAGCCATGCAAACAGCAGAAATTATGAGACAGAGCCGTTGTAGTAGTTTCTTTTCTGAGTCATATCCATTCATTAACACCATGTATATTGGGCCAGCCTTTGACATGAGCAACCTGAATATTTAGTTTGGCAAGCATGCTAATGGGTGTATAACTTTTAAGTTGTATAATCTAAGGTTTTAAATTTACAGTATTACATTACTGTATAGTGTTTGAAGTTCATTCATTAAAGACAAGCACTACCAACATACAAACCATAAACCAGCAATGAATTTATCAATTATGTAACTAAACAAGTTAAAAATGAAGCCAAAACACAGACTGAAGGGTAAAAAGGATCATATATATTTCATAATTCTGTTCAACAAATACACATGAGAGTTACAGTACTTAGGCGCTCATAAACAAGTCACGGACCTCCTTAAGCCAGCCAAAAATCGAACTCTGTTTCTGTCTTTCTTCTCACTCTAAATACTATTTTTTACAAAATTCGTTAGGGTCTAAACCCTAACTGCTTTCAACCAAATCCTCGATGGGTTAAAGTGAAATAAAGTCTTTCCTCTAGAACATAACTAAAAAACTAACTAATTAAAGCATCTATTAAAAGCTCCATAAGTAACTGACTAACTTCCAACTCAAAGGTCTTTGGCAGCTTCGACTAGTAAGGCTATTCCATCCGAGATTTGAGCCTTTTTTCTAGCTCTCTTCTGCTCATCTTCTGTCTCTGCTAACTTCCTTGTAAGCTTTTCATTCTTCTGCTGCAAGTCTTTGACATTCTGCTTCAATTCTGCATAATGCAAATTTGTGCTTCTCTTTCTCTTCAAGGCTTCTTTAGACACTGTTATTAGCTCTTGATAATTTTCATTCACTTCCAGTAAGTCTTCTCTTAGCCTTCTATTTGCTAAGACTAGGGCATCATTAGTCTCTTGCATGCATGCCATTTGATGCCTATATTGTTTGATGTTTCTTTGCAAGTTCTCCATGTCTGAGTCAAAAACCTTCCCTGTTATGGTATTTTGCATCTCACTGGGCAGCCAAGGGACATTCAGTCTTCTGAAAATATCCTCATCTTCCTGTAACAGCTCTGAAGATACACCATGAAAAATAGGGTTCTCCTGACTTGTTGTTTCAATGGGTGTAGTTTCATCTATCAAGTTCTGATTTTCAGAATAAGAAACCTCAATTTCCTTCTTTTGTTGTTCCTTTATTATTTCATCTTTTAATTCCAGAAACACAGCAGATAATTTTGTTTGAGTGAGACTGGAATCTTCTGCTGACTTCAATGACCTTTTTTCTTTTGTATGCTCAGAAACTGGACTGTTTATAACTGCTTCCTTCTTGATCTTGAGTTCTTCATCTGAAGATTCATCATCAAGTACATTTATCTCTTCTGTCTTCATTCTAGGGTTTAGCAACTTTTTCATATTCAGCCTTAACTTGTTTTTAGATCTGGTTTTTGGACTCCATTCTGAAACAAGTTCTTTTACCATCTTCAAAGTTTTTCTTTGATGCCTAATTGTGGCTAGCTCTATACCTTCGATTTTGGTTTTCTCTTTCTTTGGCTTCTTTGTTTTATCTTCTTGACTGTACTTTTCTGTGTATTCCATCCCAGCTTCAGTTTTGAGAGTGAATTCATCCTCTTCTAGTAAATATCCCTCATCCTCAGATAGGACAGTGATGGGGCTTCTTCGTTGAACCTTAATGTCCTCTTTTTCTAGAGCACCCTTTTCTGTGACAACAATTTTCTCTTCACTGAGATTTTCTGCTGGTGCCATGTGTTTCTCAGGCTGATCTTCTTGTTGTGGAAACAATGAATATTTACCTTTACTGTCAGCTACAACCCTTTGAGGTTCATTGTTACCCTTCAAAGGTTCTGGTTCTTCTTCAAATTTAATTTCTTTTTTGTCTTCAAACTTGGTCTCCTGACCTAGTTTTCTGACTAGAGATTGACCTTTGTCTACACGCTTTTTAGTTTAATGCTCTTTTTGCTTGGTCTGAAAACCAGACCAAAACAAGAAATGCTCCCATGTCTTCCCTTCTTGTTGTAGAACTGTGCTGATAATAAGCTTAATCAAACCATGATGGAAGATGGATTGTGTAGTATGATCATGATGCCCCTTAATTCTGCTTGACATCTTTTGTAGACTTCTGAATAAGAAGAAAGGAAGGTTCATTTTGGATTCACCAATCAGATGCTGTAGAAATCTAAAATGGTATTTGAAAACATAAGCATATCTGCCTTCACAAGTGATATAGCTTTGTAGAATTTTAATGGGCTGCACCCATTCATTCCTGACCTCCTGGATTAACACCCCTTTGCGCCAGTCTGGAGTAATACCAGGTAAAAGGTACCTTTGATCATCAAAAGTGAAAGGCAGTTTTTTGAACCACATTTCACCTTCATTCTTGACTCCTGTAGCTTCAGCAACTAAATCCACAGCCAGTTTAAACTTTAAAGTATCAAATACTATCATGTCCTCCTTATAGCTTTGGGCAAATTTATAAGAAACTTCAGTGTTATAGCCATTGATTTTCCTGAAGAAATCCAACCAACCAGCATTTTGAAAAAGCTTTGCACAATCTGGAAATTTGTCAATCCAATTTAGCTCAGTGGGTTCGATTCTATTTGTTTTGCCACTTTTACCCATCTTCTTTCAACTACTGAAACCTATGTACTTTTGGAGTTCTATTGATGAGCTAACAGGCTGCTTTCAGATTTTGAAGAAGTAGTGGCTTAATGTATCGCTAAATTTCAAATTTCCACTTGTCACAGCGTCTCAAAGAACTCTTAAACTGATCTATTTTTTACAGGAGCTTTGTTTAGAACCTATATTCATGTTTTCCCTAATGAATTTTAAGAAAACAAGCTTTTCTGAGAAAAAACCCCAATTTAGCATCCGTTATCGGTTTAATGTGGAATACCCTATTCTTGCTTTGCTGTGGATGTTTAAATCAATTTTTTAGGTACCTGGTTGTTCAATTCCTCTGTGCAAGTGTCTTCAGGTCTTTAATTCACTACCAGCTGGCAGAACGAGCAAGCCCTAATTTCTCTGTAACTGTAACTTCTGGCTTTCAGGCACCTGTCCTCTCTCCACCTATTTTCCAGCTTCGTGATGTATCTGTGAAATAACTCCTTTCACGTCAAATTCGTCTAACACCTCCTCCTGTCATGATATGCACTGTTCCAGCTAATAATCTCCACGATCTCTTCCACGATCCAGCAACACTTGTTTTCATAATTACTACTGGAGCAACACGTATCAACAACCTTCATTCATGTGATTAGTCACTTAGCAATGAAACCATGCGAAAATTTAGCTTAAAAAATAATGATTTCGGCTGGCGCGATATTCTTGTAGCGCCACTGTATTAACTTTTCATGATTGCGCTACAAGAATAATCTGCATTCAAATTTTGGCCCAATTTCAACTATTTTTCCAGTTTAAATGATAAACCACACTCTTTGAGTATGTTTGTGACATCCTTACTTAATATAAATCCTATTTATCCCTTCAAATCCTAAAAGAAAATAATAAGAAATCTAAAAGCAAGCAAAAAATTAAAAATTTCATTTGAAAATCAAAAAATTCCTAAAGGAAGCAAAATGAGAAAAATTTAGCAAACGAGCAAAATTAAAATCAAAATCACAATCAAAATATAAAATCGAAGGAAACAAGTTCATGACTTAACACGGTCTTTATATTGAGAGTTTTTGTAATTGTATATTGTATCATTTTTATTTTTGTTACTTATTAATCGATCACATGACTAACGTTCTTTGTTTGATGTTTTAATTGTAATTATAAAGAAAGGGCCTCCTAGGGCTGTTCCGAACATGGAGAATGTGGTAATTGCGGAACAACTAGCGCAGGAAGAACAATATGCAGGTCCTTCGAATACTGATCATGATCAAGTTAATGATGATCATATGGAATTAAACGATGATCATGATGACGATAACATAATTGAGGATGATGGTGCAAATACATTAATCAATGATGCATTTAATGTTAGAATGGACGATGATCAACATCATGCACCGCCAATTGATGACTTCGAAGATATTAATGATTTACCTACACTTGAGAAGGCGACGGAACCGCTTTTTGAAGGCTCCCCCATAAGTGTTCTCTCTGCTGTGTTGCTGATAATGAACTTGAAGGTTATGAATGGTTTTTCAAACACATCCATCACGCTGGTGTTAAGGTACGCATGTGATTATATGTGATCCGTCGGATCTCAACTTTAGTGCATATACTCCAAAACTATGTCACACCTTTCAATCAAAACCACTTTGATCTTATAATATACTCCAAAAAATAAGGATGTATTTGTTGTCGTTAATATCATGCTCTTCAAATATTTATACTAACCATTTTTTTAAAATTTGTTGTAACAGCTTGATAGGTGAATATTTTTTACCGGCATCAAATAAATTACCTTGCACATATCGAGATTTAACTTCCATCATGAAATATGTTGGAATGGAGTATCAAGCAATTGATGCATGTCCTAATGATCATATTTTATATTATAATCAGTATGAGCTTGCAACAGAATGCCCTATATGTCATAACAGTAGATACCGAACAGATCAAGTAACCAAAAAGGTGTCTCGTAAGGTTCTTCGTTATATTCCCATTATTCCACGCTTGCAACGACTGTTTAGGTGCAAAAACATAGCACAATTTATGGATTACCATGCACGGAATAGAAGTGGAGTTGATATTCTGCGAATGCCTGCAGATGGTTCTGCATTTACAGACATGGAGGAAAAATGGCCACACTTTAAAGAAGAACCTCGTAATGCTAGACTTTCTTTGGCAGCGGATGGTGTCAATCTACATGCAGAGATGAGATCTACTAACTCGGTCTGGCCTGTTTTTGTTATCAACAATAACATTCCTCCATGGATGTCAATAAAGAGGGAGCATATAATGTTGGCAATGATTGTTCCAGGTATAATTTGTACTTTAGAACAGTGTTTTTTTAATGCATTAGTATTTAATTTGTCATGAAGATCAATATTGTTGCATATTCATGTCATATATATTTTTCATTTACTTATATGTATTGTATTTGTTGTTTTCTTTTAGGTAAGTTCCAAGTTAAAGATATGAATGTATATATCGAGCCTCTTGTTGATGAACTACTTAAGCTATGGAATGGTGTCACTATGTAGGATGTCTTTAGACCAGTAGGGAAAAGGGAATTTCAATTCCATGCAATGCTTGCCTGGACAATTCACGATGCTCCAGGGCTAACACATTTTTGTGGTCTTCAAACAAAGGGAAAATTTGCATGTCCAGTTTGTGGTCCCAAGATGAAATCTCGTCATTCAAAGAGTTTGTGTAAGGTAGTGTTTGATGAGTATAGGCACTTCCTCTCTAAGAATCATAGGTATCGAACTACCGAAAAACATCTTTTTAATGGGAAAGAGGAGACCGCATTAAAACCACAGAGAATGACACCTCACATATGGAAGTTGCAATATAATAGAAATCGTCAAGGTATGATTCAATTTGTCTATCTTATATATTTGTATTGATCATCTCTTATATGTTTTTAATGTTTTATTTTGGATTGTATTAATTTTTTTTACTGTAATATACTACATTTTAATCTCTTTAACTTATATATTGATTACTAATGGTCTGCATGAACATCATGAAGGTGTAAATGGGATTCCATGAGGAATGAAAAGTTATCCGAAACAATTTAGTAGGCTGCCATACTATGAGCACTTACTAGTTGTTCATTTGTTTGATACAATGCATATCGGAAAGAATGTAACTGAAACACTATGGCGAATATTAGACGGAAGGAGTGACAAAGAAAAAATTGTCAAAATTTGCAGTGACATTCATGAATCCAATCATGCAATGAAAGATATCATTGAACATTTAAACAACGATGGAGACCAAATTAATATAAGGTCACTTCCATGGTTATTGACTGAGCAACAAAGCAATGCAGTAAAAGAAGTGATACAAAAAATGAAATTTCCCACAGGATTTTGTTCGAACATAAAGAATATCTTAACAAGGAAAGGTGATTTTGGCGGGGTAAAAACGCATGATTGGCATATCTTCATTAAGGTAATTATATTTTTGGTATATATATTGGTATATTACAATACTGCATGTTTTTTGTTTACTTTTTTTCTTAATTTTGAAAAATATATTGATGAGACGTGTTCATTGTTACAGTATGTTCTACCTATATCTCTCCCAGACAACTTTGACAATAATGTCAAACAGGTCATATATGATCTTGGAAAATACATGAGGTAATTAGAAACAATATTTTTCACGCATCATCATGTAATTTGTTTAATTCGTTGCATAACTTATATGAATTGACATTTGTTTTATTCAATCATGTAGATTTGACGTACTACAATCTTAAATTTTCGTCGTTAAATGATATCATTATTTTCTTGCTTTACATGTAGATAGTTGTCATCGAAAGAAATCCACAAAGAAGATATAAAGTATTGGAAGAGAGAAATTCCTCGTTTAATGTGTCAAATGCAAAGATTTCTACCTTCGGCATTTTTCAATGCACAAGAACACTACCTCATACACCAAGTTGAGGAGATTGAATTGTGTGGACCTATACATGCAAGGTCCATGTGGATGGTTGAGAGGCACTTGAAATTTATGAAGGCTTTAGTTAGACAAAGAGCACGTCCATAGGGTTCTATGATGTAGGGATATATGGTATTTCAGGCCATGGTGTATATTGTTGAATATCTTCCAGGGTTGGGGTCTATTAAGACCGAATTAGATCGATGCATTAGTGATCCAAATTCCACTAAGAAATTAGAAGGAGAGTACCTGATGGGGAAAGGTAAATCGAGGAAGGTCAAAGGTAATTATTAAATGGTGTTATAGAATAATAATGTTAATACATTTTAATAGTATCGTACATAATTATTTCAATTTTAATATTCATTAATGATATGCATCATTAATATTTATAATGTTACACTGCGTTAAGTAATTATAAATTTTAGAGTTGATTTATGTAATTTTATTTTCATGCAGTTGGTCGCGAGTGGGATGCACTACATTTGTACGTCGCAAACAATCTTGATTGGATGAAGGTATGGATTGAACGATGTAATCAATCTGGTCGAGGACTATCATGGGAAGGTGTGGCTTCATTGGTTAAAGAAGCACATCGCAATGGAGATGTCAATCTAACAGAAAGGGAAATTGATTTAGCATATGGTTTAAAAGATAAACAGGTAAGCATGATATTATAAATATATAAGCCTTAATATTTTCAATTACGTCGATATTCATGTTCATCTTGATTAATTTCATTTTATTTGCATACTTTAAGAACATAAAATACTTACTAGTTAATTATCAATTGTAGGTAAAACACCACAAGGCTATGTGGTGCAACGGTCGTAAATATCGCATTAAAAAGTTGGATGACACAAGGAAAACATGTGATTCTGGGGTAAGTGCAGTATTTGAGGTCACTAATGTTTCATCTAGAAGCGACAGACGTCCAGAATTGTCAGAAAATCGATATTATGGATATTTGGAAGATATCATTGACTGTGACTTTAAATCATTCAAAATAATTCTTTTTGTTGTGAAATGGTACAGGCTACGATTGAATCGATTTGATCCCGATAGAACTGTTATTGAACATGCTAATGGATTTACCATGGTCAATACAAGGTCGCTTGAGTCACGAACGTCAGAGCCCTATGTTCTTCCAAGTCAATGTGAACAGGTATTTTACTCAGAAGTTCCTGGTAGACAGGGTTGGTCGTTTGTTATTAGACATGATCCAAGAGGAAGGCCGGTAAAGTATAATATTGTAGAGGAAGCTCAAGAGGGTGTTGAAGAAGAAGGTGATCATGTAGAGGATCAACATGAGTTGGATGTTGATGATCATAATGTTACGCAGGAAGATGTTGAAGAGTTAGTTGAAGAAGATGATGTTAGAGACAATGTTCATGATGAAGATGATATTGACGATCATGATCAATTTATTGAAACTAATTACAGCGACGACGATGATGATATAGCTGCCTCTAATCCTTATAATGTTGAATCTGGATCAGATGATACAGATGCAGACTTGGATGGAGAAGATGATCATGAAGTGCATTGAACATCATTCCAAGTGATGTGAGGGGGGGGGGGGGCAGATGAGCTTCCACCTTCACGTGGTTGTCCCTGTTGAGTAGAGAATATTAAGATATTCTTGAAACAAAGAGAAGCTCATTAAGGTATTTTACTCAAAAGTTCTTGGTAGACAGGGTTGGTCGTTTGTTATTAGACATGATCTAAGAGCTGGAAGGCAGGTAAAGTATAATATTGTAGAGTAATGCTTTTACTAGTTTGGCTAGATACTCAAACAACATTGCTACCTAGGCCAAGCATAGATAAAATATGAGGTGGTCTATTTAAGATGGCTATAGGGTTGTCCTAGCCCTGGCTTTTACTTATAAGATAATTAATGACTCAACTTTCAAACAGCTAAGGAGCTAATTATATTTCCTAAAGTTTAATATAAAGTGTTATTCTATATCCTTTGCATACTCTATTTAGTTTTAGTTATTCTATATCCTTTAGTTATCTAGTTATAAAGTACTAGTTAATGAGTAAAGGAAAGGGCGTTAATGAGTAGTTGTTGTCATGTTGTATGGGTTCCTCTTTTGGTGTTTATCTCGGGATGTTAGGAGCTAGGGTGTGTAAATATAGAATATGTATCATGCGGATAAGACTTAGTGGGAGGATAGGTCACGGGTTCGACTCGTCCGCCTTATTCATTTTGGCATAACAAATGTTGTTTTTAAATTATGGTTACAACCATATGCTACCCGCCAAAATTCTACTCTTTTACATATTTTAAAACATAAAAGTTTTTAAACCCACGCCAACAGTAGCAGAGCTATAGGGTTTAAACAGTCTCGTGCGAACAGTAGCAGAGCTATAGGTTTTAAACCCACGCAACATTCGTTCCTTTTCCTACCTTGTTTACGCATAAGCAGTACCAGATGCGATGCAATATGTTGAGCTTTAATAGGTAGAATAGAGGTGGCTAGAGCTTGGGTAGGGGTTTAAGAAGCAAAGTAGGTAGCAGGAGCAGTCCGCCGTTTCGATTTGGAGCAGTCCGCCATTTCGTCGATTTGGAGCAGTCCGCCATTTTGATTTGGATAAGATTCAGTCCGCCATTTCAATTTGAAGCTCAGTCCATTCAGCCCCGCCATTTCGATTTGAAGCTCAGTCCGCCATTTCGATTTGAAGCTCAGTCGATTCAGCCATTTCGATTTGAAGCTCAGTCCATTCAGCCATCTTGATTTGGAGCTACCATTCCATTCCAAATGTCTTCAGTAAGTGACATTCTCATCCATAGCTTCATTTGCCTGATATGCACACTGTGTGGGACATTACATCTATAAATGTTCATTCTGTAGTCGGTCCAAGGCCTCCAACTAGAAACTTGGCTTATTGATGCAGGCACCACCTGCAATACCTAAGCAGACCTTTGATTCCCAAAATTTCTGTAGTGGAATCTTCACTTAATACAGTCCTTTACCATTCTTCTCTTAGTTTTTCTTAGTTTCCAATTAACTCTGTGACAGAACTAAAAATAGATAACTGTCACTATACTTGGCAATTCTATCAAAATTCAGCAAGACTTCTCTATTAGCGAATTAAACACTTTACCTTTTGCTTAGCCCTCAACGGAATTTCCAGTAGTGGTTAGTTCCACTGCAATATTGTGTTAGTGTGAGAATGAAGAAATTTAGGATTCGAGGCAGCCATATGATAATGTTCAAAATGCTATTTCTTCTGGCAGTGCCTGTAATCGTGCAGTCAACTTGGAACGAGAGCGAGACGGGCTGATGCCCGCCGTGCTGCTCAATGTATTGTCCTTCTTTATGCCCTACAGTAGAGGAAGAGGAGGAGAGCTTATATCGAATTAATGATGATGAGGAGGAAGAAGGACTGGTTCCGCCCAAAGGCCCTGAGAAAAATAACTTATCTGGATTACTTGTCTTTTCTCACATGGTATCAGAGCACATGAGAAAAATAACTTATTTTTTATATGGCTCTTCTTGGCATTGGTGTTGCGAGCTGATTCACCTGAGTTGATCGTGGTGAGAGCTGTCGAGTGGAGGAATTATGGAATAATTATTGAATGTTCCCTTCCAGTTGTTTTTCGTCTTTGGCTATCATTTCGCAGCTATACTGTTCTAAGTTATTGCACTAATGAGGTGCATTTTACAGTTCGCAGCTATACTGTTCTAAGTTAAACGCCACATGACCATTCGTCATGACCTAAGCCCCAACGGAAAATCACTTATCGTACCAATTGTACCTTCTTTTCATTTTCCGCTTCCACCCAATGCACGACACGTATCTCTCAACGGAAAACTCCACTTTGCCTCGAGCTTTGAACCGTCACTTTCCGCTGTGATCGTGATCGTTGATTTCTGACTTCACAACTCCGCTCTCATCCTGATCGTTAATCTCCTATGTGATCAGAACCATCCATTACTTAGCTCATCAATCTCCGCTCTGTTCTCGATCGTTGATCTCCAAATGTTATACATATCAGCGCCACTTATAGACTGTACGTGTGAGCTAGGGCTTCTGCACTGTGACAATTATGATGACTCACAAACCATTACAATATTCCATGGAATCGCTGTTTCCCTTAACGAATCAGATGTATACTCGAAATAGAAGGATAATCAAATCCCACACGGCTGAACAGAATGTTAACATATATATAGACTGTATTTTACCCTAGGATATACACTGTAACGTTTCCAATAATTCACACTTCATTTCACTATTCCTTAAACTCGATGCTTTCAGATGAAATTTGTTGAATCATATGTATCCAACCAATGATAACAGAAATATCACAACATATACAGATGAGATGAATCATATATACTGAGATTTTACACAGTAGAGAGGAAATTTAATGATTCTCCATCATTTTATTACATTTCACTGTATGTAATCAATCACACTCTACACCCTGCTCTCTCTTCTCGAGCTCTGTGAGCTAACCTTCATCTAGGCTAAGCTACCTATTCAAAATACTAAAGACTACATTTATTTACAATGGATTTCTGTTTCCAGATCCTATGATTAAGGAACAGAGTCCTTAATAACCTCAACTGACCCCTACGAGTCATCATTGACTCACTAACAATTAACAAGGGTTTAAAAGGTCACTATATTGAATAGAGAGCTCATAAGCCTTATCCTAAGTAGAGTCATGTATCATCTTTACCTTGACAGCTTTTAAAACCACATGCAAAATGACCCAAAGCTGCTTAAAAGCACCAAAACAGTGTTAATGATATTCTTGTAGCGCTGGGGCTGAAAATCACCAAAGGCGCGCTACAAGAATATCGTGATTCCAAATTCTTCCAATTTTTCAGTAAATTTTGGCACGCTTGGGCTAATGAATGACTGATTATATGTTTTAGAGGATTCATGACGTGTTGATGCAGAAAACATCATGATTTCAAATGCTTGCACGTCGTGCGGAAATCGTGCTCATCATCAGCACAGGTGTAATTCATTTTGACAGATATCCACATGGTTTGAGTTAATGTGGCATGAATTTTTTATCTACAAGCATATTCAAACACGGAGGACTTAATAAGGTAACCATAACCACTAGAAAAAACCGAGCATCGTCGCTAGCTGAACAAGCAAGAGGTGTTGAGGGCTTCACGGGAAATTAGGGCTTCCTAATTCCGTTGCTAACAGCTAAATTGAAGGTTGGAGAACATCTGTACAACCAAGGTGACTCAGCTGTCAGTTTGGGTCGTGATTTCAAATAACAACAGTGAAGCAATTTACAGGTATTCCTAAAAAACCAATATAACAGTAAATTTGGGGCTTTTTCGCTGGAGCTTACTCTGTTCAAATTGATCAAAGGATAGGTTAAATTGTGCTTTTAAACGCAATTTTAACTAGAGAAATAGCTATTTGTTGATGATCTGCGACGCCAGGCTGAATGAGGGTTGAAGAGAACAGTTTCGTTTTTTATGAAATTTAACCCTGTCAGTGCTGTGAACAACCTGTACATTCAATAGTGTTTTTAACTTCCAAAATTAATCTCCTGTTCACAAACAATACAAGAGGATACATTCAATTTGAAGTGATTGAAGAATAATGGGCAGGAGTGGTAAAATAAACAGAGCTGAACCAACAAATGTAGAATGGGTTGAAAAACTGCCTGAGTGTGTGGAGCTGTTCAAACAAGCTGGTTGGATGGATTTTTTCAGAAAGATTGATGGATATAATGCAAAGGTGTCCTGCAAGTTTGCCCAGGGTTTCAAGAATGACATGGTGATTTTTGATACTTTGAAATTCAAGCTGACAGTTAAATTAATTTCAGAAGCCACAGGGATTAAGGATGAGGGCGAACAATGGTTTAAGAAATTTCCCTTTGACTTTGATCCACAGAAATTTCTTTTACCAAATGTCACACCTGATTGGAATAAAGGTGTCCTTATCCAAAATCTCAGAAAGGAGTGGGTTGAACCAATCAGGATATTACAAAGCTATATTACTTGTGAGGGCAGGTATGCTTTTGTATACAAATATCATTTTAGATTCCTTCAGCACATGGTGGGGGTGTCCAAGATGAACCTGCCATTCTTCTTTTTGAAGAGTTTACAGAAAATGTCCAACAAGGTGAAAGGGCCAATAGATCATTCCTCTCAGTCCATCTTTCACCATGGATTAATCAAGTTGATTATTAGTACTGTCTTGCAGCATGAAGGAAAGACCTGGGACTTCTTCATCTTTTGGTCTGGTTTTGAAGATCAAAAGTCTAAGAGACAAACAGATAAGGGTAAGGTCTTGTTGAGAAAGTTAGGCCATAAGTCAAAGCTGGAAGATAAGGAAAAGATCAAAATTGAGGAAGCAGCAGAGCCTGTGGAGGAAGACAATGGACAAAAGACATTCTCAGCTAGCTCTAAAGGCAAATATACACTGTTTGAAGATAAGAAGGAACATCTTGAACATAATTTGGCGCCTGTAGCAGATCCTCAGGAAGAGAAAAAGGTTGATATAAAAGTGGTTGCTGTACCTAAAGAGGAAATTCACACTCAGCCGACAAGCCCTATCACCATTCTCTCAGATGATGAGGGATATCTATTGGAAGAAGAACAACCTATCTCCAAAATAGAAGTCAAAGCTGAAATAGAAGAAATTCATACTTCAGATAGAAAAACAACATGACCTAACAGGAAAATGAACAAGCTGGAAGTAGTAGAATTGGCTGCTATTCAGCACCAAGGGAAAGAATTGAAGATGATGGGAGAAGCAACATCCTTTTGGAGACCTAAAACTAGGTCAAAGAACAAGTTGAGATTAAACATGAAGAAATTGTTGAATCCCAAATTGAATACAAACGAAGTGACTGTCTTAGATGAAGTGTCCATGGATGATGATAAACCAGAACTAGATAAATTGCAACCATGTTTAAAAGGAGAAACTCATTCAGTCGAAGCAGCAAGTACAGAAAATCAGATTCCTAGTATTGAAGACACATAATTGTTGATTGAAGAGACAGAAATCTTCAAGAAGCTTGACATTCCTTGGAGACCTGATGAAGAACAAGATTCTACAATGGATAAATTAGCTAACTCTGACAGGGAAAATTTGCAGAAAACTGTCAAGCAATACAAACACCAGATGAATTATATGCAAGAGGTCAATGATGGACTAATGATGGCCAATGGAAGGTTAAGAGAAGATCTCCAAGATGTAAATGACAATTTTCAGGAACTAGTAGCTGATGCAAAAGAAGCACTTAAAAGAAAAAGAGCTGCTGATATTCATTGCACACAGTTGGAGAAGACAGTCTAGGACCTGCAGCAGAAAAACAAAGAGCTAATCAAAAGGATAAGTGACATGGAGCAGGAGCAGAAGAAGGCTAAGAAGAAAGACCAAGCATCAGATGGTATCGCTCTGCTGGCTGAGGTGGCAAAAGACCTATAAGACAGTTGTACATGCTGTTAGTTGTCATTAGTTAGCAAACAGATTTGTTAATGATATGCTATTTTTAGCATCCTTTGTAAATTTTTAAAGATTCTGCATTTACTTGACCTCATCGAATAGGTGGAAGGCAGTTAGGGTTAGAGGCCTAACTGATTTTGTAAAAGGATAGTATTTAGAGATGTTAGGAAGTCATTGAGAGGGTTCGATTTTTGGGAGCTTCAGGAGGTCTCCAGATTATTTTGGTCTGCAGACTTGTTCAGAGCTAAGTACTATGACTCTTGTATGCATTTGATGACAGACTATGAAATATATGATACTTATTACCCTTCAGCATATGTTTTAGCTTTATTTTGAGTTTGTTTAACTACTGGACTGATATATTCGTTGCTAGTTCATGATTTCTTTACTTGTGATGCTTGTTAGCCTTGAATGAACTTTAAGATTATATGCTGATTGTTATTTGTGGATTATATGATGTATCTTTGTCTTTACTTGTTTATGATTTAGTTTCTTGCTTAGCTGGTGAATGTAATCCCTGATTGACTACCAAATTTATAACCAAGAAAACATTCCAAAAAACCTAAAACCTAGTTTACTTTGTTGAGTTTTATTTGAGATTGTGTTGGCTTGTTTCTTTAGCCTTAGAAATAATTTCTGGCACAAACACAAGGTATATCAAGTTTTTTGAAGATTTCAGCCTCTTCAATTAACAGGTCTGCAGGGGTGTCTAAAACATGTAATTAGTCATTCATCATTCCAAACGTGCCAAAATTTGCTAAAAAATCGGAGGAATTTTGGAGTCGCGATATTCTTGTAGCGCACCTTTGGTGATTTTGAGCTCCAGCGCTATAAGAATAATTTTAACACTGTTTTGGTGCTTTTTCACAGCCTTTTGTCATTTTGCATAGAGTTCTAAAGCTGTCAGAGTGATGATTATACATGACTATACTTAGAGTATGGTTTATGAACCCATTATTTGATATGGTGACTTTTAAACCCTTTAACAAAAACAAACCTAAAGTTTAAAACTTGAAAATTTCACAAGCAAGCCCAAAATTTCATATAAAAACTAAAGAAAATTTCCTAAAAGAGGGAGAAATCAAAACAGTGCAAATAAATAACTTAAAATAAAATGCAAATCAAACAAAATTTGAAGGAACAAATTACTGACTTAACACCATAAACACATATAAAGACTTCAAGAGAGTGTGCAATAGATAGGATGCCCTTGGGCTGATGAATAATTCAATTGAATGAGATGATTACAATCCAAAACCACCCACAGGTCCACCCATTAAGGGCCTCAATTACCCACCTAGTGGTTTGGCACATGGCCACAAGTGAATATTAGCCAAGATATCTCAACACCCCCCGCCCCTGATTTTCCTCGTGTATTGGTTTCAGTGCGAAATTAATGTTTTTAATTACTTTGTTGCAGTCAACTGATCGGGGCAAGTCCCCAATGGAGCCTGGGAGGCCGACACCCCCCTACAGGCAACAGGTATATATACCACATTTTTACTTACCTGCTTCTTTAGAAAGTACATTTGTTTAATTATGATATCAACGTGGCCAATATTTTGTTTGTAGGCTGAGGGTCGAGGTAAGAGCCCCATGACAGATGATATGTCGACAGATGTTAGCACGCCACGCTCATCGGGTCATGAGCAGGTATATAGCACATTGTGAATTTCAGAAACTGTATTTATACATATTTATGTTATCTAATTATATGAATGATTTCAAATTGATATTAATGTTTTCTATTTTTATGTCGGATGATACATATCTATAGATGGATCCAAAGGATATGGATTTGGGGCACATTCTTGATGATGTTGACCTCAAGAATTCAAAGAATATCCGGGATGCAGTTCAAAAAGCAAAAACAAAATTAAATCAGGAGGTCGTCAATCTGCTTATATCGAATACGCAAATGACGCAGGATGAGACTCAAGCAAAGATAGATTGTGTGTTGCTTAAAGTAAAGAGCTTGGATGTAAGCTGCAAACTCTTTCATTATAAGTCTATTCCAAATGCAATTTTTTTTCCTATTCGTATATGAGTAACTAAAATATTATTTGTTTCTACAGGAATATTTTTTCCCCAGTGAGAGGCATGCTGGTACCATTGAGCCTGACACCCCCTTCGCCACTGATCATGTATCGTTTCCGTCTGGCCAGTCGGAAACACAAAATGAGACACCCCAGACGGAACACGTGAGTGCCGATGAGGATCAGGGGCCAGTACATGGAGAAGAGCATGACTTTGATGCTGCCGTCCCAGCATTTCCTGGATCTTTCCATGTCACTAGCACGGGAACATTTGAGACTACTTTTTTGGTGGACGAAGATCTCATTCCCTACAAGATGGAGAAGATTCCAGGTACTATTTACAAAATGTTTTAACTATATATTATAATTTTATTGGAATGTAATTATGCATCATTCTTTTTACACTAATTAACACATACTCGTTTTTGTAGGAAATGATGTCTTTTATAAACATCTTAATGATTGGTCTTTAGAGCTGTTTGGGCCCACTATCCGCACATGGTGGAACCGACAGAGTAAAGTTTTGAAAGATGAGCTTATTGCTTGCTTGGTTGGGTTTTTTGGTGCCGAAACCTTCAACCAAAAAAAGGTTCTCGAAAAAGCTGGCCAACATTTACATTATGTACGGGAGCAATATCGAAACAACTTAGCAAATAATCCAAAGTATGAGCGCCCTCCGATGATTCCAACAACGGAGTGGAAAGGCTTGCTGGATGATGCAAGGGAGAAAGCTGCGAAAATAGCGGGCAAGCCAGTACCCGAGTCAGCTAGAAGGTATGCAATACTTTCAGCAATGCAATTATATGTTTATTACACTTTATTTTCCATTTTTTTGCAATGTCTAATGTATTTAAAAATACTTTTATAGGCTACCAGATACGTCGAAGGCCACCCAGGCAAGGATAGAAAAACATGGGCAACACAAGCTTGGCCCTGGTGGATATTCCAACCTGCAAGCACGAATCGTAAGTATGATCAATAATTATTTTATTGTATAGAAATTATAGATTGCATTTAAAATTGTTTTCATGATGATATAACAACAACAATGATGATCTAATTGAAAATTACAGGCTCAAAGATTCCACGATTTTCCAACGGAGGAAGACATGAGGATCGGCTACCAACGCGGGTTTTCAGGTGTTGTTGAACATCGAACAAGCAACCGTGGTAGCCAAGCAAATTCTTCTAGTGATCCATCCTGCGAATAGGTAACTACAATAAACAAATTCTATTTAAGCTTGATTCATTGTGTTCTATATTCATTAATAAACTAGTACATAAAATATTGAGTCTCTTTGTGTTAAGCCGCACAACGAAAGTAGAGAAAATGCAGAGGATGGAGGAGAAAGAGATATTGAAGTTCATGTTGATCGAAATCCAGGTAATAAATATGCTAGTGTTAAAAAAAAACTAGCATGGATTAAAGTCTCAAATATTAAATTGCAAATACTATATTGTTGTAAGTGTTGATGTTTTAATGCAGAGGGTCTTCATGTGCAACTTGAGGCAGCAGCAGAAGATCAAACGCAGGAAATTCATGTCACCCATGAGTTTCCAGGTACAAAGCACCGCTCTAATGTTTTTTTCTTAATGAAGGACTTACAATGATTATAATAGTAAAAACACGTCAAGCAATTAATATTTCTTCATTTTTCCAGTACATCCTGGCACCTTACAGCAGCCGCATACACGTCGTGAGCACACGAACCGTCGACAAACACGATCACAGGCAGCTACAGAGGGCATAGGAAACAAAAAACAATTGGTAGAAGAGAATGTCACACTTAGAGAATTTGTGGAGAGAAAAAAGCGTCAAAAAAGTAGTGATTGTAATAAGTACACTATTACATTATTTTTTTATGCATTGTCCTCGGATATTATTTTTGATATTATGGAGTAATGTCTTTAACTATTTATTTTTTTCTATGTACGAATGAATGAATGAATGAGTTAATTAATGAATGTTATAAACTAATTAATGATCGAATGCACGTAATTCCTTTAAGACAAGAAACTCACGATGTTCGCACAAAAGATCATTTATTTCCAAGCACGTGCATTGGGTATGGGGAATTGAGAGTGATGTGAGGGGGGGGAGGGCCATATGAGCTTCTACCTTCACATGGTTGGCCCTGTTTAGTAGAGAATATTAAACTATTCTCGAAACAGAGAGGAGCTCAATAAGGTAAAATGCATGCATTATTACAATGTTTCTTTCTTATGACCAGATAAGTTGTTTCTTTCTTCTAGCTAACTATAGACATGCATTTTCTTTAAACTGCAGAGTGAGAATCTTGATGGGCTGGAGCTTTCTGGTTTGGAAGATCTTCAAAGTCTCAGGATGAGGATCGTTGGAATCCATTCTGTGCATCAATACCTCAACATCTTTTGCAAACTCTACATCCGGCTCCAAATCCACAAATATGAAGAGGTACCCATCCTTCAATTTAATTTAGGTTTTCTATTGATTTTTCAATGTGAAGTAGAAAAGAAGGGTTCAGTAAATCATTCCCAAGAAATAGATGAAAGCCAGTGGATGAATAGCAGGCCTGTAGCAGAGGTATTGAGGTTTTATATAGTCTTAGTGTGTTGCAACTAACGAAGTTCCTAAGGTAAATTTAATGGTAGTTCTCACCATTGATAATCTGGAATTGGTTTGCTAATATGATTAGTGGGTTGTCATTAGACGTTCATAAGGTGGAGCTTGCAAATCTAAATAATGGTGATTTGTCATTCTTTAAACCATTTCATCTGTCCCAGGGTATAAAAGACCCTAGATTCTCCTGTTAACCAGCACAAGGTCATGTTGTCAACAAACCCAGTGAGGACTTGTGATGATCGAGAAATACAATACGGTAAGTCTTGTATTTTTGTCCTATTTTTAAATTAATAATTTAATATATGTGGTGGCTTTGATTGAAATTGCCCATAACACTGACTTATGCATAGCTGAGACCTGCTTTTGAATATTCTGTCATATGTAGTTATGTATGTAAGGGCTTGGTATGAATGGATGACATGTGTACTATATGTGTAGTATGCTTCCTCTTGCAATTGCTATGCGTGTAGAACTCTGTTGTTCCTGACCTCTGCTGTTGATATTCTCCTAGTTATAGCTGTAACAAAAGTGTATTTTCAAGGTATTTGAGGGAAGTTCCAACAGCTTCTCATGTTTGCAATTGGGATTATACCATCTGGACATCCAATTGGAATGGGATCAAAGTAAGAATTTCTTATTCTTCATGTTTGTTTGAACATCATTCTTCATTTGTCCCACAAAGTTTAAAGGGATTGAAATGAGATGCCCCCCCCTTCCTCTTCTCAAATTCATGGGTGATGTTATCACTCCGTAATTTCTTGAGGATGTGTTCAAGAAACCCAAAGGTAACCTACAACCAATCTTTAGGATGACTGTCTGACTCAGCCAACCAGAGAGGGCTCTCTCTTTGTCACTGTATGATAAATGTATCAAGGAATAGGAGAAACAAGGCCATATTCTCAAGGTAACAAGTGTTTTCAATGGTGATCAGGGTGTTGGGAAAGTTCAAGAGTAAAGAACATTGGGCAATGGAGTCAAGGATTGAGTCTTAAATCAAATGAAAGAGTAAATCAGGTCACAGAGGTTTAAGGCCTTTTGCACGCATTTTGCACAGATCATTAAACTTTAAAGGTGATCGCAGAAGGTAGAGAATTGATTGTTTATTTTCAGGAGCATGTGACTATGAATTCCTTAAATAAACAGGAAAGACTTATGAAAGACAGGGAAAAGTAAATTATAATAGAGCACCAGAACACCAACGATGAATTCTATTACAGTTTATCTTTCAATGGTATTTACTGTAAATACTGTGGAGCATGGAAACATGAATTCCAAAGATCTAAATTAACAGTAAAGAAGAGGAAATAACACAGATGAATGAATTTCACATAGAAGACATTCTGCAACAAAACTTGGAAGAAATCTTAAACATGAGAAAACCTGTATGTCTGTTCTTTCATTGAAGTTCACAAAATCCCAGATACACGAGTCTTTTCTTCTTTACAATATGAATTTCTTCGACCAAAGACCAACCCTCTCCCTATCGAAGTAGGGTCTATTTGTAGTTAATCTATTCAAAGGAGAGATGCAAAAAACTAGGAAACAGTTACATACGTGGGATCATGTCCCAGCAAAATAGCTTAAATCCTATCTTCTAAAACAGATGGCATAGTGACCATTTATTACATAACCAACTCTACAAAAATAAATGACAGCTGTATGAATATTTATGAGGTCGATAATCCTTTTAGGATCAACAATATCCTATTCATTTCCAGGATGGAAAGAGATATCATTGATGTTTTCTGATAATTTTAGCCTTCAAAGGCGCATACTGTCTGAACAGGCTCGCTTGATTTCAGGCTCGCTTGATTAACTTGTCATCTTCCTCTGACTATTTCCAAAACAACTGTAAATAAAGTATCTGTGTGACTGTTGCTTATTGTAGTAACTGCAGACAGCAAGCTAGCATCATGGACTCCCTAAAACTTCTTCTGCAGGATCTAAACTTTATAGTTCTTAGCAAGAGTATCAAATATATGACAACCTTGAATTACTTATGCTTCACGGACATCTAACTGGCACTTCTTGGACCTGAACTTGGTATAAGAACTCGTGCTCCCACCCTGAATACTTCATTCCAAGCATCATCCTTTGGAACAGAAGCATCAGATAATTCTTCCATCAGCACATCAAGCTCTATTAAAAGACCTTCTGTAAAGACAGGCAATTTAGATTTAACCTCCCTGAAAAGTAATGGAAGTTCGAAGTCCTTCCTCATTTTGCTTACTACCACCATGCCTTTAAGTCCTTTTAACATATCATTAAATTTGCTATGGTCTGATCTGGCTTTAATAAACATTTCTTTATATTCAGGCCATGCTATTGGCATATTCTCATCATCCCAAAAGGATGGTAAACCATAACCAATCAATGGTAAAAAGGCTTGCTTGAACTCCTGCACTTGCTTTTTAATGTGGGACATCTTTCCTCTGACTGAATTCAACAGAGTATATTTCTGCAACACCCTCCTGGCATCTACTAACAGAACAGTTTTGTTACTCACCTTTAAAACCTGTAACTCAGAAGCAGGAGCTTTACTGAGGAAAATAATTGTGTTTTGAGCTACCTCTTGAGTTCTGTTAATTAACTTTTCCTCAGCTAATTTACATTTGTTGGATGCCACTACCAATGCCTTCTCATGCTCCTCCACAATGATCAATTGAGGCCAGAAAGCATTGATATCTGCTATCAATTCATCCCAAAGCAAATGCTTTGCACCTTCCAGTGGCAGAACTCCCTTGGTTTTCTCTTTCAACTTATAAATCTTATCTTTCAGTTTATCATTTTATTCTTTGAGCTTGATGATTTCCTGCTCTCTAGGATCCTGAGATTTAATCTCTTCAATCTGCAGTTTAAGTTCAGAAATTGTGTCCTGTAAGTCTGAAACCTTCTCCTTGAAATTCTCAATTTCAGCTTCATGTACAGACATATCTGCAATGTCATGTATGATCTGGTCAATTGGTGACAAAGGACTAGTTCCCCTGTTTGATTTCAATTGTTCAATTTCTTGAAGCAATTTACCTTTCTCTTTCTCCAATGCCTCTTTCTGCTCCTGAAGGACTAGAATTTTGGCATTATCTTCCACAGCCTTTGCATTCAAACCAGCTATCTCTTCATGCAACTTAACCAAATTAGGTGAAGGTGTAGTATCAACATTAACATTTAGCCCTTTAGCCCTCCTTCTAACTGTCTTAACAGTTTTGATTTTGACTGTTGGATGGGTTTCTGCCCCTTGTGCAGGTGGCAACTCTTTATATGAAGCCAACTCAGTTTGTAAATAAGCCACCTGTGTAGACCATGCTTTGTTTGCAGCTTTCTCCTGCTTCAGGTGAGCTTCCAATTTTTTTATTTTCTGCACTGCATTCTTATGTGCCAAGGTCTCCCTAGTCAATTTAGCATAAAGGACTTCACTGGCTTGTTTGTGGAACCAAATCTTGTTAGGAGTTGGTAATTGATCCATTTCTAAACGAATCTCAGAAGCATTTTCATCATCAGTGATGGCCAAACTTAAAGATCCAGTTGCTGAATCCCTCACTGTCATCAATGTTGTCTTCATATCAGATTTTTCTTTGAGTTGATTCAATTTTTTTTGCTCTTGCATCACAGACTCATTTCTCTGATCAATGTAATGTTTGAGGAGACTCTGCTTGTTTTGAAATTGACCTTCAGCAGCTGCAGCATAGCTATATTTCTTGTATTGCATGACCGGTACAGGGGGTGGTTTACTGCTTTCATTAGGTTTTGCAGTAGTATTTTCAACTCTGGTCTGTGATACTTCTTCTTGAATAATAGTAGGGGTGATAACTAAATCCCTTATCAACTCAACATCAATGATCTCTGTACCCATGGCAGTTTTCTGCTTTTTAGATGTCTCAGGTTCCTTTGTATCCATCTCTGTGGCCTCTGGTTCTGACCTTTTCTTGGTAGATATCTGCTCCACTTTTCCCTGTGCAGTATTTAACTGTGAAAAATCTATATGATCTCTAGCCTCTACAATCTCCTTTAAAGGCTCACTGATCCAGATCTGATCATATATAAGAGAATTGGCCTCTCCCATCCCAATTTCAGCCTGACTGTGCTGAAATATACCTCTGCCATACTCCTGTCTCCTTTGTGAAATAACATGTTTAGGGTCATATTTTACAGGTGGTACTTGAGGGAAATGAAGCTGCTTCAGAACTTCTTCAATAATGGGGAATGCTGCTTCCTTCTTTAAAATGAAATTTCCCACAGTCATAGGATATTTTATCCATGAACTCCTTTTCAATGATGGGGCAGTGAAATGTTCTTTATCTGCAGAGATCCTTTGCCTCATTACCTCTAAAGCAAATACACTGGTAGTTAAAAATATAGGCAATACATATGGTGATCCAGTGAATCCAAAGACTCTGACAAGGGAGAAGTTTTTTGCCAGGAACCAATCTCCAATCAAATCAGGGTTTAGGATTTCTTTCAAGTCATTTGAAATTCTGCTGATCTCTGGATTAAACACTCTGAACAGATTAAGTATGATCAAATCCATGAATTTTGCATAAGACCAGGCATGGTAAAATGGTGAAGAAGGAGGCCATTCCTTGAAGGTTTCTGAGTCTGTAATGGCTAGTGCTCCTAACTTAGCATGAATTATCAAAGCATATAAGTATGCCTGATACCTGAAATGATAGATTTTGGAGAAATTGGACAACTGAAAACACATTTCTTTGGCAAAATATTCATCAAACCTAAGGGGTGCTGTTCCAGGTCTATCTAGGTATAGGAAAATTCCTAACATTGCTTCAGTTACCTCCGAACTAGTGTCTGACCCTAAAATTTGACTTAATAGGGTTACAGCGACAGCAATAACTGGTAAACAAAGTTTAGATGAAAAAGGAACAGACAGGTTCTCCACTGGTTTCAACAAAACCTTCTGATACATTCGTTCTTTATCCTCACTAGAAACTTTCTTGTAAATCTGGGATATTTCAGCTTCATTAAAAGAGATAGAAGTTGAAACGAAATCAGCAGAATATTTCAGGGTTTCCCTAAGGGTTTGAGGGTCTACTTTGCAGATAATTTGGTCACCCTGGTAATTCATAATTACTCCCTCTGAGGTTGAAAAATTTTCAGCACATAAGGATACAAATTCCGGGCAACTAGGTAAAGGATACAATGACGTAGAAGGGATCAAAGTACTGTACAATTTGGTATGGAACTCGGAATTGACAAGGGAAGCAGTACTAAGGTCATTGTGACTGGTAATGATATCAATGGGTTTTGAAATTGGGTCATATACATCCCAGAAACGGTCAGAAATCAGGTCTTCGGAGGAATCTAAGGTTTTTACAGTGGTAAACATGGTGAAAGCAGGTAATTCAACAGAGGAATACTCAGAAATTGTGTACCTGAGGGTAAGGGCTGACTGTAGTTACTCACAGTTCAAATGTTGATAGTATATCTGGTATCTGTAGCAGCCGAACCAATCGAACCTTGATCTTCGAGCAGAAATGGCGGAAATAGTCTTTCAGCGGTCTTTGACGGTAACATGTACGGTGGAGCCTTCTTAGTTAGTTCCTAGACCTGCGAGTTAGCAGAAATGGCGGAAACAGTCTTTCAACGGTCTTTGACGGTAACATGTACGGTGGAGCCTCGGTAGTTAGTGCCTAGACCTGCGAGTTAGCAGAAATGGCGGAAACAGTCTTTCAGCGGTCTTAAAAAATTAATACCCTAGACCGCTAATACCTGCGAGTTATCATGTTAATCTAGACCGCAGCGGAAAATAGGATATCGTACATTTCTGTACGGGTATCCATTTTCCGCTTCCACTCAGCGACAGCCACGTAGCACCCGTCACATCTCAGCGGAAAATGGATACCCGTACAGAAATGTACGATATCCTATTTTCCGCTCCGCTATTTTTTTTAAAAAACGTTTACAGCTTGTCGCTTAACCGACACCTAGAATATTGTCGGTTAACCGACACCTAGAACATCTACAGCATGTCGGTTAACCGACCCCTAGAACATCTAGCGACTGTCGGTTAACCGACACCTATAACATCAAAAGACTGACGGTTAACCGACACCTACAACATCTACGGACTGTCGGTTAACCGACACCTATAACATCTACATGCCATCGGTTAACCGACGCCGTAGAGCATTTGATCGACAGCAAGAAGCCGTCGGTTTGTTTTTTTAAATTGTTCTAGGCGTCGCTTGATTTGCGTCGGGTAACCGACACCTCGCCTAGGCGTCGGTTAACCGACGGGATTATTAACCGTCGCTGAAACGACGGCTTGGAGGGCTGTCGGATAACCGACGACAATCCAGCGACGCCTAAAAAAAATCATAGTGTCGTACATGCGACAGGGAAATGTCGAAAATCCGATAATACAGCCGTCGGATTTTGGGTCAAAATGTTGTAGTGTTCTATGTTTCCCTCCTAGTGGGTATATCCTTAATCCACTTAGTAAAATAATCTGTGGCTATGAGGATCCACCTGTGATTACTAGAGTAATTTGGGTTTATCTCCCCAATGAAGTCTAATCCCCACTACTGAAAATGTGCTTCCATCGAGATCGGGTTCAGGGGGAGCGAGACCAGCTTCCTTTAACCTTCAAAGATCTGGCATTGATGGCATGTAACAGTTTCTTTCTATACATCAGCAAACAGAGAAGGCCAATAGAACCCAGCCCTCAAAATCTTGTTGGCTGTCACCTTCCATGAATGGTGGCCCCCACAATCTCCCTTATGAAAATATTTCATAGTCTCCTGGGATTCATTCTCTAGAAAGCAATTCAACAATATACCTCCAGGATCCTTCTAGTACAAGTATTGGTTTATGATATAGAATTTTGCAGCTTTCAACTTCACAGACCGGGCCCTTGTCTTTCTCATCCTAGCAGGGGCTTGAAAATTTTGAAACACATACACAATGTCAGCATACCAAGGAGACATAGAAAATTCAGGCATCACCTGCACACCCGCGTCCAATTGGTTTGAGTGGCTAGATAGGAAATTTAGCTCCAAAGGTTCACAATTGGCTTCGGTCATCAGCTTTGCCAACCCTTTCCCTTTGATCAGCTTGGTAGGCTTTATCTACAGGTCATATTCTAATAGAACAACAATCCATTTGGCTCTTCTTCCTTGAGGATATGGCTGGGTGAGGATGCTCTTCACAGCATTATTTGGGACATGTGCAATAATATGTGAATGCAAGATGTAAACTTTGAAATCCTTTAAGGATTTCACCAGAGCATATGCCTGCTTCTCCATTATGTCATATTTGATCTCTCCATCTCTCAACACTCTACTGAAAAATGCAATGGGTTGCTCAACATTCTGGGCATTCTTTTGCAACAGAACCCTTGCTATTGTATGTTCAGACGCATAGGATAAAATTAAAAAATCTTTAGAAAAATCTGGGCTTGCAAGCACTGCGCCTTCGGTGATGGCTTTCTTAATGCCCCTGAATGAATCTCTGGCCTCTTCTGTCCACTTTATCTGATTTTCCTTTCTCAACATATTAGTAATGCTTCTCATTATCTCAACAAAACTAGGCATGAACCTCCTTAGGAAACCTACAAGCCCAATGAAAGACTGCACCTATTTCTTACTTCTTGGCTCCCCAAACTTCTGAATTGCACTCACTCTCTCTGGGTCAATCTTGATACCATATTTCGAAATAATATGGCCCAGGAGTTTAGCTTCTTCCAGTGCGAAATTTGACTTCTTCGGGTTAAGAGAAATACCATATTTCCTGCATTTGATGAAAACCCTCTCTAGATGCTTAAGGTGCTCTCTGTCAGACCTAGAATACACTGTTATGTCATCCATATAAACCACCACAAAATTGTCCTTCTCTTCAGCAAAGGCTATGTCCATCACTCTCTGGAGTGTATCCCCTGCATTCATTAGCCCAAAGGGCATCTTTGCATACATAAATGTGCCCCGAGGAGTGGTGAAGGCAGTCTTTTCTTGATCTGTGGGGCACACTTTGACTTGATTATACCCTGAGAACCCATCCATGGTTGAGATCCTTTCATCCCCTACCACCTTCTGCAGGATATGCTCCATTTTTGGCAGGGGGCAGTTATCTTTCAGTGACACTCTATTAAGATTTCTGAAGTCTATGTAGATCCTAATTTCTCCATTCTTTTTTCTGACAGGCACCAGATTTTCTATCCATTTTGAAAAATTTCGGACTTCCTTCTCAATCATAGGCAGCAGTTTTGGGTTTATCCTCCTCAACTTCTACCTGAAAGGCTTCTCTCCCATCTTGATTGGCATTGAGTGTTGTATAATAGAAGTGTCATACTCCTTTAGGTCTTCATAAATCCAGGCAAAAACATCAGTGTACTTATTCATCAATTTCACATATTCATCCTTTTCCTTAGTAGGCAGCTTTTTGGATAATTTTATGATTCGAGGCTCTTCTTTCGTGCCCATATTCTTGTCCTCCATAGCGTCACTAGCGGGCTTGACTTTAGGATTCTTAGCCATGTCATTTTGGTCAAACAATTTTTCCAGGGGTATCAAGCCTTTGGGGATATAATTACTCTTTAGTTGAATGATATCCTTTCCGCCCAGCATACCTTTCCATCCCTTGCTCCCAGCTTCGTCGCCTTCGGCCTGCTCTTCACCCACAAAACCCTCCAGGTTCTCATTTTCTGTGTCAACCTGTGCATTAGTAAACTCATCAGACAATTCTGGGAACCTTTAATTTGCATGTCATCATCAAACACCTTCCAATACTTGGAATTGTCTGAAATCGATGGCCTATTCACTATTTCCACCTCATACTTCATTTGGCAGTAGATCGTGGTTTTGAAACCTCTAGAAGTAGTGGCCAAGGGATCTGCCACTTGGTTCTCAATCCTGGGTATCACCATGATCTTATACTCTGAAAAATAATTGCCCAACATATCCCACACTTCGTTTCTATAAGCTCTCATTATGGGGTGCTTTGTCTGGTAACTGTCGTTCACCTGATTTATCACCAATTCTAAGTCCCCAAACACCTGTATCATTTTTGCTCCCATTTCCTTTAAAGCCTGCAAACCCAATAGTAGGGCCTCATACTCTGCCACATTGTTGGTGCATTCAAAAGTCAGCTTGTATGACAGGGCCTTAAATTCCAGATCGGGAGGGATGATACAGACTCCTGTCCCTGCACCATTCTTGCTCAAAGACCCATCAAAATACATCTTCCACACACCTTCTTCGTTTCGCTTCCTCTCCATAGCCTCGTGTCTTGCTGCAAACTCTTTGTCTTCCACCACTTCCATCATTAAAGAATATAGATGAACCTAAATATGTATCGGCATAATATATGGGATGGTTCTCAGGTTTGTTTGGGCTTCTAACCATATAAGCCAATCTTTTCTCTCTGTACAGTCTCCTGTTTCCTCCAAATAGAGGGATGGTGGCATAAGATAGATCTAGCTAAGAATCCTAGCTTCGATGCCCAAGACCTGGAAAATAGCATACCAAAATTTGCAGGGATGTCAGCCACTACTATGTCCATCATAATGCTTTTGGATGGGAGCTGTGTCAGTGTTACCATCATGTCCTTTATCAACCCTAGACATTTGACCTTCCTGGAATCGAAGAAGTACAGATATTTGTAAGGTCTGGTAACTTCTAAACCCAGTTCTTCCACCACCGATTTTGGCATTAAGTTGTGAGAGGCACCAGAATCTATTAGTGCATTGTGTAAAGTCATGTCATGGATATTTAAACTTAAATAGAAAGGGGGAACATCTTCATCATCTTCTTCCTCAAGCTTGGGCCCAAAAAAAATTGTAGGAGCATCATCATTCACCTCCAAAATATCCTGTTGACAATCACCCTAACCACTAACCATTTTGGTGATTTGTTCCCTATATTCATTATTCTTTAACAACTCATTAAAAGGGATAGATATCTTTACCTTTGACAACTCAGTCTTCAAACTGAAAGATGATACTGGTTTACCCATGTCTACAAGTTCTGGTTGTTTGGCTTCCTTAGACTGCTTCTCTTTCTTTTCTGAATTCTTATGTGCAGTGACCTCCTGTTGCTTTTCCTTTGGCTTCTATGGGCCCTTCTGTGCAACAATTTCTTGCTATTTCCCCCCTTCCTATCAGTGTGTTCTTGAGCATTAGAGGACTGGCTCAGATTAGATTTTCCTTTGTTTATATTCACTTCCCTATTCCTTAGCTTCAGCTTTCTTTGAAATTCATCAACCGCATTCTGGTAACCCATTTGATACTGCTCTGAGTTCAATTCTGGAATGGAACTAGGACTCCCTTTGGTGAAGAAATCATGCTCCCTTTCAGTCAAGTATATCTGATTTTCGAGGGTGTCAAAGTGATGAATTTTTCCATTCATTGGGTCCTCCTGCCCCTCTTCATCTACCATATTTTCAGGGAAAGGGGGGCTTATTTGTTGGTCATCAGGGTTCCTTTGATTTCTTGGGGGATTGGCCTTCTAAAGTTTGGGTTCCTCACTTGATTTTCAGGATGCTCTCTATTAGGAGGCTTGTTATCTAGGGCCAACCTATCCATCGATTTTTCCATGGTTTTCATCATCATCTCAAACTTCACATCACTGGTAGAGGAAGAAGTGGAAGTAGAGGTATGGATTTCTATTTTCTTCTTTTCTATTTCTTCCTTCCCTTTCAACTTTCCTGAATCCATCATGTTTACTTCTACTTCTATGGCATCCTTTAGCATGGTAGGTAGGGAGGGTGATTTTCTTTCTCTTAATAGATAGGAGAAATATCCATCTAAGGCATCTGCATAATGAAGATTTGCATCACCCACCAAGGGTTTTATATCATCTGGGATAGAATTGTATACTTTCATGAACCTACTAGAAAATTCGTGTACGGATTCAAAGTTCCCTTTCTTCAGGTGGTTATATTGGGACAAGACTTGTGAAGGACTCCTTGTCGCTTCCCATCTATCTAGGAATAGTGTCCTGAAAGCTGCAAAGGTGGGGATAGATGCATTTGGCAGATCTTTAAACCATTTCCTAGCCTCTCCAACTAGGATTTGTGTAAACAACATCATCTTAGCATCTTCATAGTCCACTTCTTCTCTGTCAATGAAATCTTCAAACCTATCCACATGTTTCCTTGATGAAAAATCACCTTCCCCATCGAATGAGACAATTCTCTGTGCGTAATTCTGAGGGAGGTCATGTAGGACAAATGGTAGAACCAAAGGGGAAAACCTAGCATCCATTGGCCTAGGTGGATTCTGAGCTGCAGGGGAAATATTATGAGCAGGGTTTGTGGTATGGGGCTGGATAATCTAGAAATAAGACTTAGATTTCTCATATTTTACAGTACTTTGTAGGCTACACCACACAGGGTCTAACATGTAGGAGTCAAGGTCATTCAAACTTCTCTCATATAAATTTAGATCGGATTTACATTTAGATTTTGATAGGGGTCTTCCAATATCCACTTCTAGATTTAATTCATGAAACTCATATGACTCTTTGGACATAGATTCTTCAATATTAGTAGCACTAGCCTTACTTCTTTCACCTCTATGTCTAAGCAAGACTTTTGGATTATCCACACCTAGTAGAATTTCGGAGAAAGGGTTACCTCTGGTATGGATATTTTTAGGGGCCACGTTGCCTTTTCATACTTTTAGGGATGAGCTTGGGCTCGTCGATTTTCCTAATGGATCTTCCTTCTAACAGAAATATCAATGAGTGGAGCCACCAGGGTAGAAACACAACCTTCTTCAAATTTTAGGAACCTCTGTCTACCCACAAAATTTCCCTTTTTCTCTTAACAATCGGAATTCCTTGTCGTTCTCCCAGGGATGATAAAACAGTTTGCTCCCCAACAACGAAGCCAATATGTTAGCACCCAAAATGACCCCCAAGGTTGTGGGGATGGGACACTTCGGGGTAAGCAAAAAACCACTTTAGACTTATCCTACTGACCCAGCACAGTCAAAGAGGGATCTCTCTTAAACTTGCAAAGAACTGAAATAATCACAGATTTATCAGTGAAAAACACATAGAGGTCAGATTTTGATAGGATAGATTACTTTAAATTGTTGTTTGGTTGAAAGCAACATGGATTTCCATTCGGAATTGGAGTCGAAACATACAACAAATTAATACTATGACAATTCTTAGCAAACACCTTTATTCAGAGGGAAGAAAACCACCAGTTTACAGTTGAAGTGCGTTTAGTTGGATGATTAAGAAGAAAGATAAACAATCCACTAATATAGGGCATTTGAGTATGAATCCTATATCAGTTTTAGCATAAAAGATGGTGGACGCATAGCATACATTCATGAATTTTGTTTCAATACAACACTTATCCAAGCATGAGAGAAATTAATAGCATGAATTTAACAATGAAGGGAAACACATTCACATAGGAAAAGAAAGGAACATACTGCAAATCCAATGACACATGAATCTCTGGAAAAAATGCCTGCAAGACTTTGCCAATTTTATAAAGTAGTCTCAAAATGTTCAGTACAAAGAAATACACAGGTTCCAAAATTTTCAACCCTTCTTCATTTGATTACATTGAATTTATAGATATCCTTGATCCCTCAGGCTCGAGTTAGTCTGAACAGAAAACAATTATAGCTTCTGATGACACCTAACCTGGGCATATTTGCCACTACTACCTTAAGACAGAGTTGGAAAAATCAGGTTAACTGCCTTTTTACATTCACAGGTCATTTTTACTAAATGACAGTCGACTCAAACAAAAAGACAAAAATGATCGGGTAGCTGCTCCAGCTGGCCGCTTCCGCTCTCTCTGCATCCTTCATGCGCCCAGCTTTAATTTTCCCTTACCATATTTCTCAATCAATTTCCATTATTTTGTTATTGGTAAATCTAAGGATGCAAGCTCTTTAAGGAGAACTCTCATCTCAGTGTGTTCTTTATAGGAATAAACTTCGAGGAGTGTATGGGCCTCTTTGAATCTTGTGAGGAGCTCGAAATCCTTGGTCAACTTCTCCACCACCACTTTACCTTCCAGGGGTTGTTCCATGTCTGCAAAACGCTCTTGGTCTGAATGGAATTCCTCTAATTTCTCCTGGTACTCTTCTTTTGTCCTCATGGTCTCGTCTTCCTCCCAAAATAGAGGCAAACCTCTCTTAAATAGTGGGTCAAATGCCTCTTTGAACATCTTCACTTTGCTGGCCAAGATATATATTCCTGTCTAGATGGTGCTCACCTGTTGATGCTTTAGGATCACCTTCTTGGCCCAGATGATGGTGGTCACTCTATCTCTGATTTCTGTTCGCTGTCCATTATTGATTTTATATCTTCCTGCCACTTTTTCCCCTTTTCATCAAACTCTATCAGCTTGGCCTTGTAGTCACTTAGTTCACCCTACAGCTTTTCCTTCTCTTCCTCCAACTGTGCAATCTCAACTGCATCTACCAATTGGGCAGCTGGCATCTTTAATCTCTTTTTTAGTTTCATGATCTCCTGATCCTTCTCCTCTAACAGTTTCTGGATGCTTTTTATTTTTCTCTCAATGGTCTCAGTGGCTAGCAGTGAGGCTTGGAATTTCTTCACCTGTGCCTTCAAGGTTTTGTTCTCCACCTTCTCTATCCTCAATTGATTTTGCACTTTAGTTTTATTGGCTTGTGCCTTTGACAGGTCTATGGCATATTTTAGCAACTTGTTGTAAATAAATTCCCCTGTATCCTTGTGCAATTTGATTACATCAGGCACTAGAATGTCTTCCAGGTTTACCTTTAGCTCTGTTGCCTTACTCTTGGTAGCTAAGGCAAGAATCAGGGTATTCTGCACAAGGTTTCTGCTGGCTACCAGAGTTACATCCTTTGAGGAGATTTTCCTAACATCATCGTATAATTTTGATTCTTTTGATAGTGTCTCAGGATCTTCTTCATACTCTTCTAATAACGCAGTCCTGCTCATGCATGGTGTCGCAAATCCAACAAGTGTCTTGTTGAACACATGCTCTTTAATCTCGAAGGATGGTACTGAGAATTTGAATTGCTTCTTTTTGGGATTCTTTTCTTTTGCCTTTACCAACTGCTTCCCTGAGCCTTCTACCTTCTACCTCTTCGGGGCTATTTCAGTCAGACTGTCCATGTCCATAGGTTCACCACCCTCCTGCTGTGTGGATTTCTCTGGAAAACTAGTGAGGGCCATGGCTACTGCTATTTCTGGGGTTTTTCCTGGTGAATCAGGGACTGAGGGTGTGCTCCCAGGTGTCAAAGAGAGGGGGCCTCTTGGTGGGTCGATGTCCATCTAACCTTTGTCCATGTATTCCAACCAATTGGCCCTTTCTGCTAGGCCAGTGAGCTCAAAGGGCTCATATCCCTTTCTGTTTGTTCCCTTTCTCCTCTGAGAGACTATATGGTGGGGCTCATAGTTTATTGTAGCTTTGGTGGAGAAACCTAGATCACTCATCATCCGTTCAATGTTGGGAAGAGCTGCTTTATTTTTTATAATGAAGGGACCGAGCGCCCATGGGAAATGGATATCAGAGGATTTCTTGTCATCTAGAAAATGTTCACATTCTACTTTCAACTTCTGCCTTATGAACTCCAGGGTGAGCATCCTGGGGGTTAGGAAAGCAGGTAGTACATATGGGGCATAAGAATAACCATACACCCTAATCATAGTCCCACTCTTCAATAAAAACCAATACCCAACCCTCTTTTCCATGGAAGGATGCAACAAATCCTTCATCTTAGGTAGTAATCTTGCCAGTCTCTCCTGAAAGAAAACAAGATAAACCTCTTCCATGAGATCATTCATGAAAACTTTGTAATCGGAGTACATCTCTTCGGTAATCTGCAGCTCTGGTCCCTGTAGATTTTCTTCCTGTGCTTCCAGGAACATTTTCAGTAGATAAGATTAAAACCTAAAAGACCTGGTCTTGGTGAAATCTATAAGCTGGGAATGAATGCCATATGCTATGGCTTCATCGACTTCAGGTAGGCGCACTGAGAAGGTGAATTAGGGTCTGAGGATTCAAGGGGACAGGTGCGCAGGACGAACATGAGGCTAATTAGGGGTTCGGTTATGTATCTGTCGCTGTCTATCCCCAAGAGCTGGGACAATATAGAGATAACGTGCTTAGATTCTTCTTTAAATAGGTTGGATTCACCCAAGAAAGGGGTCTCTAGAGGGAAAACACTAGGTAGCAGGGAATCCTAGTAAAAAAACTCCTTAGGTCATTTGGGGCTTGACGAAAGTACTAGATGAGGGACTCCATTTTGTAATCCTGGGATTTCTAACAAAACTCTTAGGGAATGGGGACGAGGCGTTCCTAACAGGAGGGGCATTTATATAGCACAGGATTTTAGAGTTTGATGCGTCCATGACTGCTCTTTGCTCTGGAGAATAATGGTCGACGCACCAATCTACGAACTCGAGGCAACTAGGGGTTTGAACTGTAGCAAATAAATGGAAAAAGGACTGGTAAATATTGTGGGTATCTTCCTGGCTGTCCCTTAGAGCTTCCAACCTTTCTTTAATGGTCTCTGGGGAGAAACAAATCAACATGGCATCAAAAACATCATAATCCTTATCCTCTACCAGGTCGCTTATCTCGGGTGACTCAAAAGTTAGAGGCTCTATAGCTTCTACCATTAAATAGCTTACGGTGAAAGAGACGACCTACCTGGTCACCCGATAGCTGGTAGGGTTTTCTGTGCGTCTAGTTGGTTGGTCGGCTCTGCACAGTCAGCTCCCTTCACTATCCAACGTGCACAGGACAAATGTGGTGTGGATCCTTGCGCGGTCCAACTTTTTATAATATAAAATTGCCATATCCTCCTCACAAGTATGACGACGGTAGGACCATATCAGCCGTCTATCCATGCTAGCAATCCTCAGTCGTGGATCTTCTCACCTTTTTACTTTCCACCACCCCCGTGGCCTCCAAATCCACTACACACCACTTCGGCAGCACCGTTTATCAGTGAAACCTTTCCAACCATCGATCGTCCCCTTGCTTAGATTTGGGTCGTCCAGAGATGCGATCTCTACCATTTTCGTAGATATGAGTCGCGTCGGTTTGGCACACAAGTTATATTTGCCAACAAAAACTAAGCCGTCGATTTACATCGGACCAAATCTGCGCCGTTGAAAAGTGTGGGACATTAACACAAGTTCGTAGATTTGCATCGTGACCTTTTCCGTGCAAGTTCAAATTGTGAACTAAATGTTGACTGCCGATCTTCATCGCCCGCCATTGATCTAATTTTCACATACCTGCTGACTAGCGCCCCACTCGCGCTTAAGCACCTTCCAACTTGTTTTGCGATAGAAGATTACGGCTGTGGATTTTTATCGTATTTGATCAAATCCGTCCATCCTGGTTAACCGATGATGCGGGCGCATCCCCTTATAATTCATTTTTCGACCACCATTAAACCTTTCTAATTTTCCAGATACTTCTTCTTCGGGCCAGATTCATTGTGTAGGGCGTTGATTTTCGGTGTCTAGTGGGCACAGACTAAGAGCTGGTATTCCTTTGAAAGTCTCCATAGTCCAGCGAACTCTTTCTTTCACAAAAGACCTCCCCCAAATACTTAGCACAATCCTAGTGCTAACAACTACATTAGTATTGCACACTGGTTCTCATACTTCACATATTTATGCAATATGCGTGTTGTTCAACACACTTTTCTTGTTCTACGCATCTACATAATCATCCAATTTTGCACATCGTCTACTGTACTGATGTTCTGTTCTTGCGCATCTGGTTCATATAAACTATCTCATCCTACACACCATCTGTTGTATTGTACTATTTTTTTGTTCTTGAGCACTTGGCTCATATACTATATCATCCTGTGCATCATCTGTTGTTCTGCTTTTCTGTCCTTGCACATCTAGATCTCTGCTACATTATGTTTTTATGGATTGATGATCCATTTATACCCCAATAATTTGAATCTTGATAAATCAAAATACTATTTCTTGTTCATATTCAAGCTTAATTTTCACTCACCAAATTGGCTTCTTATTTATACTCAACTTGTGCAGACCATGTGTCCACAAGTTGGATGATAATGTCCCTTCTTCCTTTCTTCATAGTCAATATTATTCACACATCTGCCACTTGTCTTTATCTGTACAACTGAGGTATCATGACCTGTGGGTCTTACGCACACTTGGTCCCTAGCATAGTGGGACTTGCGCACCTGGGAACCGCTATGTGTTGGGTCTTTCTCCCTTGAAGTACCATTTCTTGGTGGGTCTTTCGCACTTCCGAGACTTGCATACATATCCAACCACCTCTTACTTCCAAGACTCTTACGCACTCTTGAGAGTTTCCAACCATCTATTTGGCATCACCTTTGAAGTACCACGACTATATGGATTAGGGACATGTGCACATACTTTTATGTACTTATTCAAACTAGCACAAGGATACTAAGTCCTCTTTTTAAATCAATGACAACCAAATTTCAACAATATCCACCTTTGGAATTAATGTCAACACCTTATGAATTTTTGCTCTTCCTGATCATGAATTCCTCTGTTCTATTTGCACATAGCACATTACTCCTTCTGTGTGTACTCCCCCTATGTTCTTTCCAGTTTGAACCTTTTCTCTTCTGCACAACCTTTGATTAGTACTTCTTTGTTGGTTTTCCTTTTTGCATAATTCGTTGTCACTGATAGATGCTTCATGGTACTCCCCCCCCTTTGACATCAATGGAAAAGAGGTGCTTTCCATTCAAAATTTTAGGTTTTGTTTTTAAATTATCCTTCGGATTTGTGTTGGCTTTCATGGTGTCATTTGTTTCGATTACTCTCCTTGGATTCGTTCTCTAAGCCTTTTCCGTTTGTTGTTGTTGATGCTCAACTCTCAGTCGCCCTGCAATTTGTACATTTATCATTGTTTATGTAGTTGTCTCGATTAGAGATATGCTTCTCTTGCATGGTTGCGAATTTCCTTTTAACTTGATCTTTTATTCCCGTCACATTTAACCTATTTCTCAAGTATCACTCTTTCTACTATCATGCTTATGTATTCATCTTTCTACTGCAACATAGTGTTCTGCTTGCACAATTGCAAGTTCCTTGTGCTTTCGGATTTGAATTATTTTTTATGCTGACTTCTTCCTGCATTCATTTATTCCTTTTCTCGCATCTACCGCGCCAACAAATTTGCGTCATTAATTAAACACATCTTCATTAATATTGATATTAATGACACACATCTTCTTCCTGGCTTTGCACAGCTTGTCATATCTTCCAAAAAATATTCCTTGATGTCGCACACATTTCCATCCATCAAACAAATTTGCAACAATTCGATGTGATTGATGACTTGTGCGTAATATATGACATATTGTTGTCATACTCGTGCCTTTTAGATGATATCATTTCAATCATATAGGACAATGAGTTTCCATAAATTTCCTTTGGCTCGATCTTATTAATTCACATCATTATGTGTTTCCATAAATGAAATTAAATTTGACGTCTTCCTAGCATTCTTCCAAGTGCGTGGTCATGAATACACTTAACTTCAATGTCTCTTCATTTTATTTGGTTTGCGTGGGGGACACATTCCAAATCTATATATGAGTTGTGTGTGGCCTGGTTTTTCATCATGGTTCGTTGTTTCCAATTCTAAGTGTTGTGGCTTCATCCGCCATGTCTACTTATTTTCAAATATTTAGCAATTCATTCGACAATCTTCATTCACTGGTTTAGTCGCAACAGGGTGAATTTGCGAGACTAAAAATAGAAATGGGGATTTGGAAATCCTAGATGAAGGAATTAGACATGATGCAGTGGTACATGCAATCTCATATTAACCAAGGTAATTCAAAGGAGTTGTCGAATATTAAGAAGAGAATTAAATTTCTAGAGAGACAACGAAAACAAACTTTTGACTTGTTGAGTTTGATTCAGATGGAACAGTGTAATGCCAAGAAGCCTTCTTCGACCTTGTAACTTTGTCACCTTTTGTGATCTCCTTAGTTTGTTGAGAAAACTTCACCGAATCTTGACTTGTGCTTTTTTCAACAAGTTACCATCCAATCATGTCGTAGAGTTGGACCTCGAGCTTCGACATTAAGTTGATTTTGTACCTGTGAATTTTGTTCAACACAACTTCTATTCTCAGATGTACTTTGGTTGTTTTTATCCCTCCTAGCATGATTTCTCTTAATACTTTGTTATTCTGGAATACTTCGACTCTGATTTCTGCGATAGAGGTCTTATGTAATTTTTGCTTCCTGTAATAGTAGCCTTTGAATGCAATACAAACTATGATTATATATAAATGTTGTACCTGTGCATTAGTACTTACTCAAACATAACTTCTATTTGTCCAAAATAAATACTTATTTGTAACCATCTTTCAACAATCACATGAATGTATTCTTTGTGCGACAAATTTACTTCAAAACATCCTTGCAAATAATTGACTATGGAAGTCTTCGTTATTTTTCTTTACGGATATATGCACATTTTCTTTGCAACTTTATGCAACAAGATTCAGATGTTTTCTATTTGCAATACCTACTTGAATTCCTAATGAATAACGTGTTTGAATTCAAGGATCTTATTGAACCTTTCGGTGATTAGCAAGATAGGCAGTAATCACACAGGGGGTTCACTCACTGAACTTGTTACATAGCACGATCGTTTGTGGGATATTAAATAATATCCCTAATTTCACTAAATATTGGAAAATGCTTCCTAAAATTTTATTGTTGAACCCCCCTTTCAATATACCTTTCCAATTAAGAAAACCCCTATTTTCACCAGATATTGTAGGTATCCATTTTTTTCAACCCATTTTGAATACCCCCTTTATATCATATTATCAAGGTGTAACAAACATGATCCATAATGCATCTTAGTATAATCAAACAAGATGCTAAAGAAAATAGTAGTATAATGCTAATAATGATTCCACTGAGATTGCAGGGGAAACTGATCAATTTGTAGCATTGGATAGTGGAAGACCCAATGAAATAGTAATGGGGAAGGTAAAATGAGTAAAAGGAAACATGTCAAGAGATCAATTCAACAAAGAATGTAAAAGACAGATAGTCCAACAGTTAGTGCAATGCTTATAAAAGATGAGAATTACAGATGTTTCAAACCAAAACCTACCAATCTACCAATTGTATATCATGTAAATACAAATATAGCCATAGAGAGCTCATGTTTTCTATAAGCTTAATAAATTAAACTCCATAAAAATACAAAATTGAAACCCTTTCTTGGATGGACTTCCCTACCTTCCTATCAAAATAAACATCATTGATGTTTGAACCCAAATGAACATAGAAATATTCCTCTTAATTTCCAATAACACCATATGATCATGTGCATATCTTGGATTTGGGTCATTCACAAGATTCAATGAATTGCCTCTACTTCCTCTACATTTATTCTTGCAATCAAGGGAATTAACAACATTTAGTTACCTTATCTTGGGTTAATATATCTAATTATTTTTATCTTTACGGGAGAGGAAAAAATATCCATTGTTAAGTTTCAATCATGCAATAGATATAAAGATACACAGATGGTGAAACTTATATGATACCATTTCATGGTAATGATAACACATAAGGTATGTAAACACGGATTTAGATTTTCACCTATGTTCATGTCAGTTCCAATACAATATTAAGAAGGATTCCTTGCATATAAGAATTGAAATTTCAGTTATGAATGTGCCAAATATAATTCAATCTAACAACTATTCTTAACTGGCAATGTGAAAATGTTAAAGAAGAATACAAAAATTTGAAAAAAATTATTAGTCAAGAAAGTTTGATCTAACTTTTCTTGGTTCCAGTGATCCAAGAAAGATTGATCTCACTTTTCTTTCTTGTCATGGAACAAGGTTTGATTGAATCTCAATACCCACCTAAACCACAACCTAAAAAATTAAGAGTTAGATCTTTTACTATAATGCCTACAAAAAATACAATATAATTGTTCAACTCCAGAGCTCTCAATTAGCTACATCTCTTAACTTTGGAGTTGACGAGGACCCAAATGCATATTCAAACATACTAAACATTTTCATAGGATACAATGTGACTTATATCTAGAAAAGAAACACAATTTGGAAATTGGCCTCATATAGAACAACAAAAGGTATAACGTTACAAGCTTGCCTCACTTTTAATACTTGGAAACTCAACCTCAATTCTGGAGAAAGTGTAAAACCTTGCATACATATTAATAAGAAGTGGTAACATTGACCTTTTGGACATCACATCAATAAAATTCTACATAAAAGAACAAAATATTATCACCCTAGTTATCTCAATGCCACAAAATTCTAATATTGTAATGCCTACTATTCCAAGAATCATACCTCGTAGCTAAATAACTTCGCCAAGCAAATAAAAGAGTAACCCCAGAAAAATAAAACACAGAGCAGAGTTAACAGTAATAGTTGCAATATTATCGAAATTTCAAAAATCCATATACATTGCAGAAGTTGCTCTGAGATCTTTATGAAAACATTCAAGTCTCTGCTGGAAGAAGAAAGGATGAAAAAATTAATGGACACATAAATCCATAAAGTTTAAACGAATTATAAACATTCGCATATATTTTTATTAAGAAAAATGGAAGATATGCTAGGTATCATTGTTAAGTCAAGAGTATTAGTTTATCTTATAGCTATCATGCTATGTATGATAGAAATTGTACTAAAAAGAGTCACCTTCTCCATTTCCACTACTAAAAAACTACTAAAAGTTTAAAGAGGGCATCGCCTTGAATTTTGAAAACATGTAAATATAAAGTATTTGATCAAATGATCTTGACATCAGCTTTAAATGACCACTAGTATAGAGGAAATCAAGTTATCCAACTTCCAAAATGTCAATTTTCTTGGTTGAAAATATTCCAACACCTTTAGCCTTGATTTTTAAATCTTGTTGACATCATGAATGCCACATGAATTTGCATCAACCCATGTACCTGTAACAATCAAATCATCATGTGAAATCCAAATCTGTATTGAAATCTGATTTAAAATTATAAGATGGATGGTTACACTAGCACAATATCTATCTTGAAAGCTTAAATACGACTACAAAAGATGAATGGTCAAAGAAACGTACATGAAAAAGTAGGTGGCAAAAATTAGGTTGGTTTATCCCAAAATTCACCATTCAAAGGGTTCACTGCACCGAAGGCCAAAAAATATAAAATCAATATGACATTGCTATGTGAAATCAACAAAAATACAACCAATAATTATTTATAAATTATCTATTAGATGGGAATGAATAAGGAAAAATAAATTACAATATTCTTTAAATTAACCTTGTTGAGATTTTTGACAAAATCAGAAAATATTTTGTAATCGCTTTCTTCTAATTTGTATGTGTCATTTCTATTGTTGTATGATAAGTTGGCCATTGCTCTAACAGATTCAAGTTGAACAAAAAGATGATTTGTCAAATCATACTTGTACAAGCGTTGCCCTTTTATTTTATTGTACCAACAAAACTAAATCTCAACACCTTCTGGCGTATCCAAAATATCAATGTCATTATGATAATCAAACACCCTATTGCAATCCTTCTTTATTATTCTTTGAACCCTTCCAATGTACCAAGTTCCACAAGAAACACCTTCTTTGGTACTTTGAGAAACACCTTTTCTAGTGGCACGTTCAACTATAGGTATTGAGTTTCTCTCAAACAACACCCCGCAATCCGATCCAATTCCAAAGCCGATTGAAACACCCTTTTTTGAATCCCTTTCATCTCTCCTAAAGTAGACCTCATTTCTCACTCTAGTCAACCTGTCTTTGGATAATGTTGGATTTCCATTCAACTGACTAACCAAACAAGATTTGAACATATCCTTACCATCAATCTCTACCACTGGTTTGGTAGTTGTGTTCACATTCTCATCAATGGTATCTAAAATTTCATCCAACTCATGCCTCCACTCGCTTTCCATTGTTTGCAATTCACTAAAATTGACTATGGATGAAGATGAAGATTGGAATATTGAGTTGGAGTTACTCGGTGGATAATCATCAACTACTTCATCCACTACTTGGATTGTTGGATAGTTTTGATCCTCTGTCCATGGTTTAAACCACCAAGAAGATTGTGTGTGTCCTTCTAGTTGCATGTCGAGACTTGATAAAAGGTTTTGTGCATCATTCAATCCTACTTTCGGAGCGTCTAAAATTTTATCATCTGTAGATATTGAACCATAATGTGATAGTACATCATGATTCTCTATTGTTTGTTGGTGCAAATTATTCTAGATGCTTTCTTGTTTTTTATGAGATTTATTAAAGAGAAGCCCTTGGGGATTTGACTCTTCTTCAACAACTCTATTAAGAGTTCCAACAACATGAAGCAAGTCAGTGAAATCATAGGCCATATCTGATCCAACCATCCCACCAACTTTGCTAAAGAAGTTCTCACACACATCTGACCCAGTCAAGTGCAATACACATGGCAAGTTAGAGTAGTGGTCTTGAAACAATCCCATCAATAAAACCGCAAAGTGGCACGAAATTTTCACATCCTGATATGCCTCTCTACTAATCAAATTTATGTTGGCATTAATATGAGATTGTTTTCGTACCCAACATAACCATAACAAGAAGAAATGTTGTACTCTTGATGCATTTCACACTCTTTCCCAGAGAGTCAAACTATGAGACATAAAAATGTCAATGTAGTCAGCAACAATCATTAGATAAATCTTTGTACCTAGTGTTCTCTATACCCTACCACTTGTTATACTTCTCATCTCTTTTAAACACATTTGAACACGCCTTGACGCAATGTGTTGCGCTGAACCCCAATTTTATCGATCCATCCTCTCTATATCTTCAATTTTAAGATTGTGATTATCCACTTTAAAAGTGTTATAAACCATTCGGACATGATTAAAACTTACCAACTCTTCTCCAAGGATCAAATCTCATTGGCCACTAAACAAAGGATTGATTAGATTTTTCACGTTGTATATGTAATCCTGGTCATGTAGTCCTGTTACGTTGCCACCATCATGCAACCTAGATAGCCTCCACCCTTCCCAAGGGATTTGATATTGAATACCTGTTGTTGAAGAATAATCCTTGAACATAAGTTGTCTTCTTCTACTATCCCCATCAGATGAATGACCAATAATAGGTCCCAAACAATTTTCCATGTGTTTCCTCCACATAACTTCTATTCTTTCCCATTGCTTGGAAACAAAATTTGCATTGAACCTATTGCATGTTGGATGAACAACCACAACCAAACGGGGAAGGTTTTCATTTAAAGGGTTTGCAATAATAACGCGTGCATATTGATTACACTGTTATTAAAAGTGTTTGTAATAATATCATAGCTTGCAACTCCCTCACCCACAATCACTAAGAAATGTGATTGGCATTGATGATTTTCTTTATTACCACAAAAACCAACCAAGGTATCACTTTTTGCTACCCACGTAACGTATTTTTTCACAACGGTCTCATCTTCAACAAGGCATACAGGAATTGGACCCTCTGTACCATGTTTGGATTTATAAGAAGCATAAACCTTTCCAAGTGCCTCAAAAATGTACTCATGCTCCCCTGGGATATATGACAATGATTTTCTCACTTGCCTTAAAGTTGTAGATATTGAAGGACCATCTAAATTCAAACTAATGAAGCTATGAAATCTGGGACCCCCCCATAACTTAATCATATCATAAATGGATTTAGTGGATGCACCATACCTTCTCCCTGCTTTTGGATGTGTCAGGTTGTGAAAGATATCTTTGACAAATTCCCAATTGAATCTTTACCTTGTAATTTTCCTTGTCTATGTGCCTCACACACATCCTTGCAAAACCTAAATACATCTTTCATTTCTATAGATTCAAACAACTTGTCCTTTAGGGACCTTATTCTAATAGAGAGTATAGCAACCTTTGTCGTCTCCCACCAAATATCCCTCATTTTTATCTATAGCTAGTATTTGTAACCCTTGCAACATTTTTGAAATCAGTTTGAGTCAAAAAGTATAATCTTCTCCCTTTCCCTGTATCTCGTCCATGTCTTTTAACGAGGCTCCTTGATTCACGATATAAATACATCCTAAAGTCATCACAGTCTGGAATCAACTTACAAAACTTGCATGTCAATGATTCAACAAGGATCTTTGTTTCAGAAGCCCTCTGACAATGAATATGCCTAGATGTACCATCAATACGACATTCAGTACCATGATAACATAGCATCCTCTTGGTATGCTTCTCTATGGACCATAATTTCCCACCCCTTTGATCATCCATTAGGATTTTTGTGTTCAATCTCTCCCCATTTCTATCAATATATGGATACCAATTCCCACAACATTGTAGTATCAAGGGAGATAAATGATCTACAATAAGACAATAAAAGCAAACAAATTTGAAGATAACAAATACAATTATGTTCAATGTCATATTCAAATTAAATAAGCTTGTGAAATTAACATACATAAAGTAGAAGGATTTGCATTTGTAGAACCCCTATGTGATAGTGTTGTTGATGATGGGACCAAGAACCTAGTCAAACTCTGTTGGGGCTTATCATTGGTAGGCTTCTTGGGTCTCCCAACTATGCCAGTCCTCAACCCAATTGTATTACGTGAAGCCTCATATGTAGTAGAAATGTGCTTGTTTGATTTCATATGTTCATTTAGAAAATTAAAAATATTACCACTTGTTGGTACTAAATAAAACCATTTATTACACCGTGTACATTCCACTTTTACTTTTCTCTTGTCCTCGTATCCTGCAAGTGTTTCTTCCACCACTTTGAAAAATTTTGGATCTTGTGTCTTGTTGAAATTATCCAGTATTTTGATGGCTTTATCAATCTCAAGTCGATCTCCAACCATTGATGTCTTCCTTTCTATGTTACATGAAGGAGTTTCACTACTTCCCACCCTTGAAATGTTATGTTGATGGGCCCTTGTTTTCATGTGATTGTTTTTGAAGTTGCGAAGTGTCCGTGCTGCCAAAAATATTTCCCCTGTTCCATAATCAATACCACAACTTTCACAATGGATATTTATTTTAGATGTTCCCTTTTCTGAATATACTTTAAGAGTAAGCTTCTCCTCAACAAACTCTTCCATTCAACTATTCACTTTTTGTTCCCAAGATTCCAATATAGTAGAATCAACACCTATGTTTTGTTCTATCGAATCACACTCAACTTCAACTCTTGCTTTTTTATGCATAGGTTCCTCCACGTTCGCTTCGATGATTTCAACATTTGGTGTTCTTTCCATTACATTTGATTGCAATGCTTCAATATCCAATGTGTCTAGTTTCTTCTTGATGCCTATAGGTGTTTTTGTAGATTTCCATCTTTTCTCTTGTGTTGCATTTAAAGTATATCATTGATTGTTGGTAAACTCAAAAGGATATCCAATGATACCATCAAGCACAATTTCTTGACAGATTTCTGCAACTGTAGCATTTGATTGACACCCAACTATGCCAAGGGTAGAACGTTCTTCACTAGTTACAATTACAAAGTGAAAATCATTGTCTGGATTCATCTGCATTTCCACCCACATGTACCTTTTAGTTAGATAAAAATGGATAAATATATATAAACATTTTTCAAAAGATTGGATATAACATACATTTTTCAAAGTGGTGTTGAAACATTCAAACTAAAATTGAATTTATATAGAAGGAAATTCATTGAACTAGAAAACTCAGAAATATTTGGTTTATTCAGGTTTATTCAATAGACAATTAACTGCCTCTTGTAGATATTAAATAACATTCCCAATAGACCCACTAGGAATTCAAAAAATGGATGGGCCATAATAGTTCCATTCATTGGATATGCATGCCCCACTATGCCATCACACAAGCCTTACATAGGGAATCTTTTCCCCATAGGCATGATATGATTTCCTTTTCGAGACTCGTAATACAACAAGGAGGTGACTCATAAATGAAGGGTGGGGCTTCATAGTGGAGAATGGGGATCTGATGAACCCATATTAGGCAATAGGGGAAGGATCTTTGATGTGCGGGGGGACCTTCATGATTTTACGTAAAAAGGTCAACACCAAAATTTTCCGCAACAAGTCGAAATCGCAATAGGTCATGTGTAGGTATTTTTTTATGCATAAAGTATTCCAGGTTTAGAGAACATGGATTCTTCCACAACAAATGAATCTCATTTCTCTATCTATACAAGATCAAAATTAATCCAAAATTAGAGTCGATTCTAAGGACGTGGATTTGGGATGTTTCCCATGGTGTTGGTCGATATACCACTTTGCGATAGTGCTAGTTAGGTTCCTCTAGAACAGGTGTAGCCTAATAGAATCATCAACAATGTTGTTTGGTGAGCACCATAGGTGAAACAAGATGATATGATTTTAGGGGTCTTCCCCAGCCTTCCCTTCAAAGTTTGGGATGTATGACGAGAGTTCGATAGGAATAGGGGGGAATTTGGATCACGCTGGATCGAATCATTGGCCAATATCATTAAATCATGGAGGTTGAGGCTAGCCATAACTGGAAAGCTCGCATTTGGGCAAAGCTTGTCCTCATGGTTTACATCTAAAATATTTGGGGTTTATAAAATATGTTTCATGATTTAGGGACCAGAAACCAAACAAAAAAACAAGGTAGAGACCAAGTGAAACAAAAGATGGAGAGGTCAACCATTCTATCTTCTTGTTTTATTAATCCTACAACTATTATCGAAGGATTAAAAATATTTTGGCCACATTTTTCCATTTTTTAAAGAATACTAAAAATAAAAAATAAAATTAAACTAGAGCACTACAAAATGAAAAGAAAAATAAATCCACAAGCATTAATTAAAACAAAAATAAATTTACAAGCATTAATGAAAAGAAAAATAAATTCACAAGCATTGAGGAATTTAAGTGGTTTTAGGTTTTTATGGTTTAAGTTTTATGCCTTCATAATGAGGGTTTTCACATTTGGGTTATGTTATCATGGTTTTATGTTTTTATTTTTTGTGTACTAAGTTCAGATTTGTAGATTTTGGTATAAATTAAAATGAAAAAATGGACATTCCCAGAACAACAAAAAACTTAACAAGTGGTTGGTGAAATAGCCCGAGAATAAGGTGAAGTTGTCCAATGGGTGCATAGGGGGATCTTCATTGTTCGAGGCTATTCTCTTACAATATTGACATTTCTAACCTTTTAACTTGTCACAACTATGACAATCTATGAATGATTTTCTTAAAAATTTTCAAACACATAAATATAATTTTAAAGAAAACCAAGTGATTCCTTACATTTTTTGAAGTCCGTATACTAAAGTGGATGTTAATAACCATCATTATCTTCATCAAAGAATGTTTGAATAAAATTAATCTTCTAAAAGAGGAGGCTTGAAAGTACACAAAATATATAAAGATGCAATGTATTTTTTAAGAGAATTATTGCAAAAATAAAATACAATTAGAAACTAAGTAGATGTAATAAATTAAATTAAAAAGAATTAAAATACTTAAAAATACATAATAATAATAAAAACGCCTACCATAATAATAATAAACTAAACTAAGTGTCATATATATATATATATATATATATATATAGAGAGAGAGAGAGAGAGAGAGAGAGAGTAGGATAAACCCATCTAAACTAGATCATATTTTAAAAAGATGTGTTTAGATTTAGATCTCTCTTACTCTCTAATAGATAATTAAGATAAATTCCTCTCTAGTGGGATGTCGTAATTCCACTTGGAATTTTTTTAGACAAACAACATATCGTTCTTTGATTGATTATGTACTGTATCCTATGATCTTCAAACACAATACATATCTTGCTTATTTTCCAAAATTACCTTGTTCACAAGCTAAACACAAATGATATTTATGTGATACTCCTACATATGAGGAAGAAATCAATAGTTTCCATGAGATGGATTTTATCCTACCTTGATGTTTTATCATTGTATGTTCTAACTAGTGATACTTTACTCTAGTCTAATTAATTTTTGGTTTCATGCATTGATTTTTTCAACAAAATATTATCTCTTGCAACAAAATCACCATTCTAAAAATCATCTCAAAATTAGTTAGAAATCCTTCATGGATACCAAAAAGATAAGATCGACAATCACTACTTTTCATTGTGATATAATATTTCGTATACTAGATCCTTAAATGGGAATATTTTACTTCCTAATGATTTCATCCACATATTCAACTTTGAATATTTTGATCTCTAAATTTTATACAAAGTGAATCTTGTTAATTTAGAAATACCCACTATTTAATCTTTGTTCACTAATTCCAATGTTTGTATAACTATTGCACTTTACCTTTTAGAAAGAGAGATCGTATTCCAAAATATTAATTGCCACTTTTTCTCATCTTTAATCCTCCTCTAGAGAAATCTCCTTGTATTACAAACTATTTATGAAAGGAAAACCCAAAAATTTATTAGAATGCAGTTTTGATTCTAAGGGATTATTATACAATATGCTAAATGAGGAACCCTTTATTATCATGTGTAGAAACAAGGTGTATAATTTTTTTATGTTATTGTTCATCTTATTAATGGGGGATTAATCTCAAGTTTATGTTTAGAGATAGATAATGGATACCTTAAGCATTTGGTTGGGAGTTCACACATCTAGAATTTCACAATCTTCAATTTCCTTCTCTATAAATCTAGGATTGGTTTACAAAGAATACTTTTGAATTTTCCCAAATGATTTCCTAGCCCAAAGCTTCGTCATTATTCTACAGAACCCTCAAAATATTTTTGGTTTCTCGAAAACATCTTTGATTAATGATGAGTATATTATCAACATTATAAACATGGGAGATAGGGGAACCTAAATACATAATTTGGAGGCCCTTAATTGTGTTATTTTTCTTAGGTTTCCCTAATACCTTCCTAATATTATTATCATTATAATAATGAAAAAGGGAGATAGATGGACACCCTAAAGTTGTTTTCCTCTCCAGGATAAATAATTTTCTAAGGCCTCCATTGGTAAGGATAAAGAGAGATGTTATAAAAAATCACTCATTTATCCAACAAACTCATTACCAACTAAACCCACTTATTAAATATTTTTAAGGAAATCTCATTACACTTTATGATAGTCCATATCTAAATCTAGCTTAGATTCATAAATCATTCAATTATATCATTATATGTTACTTTGAAAAAATAAATATTCTAAACCATTCACTAAAAAGCTTAGTCTCTCCACTTTAAATAAATAAAAAGAGATTTGTATCAAAGGTAGTCGGTGCCTTGAATAAGATGGTTTTAAGCATACAACGAGGAGATATTTCCAGCTACTGATCAACGCATTGGACTTGATATGAGATGGGGCCATGGCGATGTTTTCCCATTTGTTGTGCTTACGTGGTGCTTACATGGGCATTCTATTTGCGTTTTCAGCATCTGTCCAACTAAATGACCAAGGCAAGTACCCCATTTCACATTAACATACATACTGCTTACTCCTATGAATGTGAATTGTTTATAATTATAACGCTTGGTTATGCAAATTGTTATCTATGGCTTTCGCTTTATAGTTTAGCCAGTGTTGTAAACATGATGGCTATTGTCAACATGAATAGACACAGCTGCAACAGGTATATAGTTGATATAACAACTTTTTGGTTGGGACTGGCACTCTTTGTCAAGGTTGTGATAGAGGCGCGCTTATGGGAAACGAATGGATTGAAATTGAGAGAATTATGATCTCTGGACATGGAAAGGGGAGTTGTGAGAGAGAAGATGGGAAGTGGGCTAGTGTGAAGGAAGTCCGAAAGATTTCCTTATATTTGAAGAAAAGGAAGAAACAATTCTCTCAAAAACTAAAAACATAACTGATTTCTAGAACAATTATTGGACTAAACAGTTGTGATGTGTTTTAGAGAAAAAGAAGGTGGAGACTGCTATCAAATGCAAGCCAGAAAAAGAACTTCTCTTTATTTTGAAAGAAAATTGACATTGAACTTCTGAAATGATTAATTTGACATGGATCTTTTCTCCAATATAGTGATGATGAGTTGCACAGAAAACCCCCAAAAAACAAGAAACTATGTCTAATGTCAACTAATCCAATCCTATATTTGAATAATGAATGTCTTTATCTCTTATTTAGTTTAATTTCTCTGACTCCTAACTTGCATCATTTATATGTTGGGGTAGGGACACAACATCAATCCAATTTCAAAAGAAATAAATCCAATTTCAAAAGAGCAATCAATTTCCTGAGCATTAAATCTTATGATAACGATAACAATCTATGACTATTAGCATAGATAGAAACCTCTATGCAAAGCAGAAAGATGACTAAGGTATTATATCATAATACACTAATTGTAACTGTGTAGGAAAAAGATTTCATGTTTTTGAAAGTAAACATCAATATTTATTTTTAATAACCAACAAATACTCGCAAGCATGCAACTAGCGTAAATTCTAGACAAATTACATTCTTAAATTGGACATCGAGTACCATACAATATTCCTCAAGTAAAGTATTCCGATTCAAATCAAATTCCGTAGCATCAGGCTTAGTTTTATCCTTTGTTGAACTAGCCAATGTCAATCATATATATACCTAAACCTAATCCTAATACCAAAGTTAAAGTTTAAGGCAATTTGTTTGAGCTTAATCACTTTCACATAAATGGTTGGTAAATTAGTTCGAACTTAGCTACTTTTACCTGAGTCGTTGCTAGATTGTGTCACAGTTTCTTGGTGTCATTTTTTTTCTAAGCTTATACTGAAGCACTCTGAAATGCAACAATCAACATGTTGATTTTTCCATGAATCTGAAATTCTTTTTGTGGAGTTTTCCATGAATCCGTTGTGTCACAGTCTCTTGCCGTCATTTTTTTTTCTAAGCTTACACCAAAGCACGTTGAAATGAAACAATCAACATGTTGATCCTGGTTGTGACGAGACTTTTGGAGTCTACTATAGTATTAATTCATTGATCTTGTTGTGTACTTAAAAACTGGTATAGGAGTGCCTAGGTTGCTCGATAGGGGTTGTATGAGACTGTCCAATTGTCCAAAATTGCTTCAAATTTCCCAGAACAACCTATACAAAATGATTCATAATAGGTCTAACCATTGTGTACTTGGGATTCTTGTGGGAATTCCCTGAAATTTGAATCCATCATGACTGATTCCGTAACAATTACTGCGAGATGAAAACCATGGGGATAATTTTCTTGTACGTATTTTGGTTATTTCTTAAATTGTTATTACATGTAGATTCAAACCTTCTCCTTACCTGATGCCTTCTCTATGTAATAAACCGTTCCAGGCTCGAGTAAATATTAGTGATATCAACGAGAACTTCCCTAGATCTTGATCAGAGGCTACAAGCAAAGAATTTTAATGTATCCCTCCATTTCCATAGAAACATCCTTTCCCCCTCATCATAAACAATAAGAAACCATGTGCGGAGTGACTACTCCTTGTTTCAAATGGTATTTTATCTATTACTATGTAAATATGCATATATGAGGGTTGTTACAACTTGATACTTGATTGAGTAGAACGTATGATAGCGCTATCTATCTCTATACCTGATCGAGATAAATGATTTATAAATGATTTAAAAGGGGGTCCATACTACCACAAACAATGACAAAAAAAATTAACTCTGGTATTGAGGTGCTAAAAAAATGCTGAAGATGGACAAAGATTTATAAAATTGGCTCCGTAAAAAGAATGATGCTCTCGCTTACACCTAATGTGCCTTGTTGTTGTCCTACATCAGGTATTAATACAAAGATCTTTATAGATGAGCATCAACATTCCAAGAAATGAAGGTAATTAAATTGCAACCACATGAAACTGTTAAAAAATACGATTAGTAAGTGAAGTTTCATTGGCTAATTAGAGTAAGAAGCTCCTTAAGTTGATAAGATTCACTGATGAAATTGCATTCTTTAGCATTGGTTCACGGATAAGCATAACTAGTTCACAGAAAAAAATAAATGGTTTTCTTGTACATACCTTTTTAGGCAGAACACGGAGTCGATCCCAAACCTGCTTCAAAATAAAATTCGCTCTTGCTTCGTGGCCAGGATTGACAATGCAACACTGGTATAAACGTTTCTCCAATGCCTGTCCTCCGTTCACATATTAATTCACATTCCAGAAGTTTCCTATTCAGCTCTGCAGCAAGCAATTCCTAGTGTGAGTGATGGGTCACATAATCACCTGGCCTCAAGTAATATTATTGCCTAACATGTCTAGTGTAAAAGGTTCCTCCCTCTAACTAAATTTAGTCATCGGTTCCTTCCCCAGAAATCCGCGAAAGAAATCTATGGTAAGCTAATCTAATAAGAGTTTACCGATTTCCAAACAGACATTCATGCGCCTATGTTGATTATAGATTGCCTATCTTAGTCATCTAATGGTAGGGATCTCAATAAAATATCCATTTCCATATCCAGTCATTAAATGGAAACCAATAAATAAATTATCCGGGAAATTCCTGAATGAATAATCCATTGATCTAAATCCCATAATTCAAATGAACCGGCCCTTTAGTTTCTTTAAAAATTAAAATTGCCTTTATTTCCAATCACCCGCAAAATCTATTAATGTGGAGCACTACGAGGAGCTATGAATTGGATTGGACGCCACCCAACTAGATTTTCTATCTACGAATTGATTCCCAATTGTATTTCATCATGTGATAGTTTCGGATCCATTGTGTGCCTGTATCAGTCTGATAAGAGGGTGATTGAACCCTATCTAGATACATATGATACTCTCTTGATTTAAACACCGGAGGAACAGTGAAAACATGTCCTACCGGTCATACAGAAACGTCATAAAAGGGCATAGTTCATTAATAATTGAATAAATGCACACCAAACTTCAGCCTCCGTTTACATGGATTTTGGGCAATTGCACTTGTCATATATTTAATAGCACTACGGTAGCAAATGGATCCAATAAATACCTGTAGTTAAATGCAGATTTTTCTAGATTATAGCTTAAAGTCCATGCCTCGTAAAATGTTTGTAATTATTACATACCATGGGAACGGGATAGATGCTCGCCATATCTGGCATGGTTGTCATGTCAACCAATGGCTATTTTTTTTAAAGTTTAATTTCTTCACATTTTCTTATGCATGCAATAACATGAATTTGGTTCTATCTTTGCCATATCACACATTTGACGAATTGCTGGGTAGATAAATAATTTCATATCACACATTTGGCAAATTGTAGGGTAGATAAATAATTTCAAAGAATAATAAAAAAATATTAATTTTTAAATGATAAAGATTAATTTTAGAAACGAAGATATTATTTTGTTATCTAATAAAAAGTCAATGTAAATAGACCATAGATCGATTACTATATATTTGTCGGAGGAAGATACAAAAATGGGTAGTCTAGGTAGCCTAATGGATAGTTTAGAAATAAATAATAGGGTTTTTATAGCGTATCATTCATGAACAAAAGTTAAACTTTTTAAACATCTAACAAATTTTTGGGAAATTGACAAGTATGAATATTTTTTTATTTTAGAAAAAAATATTTATTAATTTTCATAACATATATTATTAATTTTTGATATTTTTAATATCATGCATAGAAAGAAAAAAATATACTTTAAAATTATTTGTAATAAAATACACTCTCGTCCCCTCCACGCTTCTACATGAAATGTAATAAAATATACCCTAAATATTTGTATTGCTATATAACATATTTAAGACCCTTTGACCCCTTAATACAAGGCAATATATTTTCTCATTTCCATATCATAGTTTATTCCCCAATATGAATGGACATGATAGGATATTGCCTATCAAGTGACCCCCCCGTGAGTAATCATTTGTTGCTTGAGACGTACTTGGATTATTTGCTTCGATTGTACAAGCTTGAGGAATTTTCTTTACCCACTTTTTCATGTGCGCACACACCTTTTGATAATGTTCCTGACTACTTTCCTTTTCATTCCATATATTGTTGTTGATGTCATATAAATTATTCATTTCTGAACGATTTATTGTTCTTCTACAATATTGAGCTTTGTGTCCAAAATCATCACAAGTATAAAATCTTACAGTATGATAGTATTTTGCAATATTTCCATTGTAGTTTCACCTTGAGCACTTCAATGTACTGAACTTTCTTCTATCAGTGTAACGAAGAAATTTGTAATCATTGAGAGAACTATCATACCTGGATTGAAGTGGATTCATTTGATTTGAAATGTACTTGTTGTCATAGATCTTATTAGTTTTCTTGTCATAGCCAAGCCCTAATTTGTCTGTTGGTGATCTCTGATCATTCAATATCTTATCTAGGTGTGCTATTATTGAATTTGTTCTCCATTTCCACTTTAAGACAAGTCTTTCCATTTCCTATATTTGCGCAGTCTGGGGTGTCATTCATGAAGTGTCCTTGATCTTGTTCCTCTTTTTGCATCTCAACTAGTTCTTCTTTTAGGTGACAGATCTCTATATTCCTTTGCTCAAGTTGATTTGTCAGCATCTCATTTTCACGTTTTGATTCTTCCAGTGATATATTCAATATAGACCCCTATGCTTCAAGCTTCCTGATTTTATCTATTATGCATTCTAATTGTTTCTCAAGATCCATTTCCTTTTCACTCACCTATTTTTCAAGTGATTCTTGAATGGCCTTATCTTTCTGGAACTATTCTTCATATTTTGACAACTGATCCTGCAAAAGTTTGTTCTTCTTTCTCGATTTGTTTTATTCTTCCAAGGAACTAACCAGTTCACCTTTCCATTCGACTTCTGTAATTTATTCCTCTTCATACTAACTGTCTGATCCGATTTCTGAAATATATTTTGGAGGTGATTATAGGTCCGACAAAAAAGGTACTTACTCGTTGTTCCTGATTGAATTTCATATGTATTTTATGTGTCTTTCTTGATAGAAGAAAAAACAATTTTCCTTTCTTTTGTGCCTTCATTTTCCATAAATTCCATGAAAATCACTTCTCTTGGATTATCATCACAATCGCCTTCTTCATTTGAATTGCTATACTCCTTGGAGTACAAACTCTTCATCTATTTTGGGAACTTCTTTCTGTTCTCAGATTTGTCCTGGTGATGTGTCATTCTCTGTTCTTTGTAATTGGCATCTTCATCACTATCACTGTCTCTATATTCATTGTAAGGACACTTTGAAGAAAAATGTCCTACTCTAACACATTCAAAACATTTGAAGGGCAACTTACCCTTGTACTTGCCACGCCCTCTTTTTAAATTCCATACAAAGTTTGCCTCTTCCTCATCTGATTCATCAGATGAGCTCTTGTTATGCTTGTGTTTGTTGCATTTTAATTTCTTGGTGGCTATGAAGGCTACTTGTTTCCTAGTGGGATTTTTATTTTCATTTCTCATCTCATATGCAGTAGGGATCCCATGAAGATCATCTTTTATTAAATTTTCTAGATCAGTTATGGTTTCTAGAACTAACACCTTGGATTCAAATCTTGGTGGTATATTTCTTAGTATTTTTTGTATAATCGATTCTTCAGTTATTTGGACTCCAAGAACTTTTATGGCGTTAAATATCTCATCTAGTTGAAGAAAGTATGATGCAATATTTTCTTCTTATTTCATCTTCAAAGACTCAAATAGTTCAGAATAAGTCTGCAATTTTGCCTTTTTGAATTTTGTTTCTCCTTCATAGATATTTTTAGTTTGTCCCATACTTCCTTTGCTGAAGTACAATGCATGAACTTGGTGAGTTCGGATTCTACTAATCCACATAATAATGCATTCCTAGCCCTTGCATTATACTCATACTTCCTTCTTTTAGCTGGATCGACTAGTGTAGTTGTGGGAACATTATAACCATTTTCAACCGACTACCAGACATTATTACCAAGGGATTGCAGATACACCTCTAATTTTATCCTCTAGAAAGTGTATTTTGAGTCATCAAATCTAGGTGATATGTTGGTGGAGATTCCTTCTTGTTTTTCCATATATGCGCAAAGATCTATCTTCCAGTTGTTAAAATATTACTGAATACACCTACTCCGATACCAATTGTTGGAAATCTTATTAATACTGAGAGGGAGGGTGAACCTGTATTAAGCACAGTTTTATACAATTTTCACTTTTACCAAATTCAAACTGTATTTGTATTATGCATTCACCATAAACAATGTCATTCATCAACACATGCATAAGACACAGAAAACAAAGATTTGACATGGAAACCCAAATGGGAGAAAACCACATAATGATTTCTTATATAATAAATATTACATTCATAGGAAGCACCAACTTCCAAGATTCTCGAACACTAACTAGAAGGAGGATCCAACCCCCTATTTTACAGGCTTCAAACTAAAGGAAGCACCAACTCCCTTATTTACCAACACCAGCTGGAAGGAGGCACCAACACGCTGGATTTACAGGCTCCAACCTAAAGGAAGCTCCAAATCCCTATCCTTTCCCCGTCCTGCCACCCTGATATGAATGTAGAAGTTATTCTTGTTGTTCTGCACACACTTCATACTTACTGCATTACTTTTCTCTGTGTGCGCCTGCTGTATGCTCCGTTCTTTGCAATTGATGCACTATATCATCAGTTCATCTCTTACGTCACCTTAGTGCATTAATATTGCACATTGGTTCTCATACTTCATATTTTTTTTTCAATTTGTGCATTGTTCAACATATTATTCCGGTCTGCACATCTACATATTCATCCAATTCTACACATCGTCTACTGTACTATTGTTCTGTTCTTGCACATCTAGCTCATATAAACTATATCATCTTGTGCACCATATGTTGTACTACTTTTCCGTTCTTACGCACTTGGCTCATATACTATATCATCCTGTGCATAATCTGTTATTCTTCTTTTCTTTCCTTGCACATCCAGCTCTCTACTATATTATGTTTTTCTGGATCAATGAGCCATTGATACCCCAATAATTTGAATCTTTTCAAATCATAATACTATTTCTTGTTCATCTTCAAGCTTACTTTTCACTCACCAAATTGGCTTCGTATTTATACTCGACTTGTGTAGACCATGTGTACACAAGTTGGATGAAAATATCCCTTCTTCCTTTCTTCACGGTCAAGCTTATTCACACACCCACCACTTGTCTTGATCTGCACAACTGAGGTATCATGACTTGTGGGTCTTGTGCACACTTAGTCCTTAGCATAGTGGGACTTGCGCACTTGGGAACTACTATGTATTGGGTCTTTCTCCCTTGGAGTACCATTTCTTGGTGGGTCTTGTGCACTTCTGAGACTTTCATAAATATCCAACCACCTCTTACTTCAAAGAATCTTGTGCACTCCCAAGACTTGTCCAACCATCTCTTTGACATCACCTTTGAAGTACCACGACTAGATGGATTAGGGACTTGCGCACATACTTTTATGTACTTATTCAAACTAGCAAAAGGATACTAAGTCCTCTTTTGACATCAATGACAACCAAAGTTCAACAATTTAAAAGACAACTTGAAGTGTTCAAGAAGTGGGGTGCTAACTAGTTTCGCATTCTATATATTGAAGCACTGCAAAATATTTTATGTATATGACTTTTGACTTAACTAGATTTTCCTACCTATTTTTTCCTTGTGTATATTCATTCCTAGAATTTGATTTGTTTCTCCTAATTCCTTCATTTCAAATATCCTATCCATTTGATCCTTAATTGGGGTCTGCAACCAGCATATAGTCAACGTAAAGTTGCACGATAATAAAAATACCCTCATAAAACCTCTTATAATATGAACAATGATCAACTTCACTTCCAATAAACGTTGGCTCTTCATGAAGGTGTCAAATTTTCTATACCACATCCTTGGGGCCTACTTCAATCCATACACGGATTTCTTGAGTCTGCAATCTGAAGTCTATTTGTCTCTTTCTTTATAGCCCTCAAGCTGATCTAGATAGAAATTTATTCATCAAGATCACCATGCAAGAAAGCAATTTTTACTTCTAGTTGTTCCAACTCTAAATCCTTCATTGCTACAAGTGCAAGTAAAACCCTTACACTAGTAATATTATAAACTAGAGAGAAGATTTCATAAAAAATTATACCCAAATTTTTCACATATGCTTTTTCTACCAAGTGAGCTTTATAACGTTCCATAAACCCAATATTCATATTCTTTACTTTATGCACACACTTATTTCAAACAACTTTTCTTCCTTGTGGGAGATCCACAAGTTCCCATGTGTAATTCTCTACATGAATTTCTTCATCCACGGATTTCCTCCATTTATATGCATTCTTAGATTCTATAGATTCCTAAAATGAACTAGGATCACCATCATCAATTAACAAAGCATAATGATATTGAAAATCAAGATAATACCTTTATGAACGTCTCTTTGGACATGTATATATTTTGAGTTGTGGTTGTTGAACTCATTGTTCTTCATGTTGATTAGAAGCTTCATTTTCATCTTCACTTATTTCTACTTCAATTGGTACAATATTAGGTGTTTATTGTACCTCCTTCCTTTGCATGGATTTTTCATTAAAAATAGCATCCTAACTAATTGAGAGAAAACACATTTCATTGAGTTTGGGTAAAGCTTTGACCTCTTTTCTTTAGGAACATGTGAAAATGCATCACATCTAAAAATACACAAAAGAGAATAATCAACTAGCTTACCACACCAAAACTCCTCTAGAATATTTCCATCCAACGAAGCTATAGGTAATATGTTAGTCATATACGCAAGTGTATTAACAAATTATGCCAAGGAAAATTTTAAGGATCCATTATTTTCTTAAAGTGTAGAAAACTTGGCGAATCTTACTAATTATCAAATTTCCAACCATAAATTGTTTGGCGATATTCTTTACAAAATATTAAAATTTCTAAGAATTTTATATAGTTTTTGGACAATTCTGGCAATTTTTAGAGAAAAAATTTTAATTCTATGGAATTCGGGTGAATCATATTAGAAAAAAAAATGATGAATATTTTTTGGAAAAAAAACTAAAAAATTAGCCCATGGGATAAATTTTTCCCCTAAAATTTTCCCTAGCCTTTGCCCATAATCCATTATCCAACCTATATGTGTTGAGCATGCTTTTTGCACATTCCATAATTGTGTGATTCATTTTCATAACCACACCATTTTTTTGTGGAGTGTATGCAACAATATTCTAGTGCATAATACCTTCTTGCATACAAAATTATCAAATTCCTTGGAGTAATATTCTCTTCTATTATTAGATATGAGACATAAAATTTAGACTTGCACAAAATTGTATCTACTCGTTCCTTGAACTCTTTAATTTTGTCAAAGTATTATGACCTATTTTCATAAAATACACCCACACTCTTCTAGAATAATCATCGATAAAAGTTAGAAAATATCTAGCACCATTTATAGATAGAGTGGGAACTGGTCCAAATGTATTAGAATGAGTAAGTTGTAAAAGATTAAAAAAATTACTAGAGCTTGTAGTAAACCAGAATCTCTTCTAGTTACCAAAAATATAGTTCTCACCTAAGTCTAAATCACAAGACTTAATCCTAGAAAACATACCTTGATCATGAAAATTTTTGGAATATTTTTCACTCATATGTCCAAGTCGTTGATTCCACAACATGACTGCTTCTAGAACATTCCTTAAGTTTGTTGTTGTTGCACGATGTGTTGCTGTATCACCGTACAAATAGTACAATATCTCATAATATTACACTTTTTCTACCACAAGGTACCCTATGGTAATTTTTCATTGATTGTCAACAAATGTGGTAGAATACTCTAGCTCATCTATCATATTGATTGAGATCAAATTATTTCATATATGTGGTACATGTCATCATACAACTTCCTTTATTTTCTATCATGCAGCTTGATCTTAATGTCCCTTCTTCCCACAATTTCTAAAGGATGATCATCACCTAGGTAGACCATTCCACCATTATAGGGTGTATAGTTGACAAACCAATCTCTATGTGGAGACATGTGGAAATATGCACCTAACTCCAAAATCCAAGAATATAATAGAGATCTGTTTTTATTGATATAAAAGGCCTCACATGTTGTTGTCTCTTTTGAATCTACAGTACTAGCTTCAGTTGATGGTTGATATAACTTTTCATCCTTCTTTAGGCTTCTCCAGATACCAACAATCCTTTTATTCAATCAAAATGCATTGAATTTGTATAACTTTTCCTTGATAGTAGAGGTGTTAGCATCATTGGCCTTTTTGGTTTCAACTAGGGTGTTGTAGCCTCCTTTGAAGGAAACATTTAACTCTTCAGTCGTGGGCATGACGCCAAATTCTGTAGACTACATATCCTATAACATGACACATTTTGGTAAGGGGAGCATTTAAAGCACAAATGAAAATGCAACAACGACAACTTTTAAATCTTAATACTTACATATCTTCCCTTAACTTTAACGTAGCCCCCTGGGGCAAGTTTGTGTTGGTCAATATTCTCAAGACTGGTCCCGATAGCCTTTGTGGTGTCTTTGATCCTATGAAAATGGTCAAGTACATGTTTATGCGATTTAAAAATCATGGTCAAATGCAATATACAATATATAATTTCTTTGTTTGTTCCATTATTTTATCTACTTTTTTATTTCTTCCACACTTGGAGGAAAGGACCCCTATTTTCTCATCTTCTTCTCCTTGGAATCCTCTATTAGTGCATATCACTCCTGTTTTGGAATTATTCGAGGACCCTCATAACTAGGGCATCAACCAATATAAGTGCGGTAATTGTCCCATACTGATTTGATGTACTTTCCCTCCATGGTTTGGACCGAATTTTGGTTGAATACATGACCAAACAACATGATCATGCGTTTCATCAACTCCTTCTTCAAGTTATTGCTCTAATATTTATAACTTGTTTTAAATGTTGGTGCAAATAGAGAAAATTCCTTTTTCATACAGTTATTGGTAGAACATGTTATTTCCTACATTACAATAAAATATTTCGATCAGATAATGAATATAAAAATATTTTTTGTTGTATAAAATCAAAGTATTCCAATGGATTAGATGTAATCACCATGGAGTTTTAATCCCTTCAGTTGCACACAATCACGGTCCATCTGTAAGAAACTAATAATTTCCCAGTGCTCTTGACGAGTAATCCTGGTGTCTTGGGACTCCTATCATCATCCGATGAATGAGGCCCAAGAGTACTATAATTGGGGGTTGTATGTATAGATTGGGTCATGGACTACCCCACATCAACACTAGGTAAAGACTCAAGGGAAAACATCGAAATACCAAGAGTTTAGGAACCAGTAGCATGTGAAACAGGAGCAAAGGGTGCAAGCATAAATGCATATTTTCTACACATGACACCAAGTTCTTCCTTTTCTCAAGTCAATCTTGGATTACTTTAAAAAAATGTCATATTATTTAAAGGAAGTAATGTAATATAATATATATATATATATGGTGTACTTCTTGATGCATTCCATCAAGAATTGACTTCTTCTTTCATTCTCAGGAGTATCTTCAACACTCGCCAATTCCACTAGTTCCTCAACTAATGTATTAAACTTTTCTCTAATATTTGCAAGAGGGTCAGGATATCCTGATATATCTACGTCATTCTGATTAGGATGAGGCATTGAAATGGGATCCTACAAATAATCATATCATATTAGTTCGATAAACTACATAACAATAATCATAGTGCTAGGATATGATACAACAACATGGAATATAATAATGAACATATAAATTACCATATATTATTTCACCTTCCCATGGTCAATTCCTTTTCCCAGTTCAAACTGTAACATAAAATATGATTTGTTAACCATATATCCAAACAAGGGCGGAACTTCTCAATTCCCTTCATCAACATTTCAACATAAAGTATATGTAATGAAAAATAATGAATAATGAATATACATGTTTTTTAGTGAATGATATACATGCGTGTTGAACCATACTTAGTTGATTCCTAGATCCTATTCAAATGATAATTGACCAACAAGTCCTTCCCCACATGTATTGATTTTATTGCAGTGACCACAAATTTATTATCCTCACACTCAACAAACACACAATTGGGTAGTTTGTTTGTGCTTCCAAGATGAGTATTGTTTATAAACCCGATAAGTTTTTCTACAAGCTTTGGTCCTTCCGTCAATATATATGGAATATCCTTTATCTTGATTGTTTTCTTTCATTTTACTATAGTTTGCACAAACTCCATATATGTGCATACTCGTTAGATATATTGTTATCATATCCCAATGTGTTTAATCATGCATTGGGCCAACATAATCCATTAGTTCCACTTCTTTGTTGTATCGAAAGTTCACACCATCCATTGTAAAGATCTCTATACCACGTAAACTAAATGGAGCAATTTGATATGTTTTTCCATTAATACATAAATCAATGTTTATTTCAGGAAGTGGTTTTGGTTCCCAATTCTTCAAATAATGCATGTACATTAATGGAACTTCCTTGCCTTGGGTGGACTCATTGTCATACGATCATGACCCCCGTTCAATTAGAAATAAATCCATATGTTTTTTTAATTTTTCTTCTGACATTTCTACCTCTAGTTGGCATTGACGTATTGCTTGTTTCTTTCCATTCTCCAATCTGTTTAGGACAAACATTTCTATTTGAAGATATATTTGACAGATATCTATGTGGATATTCCTGTTATTAACGTCAAACAACAACATTCATGTTCCAATCATACGATTTAGATAGAAAACGTAGCAATTAAAGTAGCATATCCTTGTTTTTCCTACATGGATTTCCCTTGGAAGTATCTTTTTCACATCAATGATGCTTCTTAGGAACTTGGGCCTCATCAAAGAAGGAATACCAACATATTAAAACCAAAAAGATAATCTTAGATCTTCAAGGACCATACACATGGACAAAACCACCACATGTGCCTTGTAAAATCAAAATGTGTCCTACATGTGCCCTATGGGTTCCATTACAAGGTTTTGCACACCAAGGATGGAACTTTGGGTCGCAAACAATATTTGAGTAGGAATATTGATGTATTAAGGCCTAAAATGGGCTTTTAGATATGTTGCACGAAACTTATAAATGCCCACGTATCGGTACTGAAAACTCGTGAAAAATCAAAAACTTCTTGTAAATATTCAAGGGTCCATGAGCGGCTCGAGACCCATAGGAAATCTAAAAAAACCGTAATTGAAGGAAAAAGAACAAAAGTTTACTTTGAAATCATGTCTAAGCCTACGTACAAATTAACTTCTCATTCTTATTTTATTTTGAGATAATGTGTTATATATATATATATAATATCATGTTTCCCCCTACGTACGCATTTTGTGGGGGTCACGTTTCCAAGCATTCCCATTTTTTAAACTTGTACATGTTTCCACATTTCACGCAACTTAGGATTTTAGTGCTCATGGATCATGGATAAGCTCCAAAGTCACCATATAGCTAATCTAAAGGGAATATTTATTCTACAAGTGTCATGTGTGGGTGCCATTGTGAGGTTTGTGCAATGGGGATTATTGTTGGGACCTTGGACATGGTTTTAGGATGAACTCCAACATCTTTAACGGTGCTCAGTTTTGGGAATACAAAATAGAGTATGAATTTCCCCAATGAGTTGAGGGTTAACATGCAATTTATTCAGATTTATTGTTTGTAATATTTTGTTAGAGACTTCAATATCTGAAAGGAGGAGAGCATAAAATACTATTTGAGCTCCCAGGTCTGCAGCAAAGCTATAATGTTTGAGACTACAAAAATTGTTGATGAGAAATCTTAGGAATGCCTCTTTCTTATTGGTGTAGATAGATAATTAAAACTTAGAAACCTAATATTTTCAAGCAATATTGTCTAAAAAACCTTTTATTCTAACATTAAAATTATGAGTTTAATCAATCTGAGATACACAACAATGACCAAAATAGAAATAAAATATACCTCATGTTGAAATGCAAGACATTAAAGGATAGTATTTTATATGATTTTCATTGGAGTGAATATTGAAATAGTTTAAATGATTCCAAGAATCTGCCCTTACTTGGTTATAAAAGTGAATTTTAAGGAGAGCCATGAATCTTTAATAGAAACCATATGTGCTAACTTAAACCTGCAAATCAACAAACCCCTAGAATAAAATTTTAAAGATCTCAAAATAGTTCCAACAATGGAGGCTAAAATGGTCTAGGATATGTCAAATATCGTTGCTTAAATCGTGTTTCACAAGAGAAGAAATCCATGAAGGGTGACACAAGCTATCGAGCAACTGAACCCCATCCAACATAAACATGTGGCTAGAAAACAAACAGGTTGAATAGGGAATAAATGCTAACGATTTGCTTGAATGAGGAATGATATTGGTGGAATTAACCCCTTGAGTGGTTCCAAAAAATGCAACAAGTGATTCTCCTCATTTTCAATCCCCTACGGAAACATTTGCAAATTTAAATTGAGAGGGTTGAATAGGAGTTTTTGTAGCCAACGATTCACCTTGGAGACAGCAAAATTGAGGGTGTTGGTGGAATAATGGAAAAATAGAGTGTATGAAACAAATTTAGGGCTCACTCATTGATTTTGGAGGCATTATGTGATCTCCCCTTCCTGCTCACGTGAATCATCTCTACTCAGGTTTCTCCTCTTAGAGTTGCTCTGCTCAACTATAATCCAACTCCTCTCTCCAGGTTTCTCTGCTCAGGGATACTATGCATCAACAATAGTGAAGTGAATTTGCATGTGAGATGACAAAGGTATGTCTTATTTGTTTTATTTCCTTTTTAAATTGTGTAGTGTTTATTTTATTTATTTATTTATTAATTTGTGTATTTTTTATTTTAATATATATATATCCTCCATCTACCTTTTCCCAACAACAAATCCCCTTTAAATTTGTTGGTGGAATTGGCATGCCAAAGGAGCAGCACATCCATATCATCCACTAATTGGGGTAAGTACTCACTAAAATATATAGTGAATTGATATAGCATGCAGCATTGAGCCATCGATCCTTCTGGACTTGATCTTTGTCTAATAAAGGCCTTATATGATTTCAAGTGCCTCTCCACCAACCACATTGACCTTGTCTGTAAAGTTCCACATATTTCAATCTCTTCCACTAAGTGTATGAGGTAGTGTTCATGTGCATTGAAAAAGGTTGGAGGCGGATACTTTTTCATCTCACACATTAGCTTGGGAATTTCTCTTTTCTAATGCTTTATATCTTCTTTATGTATTTCTTTAGATGACAACCACCTACAAGTGCAAATAAATTTTATGTGTCAACATTAAAATATATAAGGCGAGCAAAGCAAGTATTGATAGTGTATACAATCAATAATTCTACTATGAATTTATACATACCTCATGTACTTGCCAAGATCATAAATAACATTCTAAATATATTGTTGTAAAAGCTATTAGGAAAATATAGCTCGGTAGAACATACTGGAACAAGGACACAACGTGTATTACTAACAAATAAGGTATATATCATTACATATAATTCCAATAGAGATAAACATGAATTACTAACAAATAATGTGTATATCATAAGATAATCAAGATTGAAAAACATCGAACCATGATAAATGTATGTCAATCATGAGCTTTAGCCCCACTGAAGTTCATTTGTTTTTTTAATATATTACTTATGTTTGAAAAAAAACAAGTGGGAAATTTAATCTTTTGTACAACCTTTTTTACAACAACGCTATCTTTCTTTGTTAATAACCATGGAAGATTGGTGGAATTTCCACTACCATATTAATGATTTAAATGTTGCAATGAGTTGGATTCCTAAATGTCACTAATAGATTTTGCAATTTTTTCCTTGTTATTCCTCCCATCTATACTTTTCTGTAAGCACTCTATACATTTTGTCCAATATACATTGTGTCAAACAAATGAGCTACTTGTAGGTTCTCATAGTATGGAAATTGATTGAATTGGGAAGAGTCGTTTCAAACCCCGTGGAAGCTGACCATGATGACCTTTGAGAAGTATCAATGAAATATTTTTTTTTATTAATCAAGGAAAGTATCGAAATCTAAAAATAAATACAATTGACAAAGAACCGAGTAACTACAAACAAATATTTCTTACCATTGATCTTCTGAAATGCCTTTTTCCATAGTTGAGGCATCATTATTCTTGGCTTTTTCCCACTCTCTTCCTTCCCATTAAAGTACATTTTTTTCAGTAATCCAATACCTATGGTCCTTATGGAGAAACTGCCTAAACTCATTGTACACCTCTTTTCCTAAACTTCTTAAACATCTAGATATTGTTCTTGGGCCACATACTAGACATGCATATTTTCCCTTTGTTTGAATCCATGCAAGTTATGGATAGTGTTAATATATATAATTCCATAAATTATAAAAAGAGGTTCAATAATAAATTATGCATAGAGATACATGGGAAAATTAGATACCACAAAAATGTTTAAGACCATGTGCATCGCGAATTGTCCATGTAAGTATTCCATGGAATTGAAATTATTTTTGACCTATAGGTTTGGAGATGTCATACATATTGATGCTGACCCATAATTTTAAAATTACATCTACAAGAGGCTCAAGATATACATCGATATCTATAACTTGGTGCTTACCTAGTAGCTATTTGAAAATCAACATATATAATTAATAAGTTCTCGTACATGCAACAATGAAAAAAATGATTTATTATATTGTGTTAAAATTCTTAAAAATAAGCACCTGGAAAAATTAATGCCAACATGGCATGCTCCATTTTTGTTGTCATTCATGGAGAAATGTTATTGCTCATAACAAAAACTGGCCAAACTGAGTAATTGGGTCTAATATCTCCAAATGGATTGACACCATCAACTGCTAATGAACATATAACATTACGTTTTTCTTCTTTTAAAATTGGCCATCTTTGCTTAATGTCTATGAATGCATAACCATCTCTAGGAATTTGCATGACACCATCTTCACTTCTTTGTCGTGCATGGTAATCCATAAATCCTGCAATGTTTTTACACCTGAACAATCATTGAAAATGTGGAATTATCGAGATATGGCAAAGAACTTTGCAGGGCACCTTATTTGTTACCTGATCAATACGATATCTACTAATTCCACATTCAACCAACTCACTCTTTAATGCATGTTGTCTGTAACATATGATATTATCATTATTACATGCATCAATTGTGTTATACTCCATTCCTAAATCTTTCAGAATGAAACACATTTCTGTATATGTGCAAGGTAAACTATTTGACTGTGCTATAAAAGTATTACCTAACGGTCTAAAAGAAAAAAAAATGGAGAAATAGTAATTACTCGCTTATATATGACAATGATAAAAAAAGCAATTGCGATTATAAAAGATAAATCATGCATACCTTAACAACTACATCATTCCAGTGTTTGAAATTTACCATTCATGATCTTCAAGTTTACTAGCAACAAAAGAGCATAGAGAAGACTTCTCTTTGAGTCTTTGTATAAAGATTTTTTTCCTTATCAATGAGAGGTATGTCATGAATATTTTCGTAGTTATCCGCATGTGCATTCTCATCTTCGGAAACAAATGTTTCATGGATCAACATATTTATCCCTTCATTCTCAATAATATTGTGGTCATTTTATTCTATTGTATCAACCTCAATGTCACCACTCTCACCATCTCTAGTATGAATTTTAGTGAGTGGATTTCCAAGGTTTGGTGGTCTTGATTGTGCAATAATTATGGAAAACTATATCCAACTATAATTGAAATAGACATAAAAATTAATAGTATTGCAAAATGACAAAAAACATTTTTTTCATATCTTACCAAGGGATGATATTCTTTTCCACCTTCGAAGTGCCCATGCTCCAAGTAATGTTTTTTGGTAGTTTCCCTAAAAAAAATTCTTCTTTTTATCCCTTTGCATTGCATACAAGGGAAATAATGTTTTCCATCACTGATTATGTCTTCAACATTAAAGGCTTGATTTTGATCATTTGTATTACCATGGTTACTTTTGTCACCGTATACATAATTGATAATTGTTTGCATAGAAGCAACATGTTCAGATTTCCTAGCAAATCGAAAGATATGATTTTCTGACGTTGTTCTCTATTTCATTAAAATACATTATCAAACTACCAATACACTAGTAAAGAAAGATAGAAAAATCATCAACCCAATCAAGAGAAATTACTTGAAGGGATAATCTCATTAGTCCACAATTTTTTTTTACCTATAGTCAGAATTCTCCTCCCTCCAAAATCCTTCCAAAATATATATTTTTTGTTTTGTCCGAATGTGTTTTAAATATTTCCGAATAGATATGAAAAAAAAATCTATGTCACCTCACTTAAGTGATGACAATCTATTTATTTTTTGCTTCAACGTGTCACAATCGGACGTCACTTAAGAGACATTCTTGGTCATCCCTTAAGCCACCTTTTTTTGGCATTGCTTAAGAGATGAAACTCTTAAGTGACATCCGTTTGTGGCACATTGATTAAGTGACATCTCTTTGGATTTTTCCAAAAAAAACCACACAATTGATGCCTTTTTTACATTAAAAAGTGATCTGTAACGTTAAATGTCGATACAAACATCGAATTTGGACACCAATTGTAGTAGTGTCCCAAATATAACCCTCAACTCCAGTAACCAATATCCTTTATCCCATCAATTACGCAACTCATATGCTAAACTAGGCTCAATTCTAGGAGAAAAACTAAACGCTATTTTGGGAGCAAATTTAGGCATGAAACAAGGCACAATACTAGGAACAAAAACATGGTGGTACTTTGGGAGAAAAACTAGATGCTATACTAGACGTTATTTTAGATGCAACACTTGGTGCTAAACCTATGGACAACTAGGAAGATAAACTAGGCGCTAAACACAGTGCTAATGTTGGCTTAAATCTTGGAGCAACTTAGGGATCCAAACCAGGTGCAATTCTTGGCTTAAATACTAGTGAAATTCTTGGCGCAAAAGAGGAAGCTAAACTTGGAACTGACCATGGTGCTATGGAGGACGCTATTTCTAGTGCAAAAGGAATAAAAACTAGGCACTATTGAGGGCACTATGTCTAGCACTAAAGTGGACAAAATTAACATCTAGTTTAGTGCCTAATTTCAATAAAGGATGCAAAAAACACCAAGAAAAGTGCCATCTTGTAAAATAGCATCGAATTTTCCTAGAAAATGAAGAAAAATACACTAAAAGAGTTAGTGGACGCCAAAAAAGGGAGATAAAAGAGATGCTAATCATAGGGTTTTGTCATAGTGCCAACATTGTTTACCGTTTTCTCATTAGAAGTCAACTAGGTGTTACTTTGGCTCCAACCTTATAAGCAACCCTATCTCAAAGTTAAAGGCCATATTAAGCTTGCACAAAATTTTTATGGCCCATATCAAATTTTTCAATGAATTAGTCAGGTGGCCTACAAATTAGCGCTCCTAACACACTCCAAGATCCACCCACAATTTCATGTGTCACGTTTGAAGAAGTGAAGGGGTCAGAATTGTCGAGTTCAAACTACATTACCAAAACTAGATGAGGAGGGATACATTTTTCTCCAACTATAAGCATTTTTGGACACTTGAGAGAGTCAACTACATCAACGCACTATCTGTGAAGTTTTGATCCAGTGGAAGGATGCCTCACTAGAAGATGCTACTTGTGAAACATCAACCAATTTGCAATAGTTTCCTCATGTGTTCCCGATCTCTAGCCTTGAGGAAAATGTTTCTTTTGAAGGGGGGGGGCATGTTAGGTTCCTACCCTAACCCGCTTACATCATCAATGTGTTATGCCATAAGGCTAATTAGATAGTTAGTGGATAGTTACTTAATGAAAAATGACCTCTTTATGAAATATTGTCCCCTAAGCGGTTTACCCTCATTAATAGTGGGACCACAAGTAGTTAGGACTTTGGCTATTAAAACATTATATATAGAGTAGTAAGATATGTATTGTTTAGTCAATAATTGTCATTATATTTGGAACTTTACTCGTGGAGGTTTCCCCCTTGAAGAGGCAAGTGAACATAACTCTCTATTTTATCTATTCTCTCTTGTATTTTTTCTATATTTTCTCTGAATTTATGGGTTCAAGCATATTACACTCTTGAAATTAAGCACCATGAAAAGAAAGATGGATTCACACCTCTCCATGGGTCTTTGGTATTTGATTCGGATATGTAATCCATTAGAAGTTTTTATGCACCATAGATTGGTCGCAGAGCCTTGACCATCATCAAAAAATGAAAACAAATGCATTACAATCTTCTTGAAGCTTCTTGAGTTCGAGAACTTAGGAAAAAGTCCTCAAATAAACATATGTGAAATTTGAATGGTGGCTTTGGTTTCCAAGTGGGATAGAGGCACGAGTTGTAGGTTTTGTGCCTTGTAAATGAGCATTGAGATATAAACAAGGTCAAGGAGAAATAATGGCCTTAATCCTTAATTGAACCTTCTCGATCTCAAACACTATTAACCACATTTATTAACAACAAGAACCCTCTCTAGGAAGCCATTGGAATCCAAGCTGAACAAGGACACCATTTGGAGGTCTTGGGCATCATGGATGGGTTTTGGGTCCTTGACCATGTTGGAGAGCTATTGAATTGGTATATAAATAAGTTATACATTCCAAGAAGAGTGTTGTCTAAAGACACCATTACAACACTAATCTCAAGTGAGCATATCCCAACATACAATAGGAAATAAAAAGAACGAAATAAATTCCATGATAAATCTATCCATAAGACCATCTATATATAGAACAACGGTGTAACTAACTCCCTTGAAGCAAAGAGGACATGGTCCACTTTGATTAGCTAGGTTGCATAATGAACTCGAATTCTACCTCAATATGAACACCAGTCAATTTCTATGATCAACATGATTGACTAGTTAAATGCTTAGTCAACCACTTGATCAATTCTCCTAGTCAACTCTTGAGTGTCACTTGATAACCTCTAGAATACCTAATGATATGATGAACTTGCTTAGCCTACTATTCCACAACCTTTCCTTTACCACAATACTTTGAAGATTCAAGAGGTGAAACTACATATATATACCCCCTCATAATTGTAGCTTCTTGAAGCACAAGCATAACTCAAAATTGTTACAAACTTACCTATTGTGAGTGGCTTCATAAAGATATCAACAATCTAATCTTGTATCCCTTAATAAATAATATTCACAATAAAATCATACATATTGATTACCTTTAACAATGAGCATGGAGCACCTCATGATTCATCTTACTATGGAAAAAGAATTTTCAACAACCTGTATTGCATTTTGATTTCCATGATACACTAGAATCGATCCCTCCATTGGAAATCTAAGCTCATCCTCGAGATTATGGATCCATACTACTTTGTGCCAAGGTTAACTCCACCATGATATTTTATTGTTGTGGTTGAAAGAGAAACCATGACTGTAAGCCTGGAGCCAAGATGAGGCACATAGCAAGATGCAAACTTCTTACCATCTCTATCTCTTTGACCAACTAGTTCACATTGCAACAATTTTATACCAAGCTAATAAATACACTTATATGATGAAAAATTCTCTTTGTAGCCTTCAATTGAATTGACTCTCTTGAAAATCCTACAAGAAGGAAATAGCAAGTCGATTTATATAGTCATCTAGTTTGAATCTTTATAATAAATTCAATACATATTCACGGGGGCTTCAGTGGAAGGAAATATAATATCACATTCATTCATATTGCAGTATTAAATATTCATGAAAACCTTAAAAATATATTGCTTATATATTAAGGGGCAAAGGGTTTTTTATTATTTAATGTAACAATACAAAAATACTTTGGGGTCTTTTTTATATGGTTGGGCTGACAAATTTCCGCCAAATGGAGATAGTGGGATCACGGCCGGATGAGAAATCGGGTTGAGGCAAGGCTCGGGCTTACCAATAAGCAGGGAAATCGCGTCTTGAGACATACTTGAGGCTAGGGGTTTCGTGGTGAAGTGGGTTTCCAGTCAATCATAGTCGAGAGACAATGGTCATTGACAACAAATTGTTACCAATAACACTCATCCTGTTGTTACCAATAACCTTTGGAGGATCTAAGCCTCCGGGGCCTGTTATAGGCCCTCGATAGGCCTTGGGGGCTTGAATACCTAACCACTCATGCCTATTACAAGCCTTGGGAGGTTTAGTCAGCCTCCTAGAGTTTGTTATAGGCCCCGGGGGCTTGGATACCTAGCCCACAACAGGCTTAGTCAACGATTGGGGAACTGCAACATGCAATCTAAATGTTGTACTATGTGCATTGGCTCTAATGACATATAAGAAGTGATCTCCTATCTCTTCATTAGACCATTAGATCTTGCAAATCATAATGATATGTGGTTGAGTAATTGCATTGTGGGTGAAGTAATGTGCATCCACAATATACATCGAAAGAAGCAATGTGCATTGTAGAATGCATGTGGGGTCATAAGAGGGGTATCATATCAATATACTAGGTAGAAATATAAAGGGGTATAAAAAATGTTAATGAAAAAATTGATACATACAATATCTAGTGAAAATAGGGTTTTTTTTTAAATTGGGAAAGCATATTGGAAGGGGGTTAAAAAACTCAATTTTGGAAAGTATTTTCCATTTCTTCAGTATGATATTACAAATATAGTCTTCTAGTTTGAATCTCTGTAAGAAATTCAATACATATTACACCATTTCTTAAGGATCATATTACAATTAATGTCTATTGATCATCAATAGTTATTGCACTTAGTCATCTTATAAATAAGATTTTCATATAGCCAAGTTGCCACCCGGGTTGAGCAAGGTAACCAGGGTCCAGGTTCAAACCTGTGCCTCAACTCCAATTTTATTTTGAATTGCAACTTCTTAGAGAAGTTTATTTTACTTTTAGTTTTCGGTTAAACTTGTTTATCTGTTAATTTGTGAGAGTTTTTATCGCTGATACAGTTTCCAATACAGTTTCAACTTTGACATCTTACCTGGAAGTCCCAGGAAAAATATTAACTGTAAATCGGAGTCTTGTTAACATGTAAGTCTGAACGAACCGGTAAATTGGGGTCTGGTTAACATTTAAGTCTGAACCAAACATTCATCAATGCCTCAACTTTCCCGGGTACTGGTTGCCATTTGCGTTGGAGTTGGACGAATCCAGCCTTCTCTGTAGCCTTTATTTTGCCTGCGAGGGCTGATCGAACCGGCGACCAGAGGGGGACGAAGTTCCACTCTGACCAACCTGCGGCTTCCCTGTATTCTTTGTTAACTACACCATGAATCGCAACACCACCCATTCTGAATCCATTACCATCACCCATTCCGATTCCACTAACATCTTGACCGGACAACGAATTTTCTCCCCCTTCTTTTTCTTATTTTTTAGACTGCCAATCCGCGTGGTCGTATTAGAATTTGAAGCATAAAAAATAGTATGTAATTGATATGTTTTTTTATGGGAAATCCATCAATACTTTCCCACATTTCATGGATGGTATGGATGGTAATGGCCTAATCTCTTAGGACTTAAGGTTTGAACTCGTGATCACCCTCCGCCGATAACCCTTAAAGCTTAGACGGAGAATCTTGAATACCATACTGTGGCAAAAATTGCTTGCTTGTGTGTATGTCTAATCAGGGCTGAAAATAAGATTGGAACCAAAGAAATTAAGGCGTACTTGCATGGTGATCAATCACAGGGAGATGAGGATTGTGAAAATGGTCTTGCTCTGTGCATCTCTGTTCGGATTAATCTACTTATTGTTTTTGAAGGCCCAAATGGCACTCTTTAATCCCAGGGCTTTCGACTTCTTTTCGCATATATCTGACGACATAATTTTTAAAATGCCAGGATCGTGCACTAAAATTACAGACCATCATGTAAGTTCGTAATTCTGACTCAGCAGAGGTCTAAACGTCCTGAAACCCTTTATCCAAAAATAACCTCAAAATCTTTTTACTAAAGTAGATCCCTGTGGGGTAGGGTATTTATAAGGCCACTCTCTATAGATCCCTGTAGGGTAGAGTATTTGTAGGGTAGGGTATTTATAAGGCCACTCTCTAATATAGGGTTTGCTGTATAATTGTGCAGAATAATTATAGTACTGCACTATCCAGTGATGAAGCGGAGCTTGAATTAACACTGTCGAGAGTTGCGAATCGAAACAAAACGGTTATAATCACGTTGTTGAACGCCGCATGGGCGCAGAATAATAGCATGCTCGATCTGTTCTTGGAGAGTTTCCGAGTAGGCAACGGAACAGAACACTTGCTGAAGAATCTTCTCATCGTTGCTGCGGATAACAAGGCACTCAACCACTGTAGGCAGATGCACGAGCATTGTTATCTATTGAAGACAGAGGGGGTCGATTACGCAGCTGCGATGCCCCTTACGAGTCCAAATTATGTGAAAATGATGTGGAGAAGGGTTCGCTTCTTCGGCCAGGTGTTGGAGACGGGTTACAACTTCCTTTTCTCTGTAAGTGGTTTCTTGCTCAGTTATTCATTATTTTAGGATGTCTAACAAACTGACTTAACTAATTACATACATCCAAGAATCTTTATGGATTTCAGTTTCTCAATATTTTGTTTCTAAGCGGCTTGCCGTAACAGTTCTATGACTAACACAGTCACTTAATTTATGGCTTATAAATATTAATATAAAGTTAAGTGTCATGAACAATTTATTTATTACTTGTTCTTCATGTTTATTTGTAATTAGTTTCTTTACTTAAATGGGTTGTGCAATCGATTTTGAATTGAATTTTGAACTATACCCAAAAACCAATTCATAGTATACTTGTACCATGCTATATTACCAGAAACGTGACGGTGATGTGTGTTTATGAGAGAACGAGACTGAAAACGCCGTTTTCTACGGCCGTTCTCGTTTCTACAACGAAAAAACGGTTCCTAAGGAAACGAGTCGTTCTTCCGAGCGATTTATGCAGAAACGTCTTTTCGTTTCTCGGAAACAATTTATGCAGAAACGTCTTTTCGTTTCTGGGAAAACCGGCTGCGTATTTTATGGTTTCGAGGTTGAATTTATTTTTAAATCGTTTGGTCGGTGACGACCACTTAGATGTTCGCTGACCAAGATTGAATGACCATTAAATGCTGTCCGGCTGTGGTTACTTTGAAAATAAGTTCAGTGCTCCAACCTGCAACCCGGAGTGTTATTTGAACTTTGACACTTTCATTCACCTAAAGTTCGCTGCTGCAGCATACAACCCGGTGTTTTGTTTGAACTTTGACAACTTCATTCACCTGATAGTCTCTTGATTACATTGAAGCAAATATAACTGGTGGGGCGTGTAGCCTAAACTCCGGAGTTCGAGCTTGGAGTTTGAACTGGAATATTACCAGGTTTTTCCATTCATACAAATGCCAGTGGCCATATTCATTGTTCTTCCTCTTCTTTTATTTATATTCCCCTTTTATCATATTGCCTTATGGGGGCAACGCCCCAACTATTTCTGGATAATTTAGGTATTGAATAGGTAATTTTATTGAATTGGAAAACTTTATTGAAATTCAAGATCACAGGGAAAGATTGTTATAATCAGTGTACTTTGGCTTAATTAAATTTTAGATAAGGTTAATCATGTTGGTGAAAGCATAGTGGTGTTATGATGTCATAACAATCAAATTGAGAAGAAAAAAAAAGTTGTCTGATCCAATCTCGTGAAGGGGCCATTGATAACCTACATACTTAACCAGTGACTCGAACATTTCAATAAGCATCTTCAATATTACTGAGATTCAGACTTTACACTAAGGCTAAACAGAAGCTCCACTGAGCAAGGTACGTCATCTATGGTTGTGAATTCATTATTTCCTTGGGAGATCACAGTGAGAAGGTTGCCATCTCATCTCCATTTCAAGTAATCATTATCAGGCTTGCCATTCTTTTGGTAGCAAAATCCTCCACCAAGACATTAATAAAAGAGAAGTTGTGAGACTGCTAGCTTTTTATCTTTAATTTTGTTGTTATAGATGATAATCCATCCCAAATTCTAAAATATAAACATCTATCCATGTAACATGCAACGCAGGACACTGATATATTGTGGTTCCGAGATCCCTTCACGAAGTTCTCGCTGAGCGCAGACATTCATTTCGCTTCAGACAAATACAAAGGTCACCCACACGATCTCCAGAACCTTCCCAACTGTGGCTTCATGTACGTTCGCTCCAACCAACGGACAATCAGCTTCTTCAAGTTCTGGTATGAGTCGAAATCAACATATCCTGGACAAAACGAGCAAGATGTCTTAAACCTTATCAAATTCCAAGAGATCCGACAGAGATGCTTGGAAGTCATCTTCCTGGATACGAAATACTTCAGAGGATACTGCCAGAAGTATCCAGACTTGAACCAAGTATGCACCGTACACGCCAACTGCTGCAGAGGACTGAAGCCCAAGCTCCATGATCTGCGAAACACACTGTCCGATTGGAAAAAGTACAGGATGTCACCGCCGGCCCAAACAGGCATGTACTCGACACCTGCACAGGCATGCCTACGCACCCGTCCCTCCCGGCACATTTGGGGTAGGATATGGCATCCGTGACCAATGAATATGATTATTTTTTTGGTCATTTTGTCTGTAATATACCTGGTTTGAATTGCATAATCTAGTGCGATAATGTATGGGTGGGAGATGGATTTATTTCTGTAATTAAAATGGTTTTGAATAATGCAAATTAAATATTATTATAATGATAATGAATCTCTATTTAAACAACTTCAATAACTCGTTAAACAACTTCAATGAATATAAACAACTCCAATGAATATCATTAATCCAATGAATATCATTAATATAGGATTAAACAACTCCAATGAATGATAATTAATCTCTTTGATGTCAAATGGTTTTCATTCACTGAACGAAAATGAGATTATTAACAATGTCAAGGTATGTGATTTCTTTCACTTAACTAGCTCCATGTTGCCATATATTTTGCTACAACCCCATGCATTACTCACGCTCCTTAGATCTTTCATTTATAACCCAATTTCCAATTTTTATAATTTAGGGTATTTAAAATCCCCTAATTTCTTCATAAGTAAATATCTCTTCATAAACTATACTTTTAAACCCTAAGCATGGTTGGTTGAAGTGGACCACCCTCACTTTTTCAAACCCTTAGGACCGATGCCCTAGATACTTCTCCCTAAAACCATGTGTTGTGCTAAAATTCTATGTATTGCATGCACTCAAAGGGATAACTTGATCATTCTTAGCAACATATGTGTTCATATCACTACACTTCTTTTCGATTTTTAGTTTTCATTTTGTGTCTCTATTGTGTTAAACAACCTAAAGGACACATGGTAAAATTATGTTGAGTTTCATTGCATCAAATTATGTTTATTTTTGTTACATCAAATCCAAAAAAATTCACAAAAAAAATTATGAAGGAAAGAGATGAAATGACAATTTAAGAAAATAAAACGAATATAAATGATCTCAAAACAAAAGATAAGCAAAGTCCCAATCCTATCATCACATCACCATATTTCTCAAAATAAGAAATTGAAAGAGAAGAGATTAATATAAGTCCATCATTTAAAGTTGTAAATCATTTATCAACTCAAAATATGAGTTAATTTTATAAACTTAAAGGTATATTGTACATTTAATCTTTATATTAACTTACCAAAGATACCCATGAGTGCATAAAAAATATTCATATCATTTGCTAGGGTTTCATGATAGCCATGGTGGCCATATGATGAGTAGCTCCAACACCCAATTTGACCCCTTAGTGCAAAAACTGCAATGTCTCTTAGTGAGGGAAACCCTAGTGTCAGAAATTGTCAAACAAGACGATCGTTGGGCCATGGACCTAGAGGAGGGAGGAACCACTAACATTATTCTAATGTCTTGATTCCAATGGATTTGATGATTCATTGATATGAGCCATGGTCAACATTTTATGGCAAGTTGCAGCTTGCCTCCTAGAGAATTTTCAAGGACACATGGTGAATCCCTGTTTGGGGCATAGAATTTGAACCAGGAAGCAGATCTGAGTTTCATGAGATATTGCAATTTTTTTTGGGTAGGGTAGACATGGGCATGCTAGCCACAACTTCATAGTTGAGGTATTTCCCAAGTTGACCCCTTCGTGCAAAAATTGTAATGCCTCTTACTGAGGGAAACCGTAGTTTCAAAAATTCTCAAATAAGACGATGTTCGGGCCATGGAACCAAAGGAGGGAAGAACCCCTAGCATTATTATGATGTCCCAATTCCAATGGATTTGATGGTTTGTTGATCCAAGCCATGATCATCATTTTGTGTCCAGTTGAATCTTGCCCCCTAGACCCTTTCAAGGACACATGGTGAATCTCTGCCAGGGGCATAGAATTCAAACCAAGAAGTAGATATGACTTTGATGATATCTTGCAAGTGTGTCTAGGCAGGGTATACATGGGAACACTAACCACAACTTCATTGTCAAGGTATTTCCCATGTTGACCCCTTAGTGCAAAAATTGCAATGTCTCTTACTGAGGGAAACTCTAGTTTCAAAAATTGTCAAACAAGATGAACTTCAGGCCATAGAACTAGAGAAGGGAGGCACCCATAGAATTATTACAATGTCCCAATTCCAACAAAACTGACGATTTGTCGATATGAGCCAAACTCATCATTTTATGGCCCCGGTTGCATCTCACCTCCTAGAGGCTTTCAAGGACACATGAGGAATCCCTGCCAAGGGTATAGAATTCGAATTGGTTAGAAGAAATAAGTTCCGCAAGATCCTACAAGTGTGTTTGGGAAATGTAGACATGCGCATGATATCCACAAGTTCATGGTCGAGGTATTTCCCTAATTGACACGTTAGTGCAAAAATTGCAATGTCTCTTATTTAGGGAAACCCTAGCTTCAAAAATTGTCAAAAAAGATTATGTTTTGGCCATGAACCCAGAGGAGAGATGCACCCCTATAATTATTCTGATGTCCTAAATCCAACGGCGTCGATGGTTCATCGATCTGAGCCACAATCATCATTTTATGGCCAGTTTCAGCTCACCTCCTATAGGATTTCAGGGACACAAGCCGAATCCTTGTCCGGGGCATAAAATTCGAACCGGGAAATAGAAATGAGTTCCATGAAATCCTAAAAGTTTGTTTGGGTTGGTTCTACATGCGCACACTAGCCAAAACTTCACAGTCGAAGTATTTCCCAAGTTGACCCCTTAGTGTAAATTACAATGTCTCTTACTGAGGGAAACTCTAGTTTCGTAAATTTTCAAACAAGACGATCTTCGAGCCATGGAACACGATGAGAGAGGAACAACTAGAATTATTCCAATGTCTTGATTCTAGCAGATTCAATGATTCATCAATCCAAGCCAATTTCAACATGTTATGACCAATTGCAGCTCGCCTCCTAAAGGCTTTTAGGGACACATGGTGAATATATAATTTATGGTTCATGAACACTAGTATTATTATAATGTCCACATTTTTTTTCCAAACACGTGATTTTGATGGAACACATTTTACTCCTAAATATTCTCCCTTGTTTTGGGTTGAATATATTCAGTACATCATAATGGCTATGGAGTAAAATCACTAATTGTGTCAAAATAGAACATTATATATGATATCAAAGAGTGGATCTAAATTTTACAGATGTTGTTTCTCCTTGAATAATATTCGGTACCCCATGAAAGATCCCTTATGCACAAAACCTTGAAATATAGTTGATAAGACATATTTTACTCGAAAATCCATTTTATAGGTTTGGTGTGATGGTTTTGGACTATTTGTATGGTATATGGCATCTACTAAGCTTTTAAAAATATGAAAAATTGGTTGAAAATGTTGGATCATTTTCCAACCACACATCATTTATTTGAGCTTCACAGCTTAATTTGCCACTTATCCTAAGTATTTTGACTCAATCATGTGCTTACATCATCAGTAGATCACAGTTTCAGTAAACTGAGCCTCCTCCTACATTCGACGAGTCAACTAGGCCGTCATTATCAGTTAACTGGGCCTCCTCCATCATTCAGGGAGTGATTTGCATGATTAAAGCGCCCCACTCAGTCCAACTGACAACATTTACTATTTTATTCAACCAACTGGAGACTAGAAGGAACCCTACTACACAGGTTGACTTCATCTGGTGTTATTTTCACCTAATATTCAGTTAACTATAGACAGAAAGGCACCCTCCCCTCTTTTTGGGAATTCAGTTGAGTTCTAGATTCAGTTAGACTCAGTTAGACAGTTTCAGAGTCTTTTAGAGTCAGTTTCATAGTAGTTAAGTGGTTAACTGATGTATGGAGTGGTGTTAAATGCCAAGTAAGCCACTCTCATGTATTCAATTCGAATGACCTCTCTGGAATTCAAATTGCTTGGCTTATTCTAGCCATTGTTACACATTGTAATCAATCTTCTGAGTTTATGATAATGCATGAACTATTGCAAACCTTTTGCATCAGTGTTTTGACATATTATTTGCTGCATGCATTTCTAGTAACTGTTGTCTTTGTTTCATAGATCTGGTGTGCTTAGATTTTACACAAAAATGTATATCATCTTTATCCTTAACTTTCTCCTAACAATAGTCATACACTTGGATTTTAACAATGATAAAAGTAATATACATTTATCTTCATGACATTTATAATCCAAATATTTAACAAGTATCTATCGAGTTTGATATGAAATACTACGTTTAGAAAATGTACCTTCAAGCAAACTAATGAGACTTTCATCAATCTGTATATGTTTTGGAGTTCTTTGGTGTGTACTTGATAATGGAGGTAGGGAGGTTGGAACTGTACAATGTACCAAATCACTAGGACACTCGGGCATTTCAACAGGAGATTCATGTATTTCTTTCTCTTGTTGGCAGCTAGATGGTGGCAATTGGACATCCTCTTGGACAGTCTCAATAAAATTCTCTTCTTCAAAAATACATTCTATATGGAACACCTCTCTAACTTCATCACTTGTATAACCACAAGATACCAAATAAACAATTGTTTGAGGATTAATTGATGTGGGGATTGAAACTTCCCTCGATGAGCACCTGCATTTTACTTCTTGATTAGTGCCATTGGGTTTTTGTTCCTCAATTATTTTGGAAATTGAGGGATCCTCTTGTGAATGCTTTCATTTTTCTTGCCTTGGATTATTAGGAAGAAATGTGTTATCATTTATAATTGGAGTTGGATTAACGTCCATATAAATCCTTTGGTTGATCATGTCTAATATTTTATTCTCTCTATTTTCTTCAATGATTTCTTCAGGTTTCTTCTTCAATGTTGATTTTCTTGTTCGGTTGCGTAAATTTCCCGTCACCACAATGATCAATTAGATACAAATTTTCTTTGTTGCTCCTCAATTCTAAGAAAATGAATGGTGGAGATGGTATATGGTTCTCTTCAATCGGACATTGTTTATGGTTCTCTTCTATTGAAGATTCTTCAACCTTGCCCAATGTCTTTGGTGCTCCTCAATTCTAAGCAATTGAATGATGGAGATGGCCTATGGTGCTCTTCCATTAGATATGGTATATTGTGCTCTTCAATTGGAGATGGTTTATGGTGCTCTTCTATTGGAGATTCTTCAACCTTGCTCAATGTCTTTGTTGCTCCTCAATTCTAAGCAAGTGGATGATGCAGATGGCCTATGGTGCTCTTCAATTTGAGATGGCCTATGTTGTTATTCAATTGGAGATTGTCTATGGTGCTCTTCAATTGGATATGGTCTATGGTGCTCTTCTATTGGAGATTCTTCAACAATGTCCAATGTCTTTGGTGCTCCTCAATTCTAAGCAACTGAATGATGGATATGGCCTATGGTGCTCTTCAATTGGATATGGTATATGGTTCTATTCAAGTGGAGATGATCTATGGTGTTATTCAATTGGAGATGGTCTGTGGTCCTATTCTATTGGATATTCTTCAACCTTGCTCAATGTCTTGAAGTTGCTCCTCAATTCTTATCAACTGAATGATATTGGAGAATGTCAAATGTGATGATGAAATTGAGAGTTTTTTGCCCATCTTCCCAAAAAATGCGTGAATCCGACTATAGTATGATGTTAAACCTGTTAGAGTGACTTTTAGATATATGCATAAATGTTGTTTATATCAGACCAAAACACGTGCACATTATTTTTTAATAAGACACATGCGCATTTTTTAAAATCAAAGGTGGTAGTTACACTGCTAGATCTAGTGGAACATAATGCACACACATGTTTACTTAACTAAACACGTACACGTTATGTTTAAGTACAATTTGACCCCCCTAACATCCCCCCTCTCTCCCTCACCTAGCCACAAACACCCCCCTCTCTCTCACCCCCCCTCCTTCCTCCTACACCTTACCACACCCCTACCACCTCTCTCTCCCCAAAAAAACTTACACACCCCCCTCTCTCTCCACCAAACCACTTGCACCCACCTCTCTCTCTCTCTATTCCTAACCTCGCCCCCATATCTCTCTCTCCCCTACTCCACCTTACCTTAATTCCCCGTCTATATTTGTCTAGATCCTAATACTCCTCCCCCTTATCAGTATCCACCCCCTATCTCTCTCTCTCTAACCCCAAAACTCCCACTCCTCACCTATACCTCACCTTCTCTCTAACCACCCTACTCCTCCCCAAACCCCTAACCCCTAGATCTATATCTAACTCTTTTCCCCAAACCCCCTCCTCCCCCTACCCCACGATCACACCCCACAATGGAACCTCATCCTGCTAACCCTTGCTAACTTACTCTCTCTCTCTCTCTCTCTCTCTCTCTCTCTCTCTCTCTTCCCCCTTACCTCTCACCCCCCTCCTCCTCTCACCTCCATCTCTTTCTCTCCACCAACCCCCCTCCTCCCCCTAACCCTAATCACCATAGCTCTCTCTCTCTCTACCCTACTACTCCCCTTGATCTATACTCCCCAAACCCCTATGCCTCCCCTACCACTAACCCCCCACCTCAATCACTCAACCCCTAACCCCCTCGATCTCTATCTCTTTCTATGCTCCAAACTTCCTCCTCCCCTAACCCTTGTTGACCCCTTCTCTCTCTCTCTCTCTCTCTCTCTCTCTCTCTCTATATATATATATATATAACACAGTGTGAAAGGATTAACTCTAAAAGGATCGACATTATATCAATGGGAACATAAGTGGTATCATAATTTGAGACCTGCCTTCCCCATTCGGATGTTCGAATCTCCTCTTGGAATTTGGTTAACCCTCCTCACCTTGTATTGTTGCAATATCAAATAAAAAAATTCTTTATTTGTTAACATTAATTTGCAAATACCAGTTGTGTCAACTGAAAAAAGATTGAAAATTAAATAAAATCATCAACTTAAAACCCCAATCATCGATAAATTAGGAAAAATCAATTTACATTCTTTAAGTTATGAAAATATCCATATGCTTTATTTTCCTCTCTCTCTCTCTCCCTTGCTCCACCTACCCCCAACCTCCTAAATCCCCCCTCTCTCTCTACCTATAACCCCCTAATATCCCCCCATCTCTCTATCTCTCTCATACTCCCCCTACCCCTAACCCCCCTCTCCCCCTCTCTATCTCTCTCCTACTCCCCCTACCCCTAACCCCCTAACACCCCCCTTTTCTCCACCTCTAACCCCCTTACCCTTACTAATCCTTAGTTTCATATACAATATAGTTGTAATGGTACATGTCGTGCACATGTTTTTGTCATCAAAATCATGTACACATTTTGTAATTCTATATCGTGCATGCATTTTGTTTGCTAATTCAGAATTCTTTTTTTTTGTTAAGCTGCAACATTCTATTAATCGGAAAGAGTCATAAATACATATGTAGATACAGTCTGTGGTCTCTTGAGAGAGTTAAGCCACCACCCAAGGAACTCAAAAGGATCATAAAGATTCTGATAAAAATTACAAAAACCCTACCCTGGGTAGGGAGACTAGGGTAAACCAGTAGCAAAGCTCTGTCTATATAAGCCTATTAAACAGTAATCTAGCGAACTATGAAGCAAACTAAAAAGCAAATTAAGATAGAAAAGATGGAAAACACATGGAGTAACCGGAACCTCCTTAACAAGGTGTTGTAGGTTCATTTGCATCAGAGGGAGTTTCTTCCAAGATTGGGGATCCATAATACTCCTCTTCCTCTGATTCCTTCATCGAGAGCTTGACAGGTAGTGGCACGGTCTTCTGGCAAGCGGGATAAATTTTCTCATGTTCGTCGCGGACCCATTTGGACAAAACAAGGCCGATAGTGGTGGGAATTGGGAAGGTGACCTTCATAGGATCCTTTCCTTTCTTCCTGACAGTGCTCCCAACAGGATCGCTTGCTGCTGCAGCAGTGGGGATGACTCTGTGCGTGATGCCTCCCATTCTAATATAATGTTGAAGGTGTCTGCTGGGAGCATAGGACTGTGTTGATGCCTCGAATATCGCTGCATCAATCAGCAAGGGATTCTCCCTGGTAAGCAATCCCAACTAGATCACTCATCGTTTCGTGTGGGGAATCCGTCCAGTTAACGGTTCCGGCTACCATGGGTTTAAAGATTTGTTTGTTTTACCGGTTGCGGCCCGATCCACCGGTTATGTATTTTGTATTTAAAATGATATGCAAGTGCCTTATATTAAATGCACGTGGGAAAAAAAATCTATGCTAATCTAATTTTATCTAAATTACCTATCCTTAGAAGGAGCAGATTTAAAGAATGGGTAAATAACTGGAAAAACACACCCAATAATTCCACAGATAGTTGTTTAATTGAAAGGAGCGTTCACAACAGAAAAAGAACATTACCCAAGATAGCTCAGATTAATATAAGCATTCAATTACCCATTTAACACAGAAATTTTGCAAAAGAATATGAAACCATTCATAGCAAAGAATTAATTCATAAGAGCCAGGAAAGATCTCACAGGAAATGTATGAAAAGTGCATAAATAGTTCAGCAGTTAATCAACGAGACTCCATGCAAAAAAGTTGTGTCAGCTTCCACAGGCCAAAACGATTTTCCATTTATGTAGCAGAAATAGTTCCTTTACAAGACAGAAAAAGAATTTCACCTTCCAAAAGTCCTCTATCTCTTCTTCGAATCAGCTATATATAGATTTACAAGATGTGCCCAGAGTTGCCACCTATACCCTAACCATTTATATTCCTCTAATTTGTCTTGTAGTGCTGAATATTACATAAGAGAAATATCTCAAATATTTTGCAACAACGGGAGTTAAACATTACAAGTCATTTAATATTCCAAAGGTATTTACAAAATAAACGTTCATGAGGCACGCTGGCGGTCGCAAGCTATCCCTAAGCCGGCTCCTTTGGGGATTCAGGCGCTTTTGGGATCGCTGGGGTTTCTTCTTGCACTGCTGCAATGGCTGGGCCACTCTTCGATGTGGTAGCTTGGCTGGCTGCCAATGCCTTCTCCACATCTGCTATATGAATTCCCCAGTGATTTGTGTCCCTTACAATATTCGTTCCAACCAGGGGACTCATGAATTTGAGAGATATTTCTTGCTTGGCCAGTTCTTCTGCTAAGACGATTATTTCAGCTATAGTGATATGGAGGCTTTCTTCTAGGCTGTGTTGATGAACAACAGCTTGGCTGATAAATTGGCGTAGATCCTCTGCTGTCAAGGTGTCCAGCTTCTACACATATTCACTTTCTGCCTGGAGCTCTATACTTAGATTAGCTAAATACTGTGCTTTATCCGGGAACTCTTCTATCCTTTGGGGCATGGCTATTCGGCAGCTTTCCTGTGTGGTCCGGATTTGAGAGTACACAGTCTTGCACTGTGTTGGAGCCAAGGCCGCAGCTATGGTAAAAGCTGCGAATTTTGAGGAAAAAGCACAAGTATGGAAGAGAAAGTGCTAAGTTTTGAATAAAGCGCCAATTTTGGGACAGAAGAAGACGGTGCGCAGTACGATGCCAGATGGATAATCTCAGTGCAGATTACGGACCGGAAATCACGGAGCTCGCGCGCATGTCAGAAGAGAATGAAGGTATCCAAGTGGAAAGCCTAGCTACCACAATCAATGAAGCAATGGAGTAGAGGGCTCAGCTACCCTCATTAAGGCTAAGTGCAGAAGTTATGGTTGCTCGGATCAAGGAGGAGCAACGGACCAAAGCATTGAAGGCGAAGAACAAGGCGCCCATACCCGTAAGCTGCACCGGAATTCATGGAGCCTGTAGGAAGCGGCGACATGACTGCAAGCGGCGCCTACGGTACACCTAGCCATGTGCGTGGTTAGGGTTTTTGGGGATTACTGCTGGGAAAGGCCCACAGTTTTGTAAAGGTGCGACCGCCATGGCCACCTATATATATGTATAATTGTAATGGGTAGATGTTAGAGAGCTAGCTAGTCTGTGAATTGGTTAATTAGTGAGTCAGTTAGCTAAGCCTCTGAGTGAGCTAGCTAAGATAATTGATGCTAGGTGTAAGAAGGATTGATCGAGTGGATTATCCTCTGTTATGATCTTGTGATTGTTTTCTACCGTGTTGCTAGAAAACAGGAGTTAGAGCTGGTTAGCAGTGAAGCTAATCCTTGAGTTGCAGACAGTCCGAGGCGACGTCTGAACTAGTGTAATCTCTGGAGAGGAAGAGACTAGATCGATAGAAGGGCTCCCAGCTGTGTGCGTGGATTTTCCTGGAAAGATCTAAGGCTGCAGCTGTGTGCGCAGCATATTGTATAAATATATCATTTTCTGGTTAATATAAGATACTCCCGTGGGCGTGGATTTCCCCGTGGAGGTGGACTTCATATTACTCATTGTGCGATGTTGTGATTGAAGTAATTGCCTGTTTTAGTTTCTTAACAGTATATACAGGAATGTGCATTATCTTTATGAATGTGTTGAGTAAGTTCTTAAAGCTTCCTTGGGAATTATAATCGTTAAGGGTCGAAGGAATCGGTAAAACCCGTCGCCATAGCGATAGGAGAACGTGTTGCTGCGACGGGTGCGCTAGTAAAGCAATGCTTAGAATATCGGCGTAGAGGATAATTGGTCCTAGCGCAGGAGTGGGAGTACCGCACAGTTCAGTGGCTGAGCAGGAGCTTGAGTGCTGTTGCGCTCATAAGTCTGGAGGGGTCAGACATCCACCTTTGACGAATCGCCAAGGGGGAAAGAACAATCTCCGCGTCGCCCGGTTAAGGAAATCTGATTCCTTAGCCCCCCATAGCCACTTCGGGTGAGACCTCGAGCTGCTGCGCAGCTCGTTGCCGAGACGACCAGTGCGCCAAGGGGTTTTGTTGCTGCGCTTCATTAAAACCCGGGTCTGTCCAAAAAGCAGCCAACACACTGCTCATAAGTGGTTGAGGTTACAGTGGCCAACTTTACTCCACAGTCTTTAGAATACTCTAGAGTGCATATATCTGCCTTGTATTCAAGAACAGACTTAAGGGGAAGGGTTGCTGGGAACCCTAACTTCCCTTCTCTCCATTCGATGTGATTTTTAATCTCCCCGTTGATACGTGAGTGTTTCCTCCTGGTCCTGGTGGCTTCAACATTGATTTCCTTAACTTTGGTAATGACTCCTTTTAGTCTGTATACTTCCTCTGCTATGAGTTCTCGGACTCCATAGGTCTCTCTTAGTATTCCACAAGCCTGTTCGTGGAAGGGGCTGATGTCTCCCATTTCGTTGTTTTCCAACTCCAATTGTTGCTCCAATGATTCATTTTTTCCTTGTAACTTCTCGATGTTCTCCTTCAGGTCATTGACCTCTTGAAGGTTGTCAAATTTATCCGATTCGAGCTTCAAATTCTTACCTTTAAGTTTTGCATTTTCTGCTTCTAATATTCTTATTTGTATTGCCAGAGCTCTCCTATCAACCTCTAATTTTTGGAGTGTTTTATTTAATTCTTCCTTCTGAGATGTGAGAGCATTATTATTCTCGATCATCAGGTTCGTATAGTTCTGCTCTTTGACTAAAGCTTCCTGAAGCTGTTGTGCCTTCTCCTTTTCTTCATCTAGCCTATCTCCCAGTATGTTAACATTGTCTGCGGTTGCTGTAACCGTGGCTACGGAGATGGATGCTAGGAGCCTAGCAGCCTCTTCTGTGTTCCGCATGACCGTGGTCTCATGTGTGGTGATGATGTCTGGCCGAAAAGGTCTTTTCAATTTGGAACCTGTCTCTTTGACAATGGTCTTTCTTTTCTTGCTGTAAGCAAATTTCTTCCAATTAGAAACTGTGTTGCCTTTATAGGGTTTGAAAGGGACAATGGGTAGATCCCTTATGGCGGAACCCATATCTAAGTTTTGCAGGTCTGGGCTTTTGGGATCAACATCTTCTTGGGATTTCTTTTATTCTTCTTCTTTCCTTCGTGCCTCTTCCTCCTGCTCGTTCCTTCTTTTGTCATCTTCTTCCTGCTTAGCATTAATTTCCAGCCTAATTCTTTCTTCCTCTTCTTCTTTCTTCTTGGCCTCGGCTTTGGCTGCTTGGATTCTCAAATTTTCTTCTTCTCTAAGTTTATCTTCTTGGATTTTCTTTGCTTGTTCCAAGAGCCTTAGTTCTTTTTCCGAGAAAGCCTTGGAGCTCAAGCTGGCCACTCCTTTTCCCACCTGAGAAATCTATAGCTCAGCCATATCGTTGATCCCCCTATATGCTTCCTCCTGTGGATCATAAAAATGAGCATATTCACAGGGAGTGGATAGTTCTTTGCAATGCTGTGCAATTTTTCCCTGTCGATCATTCCTGTGAAAAATCCTCTCTCCGAAATGAAAAATCCTCAATTCTGCAACAAACTCTTTCACAGTTTCAATTCTTGAAAACTTGTAGGAGCCAACATAAAAGGGTAAGGGGGGAAAAGTGGTTTTCTTGGCCTTATACAAGGTGTTACCCATCCCATCAATGAATACTTTGCTTACCATTTCCTTGTGGACTATGTAATCTGTATCATACCTTGGGAGAACATATGGGACTTTGGAACCTCCGTACATTCTTATGTAGGTACCTTCTGGAGAGAAATAAAAATCACCATACTTTTCCAAGGCTTCCATGGCGTTTTCAGATAGACAATTGGGTTCTTCCTTAAATATCAACTGAGAAAGAGGCATTATGAACTCCTCACAAATGAGCTTGTAATCCCTCTTGTAATTTTGAGCCCAAAGGATCTTGTAGGCTATGAACATGGAGACTTCTGCTGAGTTCCACATGCATCCCAACTTGGGGAAGGGGCATTTTTCCATGATGCAATCTATGAGGTAGGAAGCCATATAGAATTCTGCCTTCCTTTCCGCTAGCCCTTCTTTAGCCATTGTTATTGCTGATGACAGGTTGTCTAAAAGAATATCATCCCAATTGAAGATTGTCCCTTTGAAAGCAATATAATGGATGATAGGGACCCACTGTAGCATAAACATCGTCCCGTTAGGCCTCCCGAAGATTCTGCTTAGCATGAGAGCGATCAGTCTAAAGGGGGGTTCTCAGATTCTGGACTTCATATTCTTCACTGTCTTTTCTTCTAAATTGCTTGCCTGAAATTAACAACCTTCTTGCCATGTCTAGATTATCCATTTGGATCTCTTGCAACCATGCATCATCGAGCCGATGTTGTGCTTTGGGTAGCTTGTAGGCTGTTGAAATGTAAGATGGGTGAAATGAAGCGAAGGCATTCCCTTTGCTATCTGTTATGACTCTAGTTTTGGTGTTGGCATGCTGCAACACCCATCTGATTACCTCTGAGCATGGGAAAAGTTCTGGACGTGTGGCCGCTTTGGTAATACAAAAGTTTCGGATATTTTGATATAAGCATTCTCCTTCAAGGAGAGCTTTAGGGAAGTCCCGATCTCTTATCATGCGGTAGACATCACCCCAGTTTACTTCCGAAGGCACGTTTGTAGTACATTTCGTGTCTTGGAACGTTGTCTCCATTCCGATGCTTTCATCGACTACCTTCGTTCTCCTCCTACCACCTTTGGCCATTATGGGAATCTTGTTCAACCATTAACGTGAATAAGCATGCATGACATAATGTTGACAAACCAAACAAATGTTCGTTAGATAATTTCTTCATTTCAACGAAAACTCCTGAACATGTTCCCTTCACATATCAATTTAAAAACTTGTGAAAGCATTAATTAGGTTATCCTTGTGGTCGCTATGGTGATTAGGAATTTTGACGGCCAATTAATCAAGGTTGGTCCAGGTGTTTAAGTTCTTGGAAAAATAACACTGACCGATGTGCAAGCGCGGAGGGTATAAATTTAGCAATAGCAGAGACATCCACGATTAGGTGCGAGACAGGGCAGATAGGGTCTAACAGGTGACGAGTATGTGCATCATTTTTCTAATCATTTTAAAATGAGAGAGATTTAAGGCCTTTTACGTCCATGCTTAGAGTTGCTGACAAAATGCTTCTCAGGTTGGGAGTAAAAGGATCATCCGAGACTGTGAGGAACAAGCTCTAGCGCTATTAATGGTAGAAGAGACCAATCGCAATACCGAAACGACCTTGGATAATCAAAAGGCCCTAGGCTTAACTGTGGCTAAGAGGAAAAGACTTGGCTTGATAGTATCCTGAATTGGGTGCACTACAGGTCGATGCTAGGCGTGACTGTTCCGGAAAACACCGTAGCTAGAAAAAAAAAATGGATCAAAAAACATCATAACCAGGCATTCAAATGTACTTACCTGGAAAAGAATGGCATGGTGCTGACGATTGTCGAAGGGTCTGTGAGTCTGTACCTCCAACGACGACGGGTGCGCTTTCCGGTTCAAACGGAACGGAATACACTCCAGTCGACGAAAAAAAATGAAATGCCAACGGGGTTCACCCCTATATATTCAAATTGGTACATGCGAAACCTTAATGTGGTGGTTGCATGCCATTAAACGGGTTTTAAGCCTGCGTACGGCCGGGTCACGTCAAATTTTTTTTCAATAAATGCGACCATCAAAAGCGGGAGGGTTATGTTAATGCTTCCAACCCATGCGGGAAGGAAAGCTGAAAATGGTCTGTCGTTGCGGGGAAGTTGTGTGAATGCTTCTGTGAATACGTCATGTATCGCGGTGGACTTAAGCGATCTTTTCCGCTTCCATGGGAAAATTGGCCAAGTTCTTCTGGAAATATGCTAAAGTTTGCGGGCGGAAGAAAAAGACGAGTCTCTTCGAAAATTTGTTGATGCGTTTCCGGCGTTTGCGGAAGGGTTAGATGAAAGCTTCCGCCGTAGCGGAAGGATTTGACGAGTTTGTTCCGCCGCGAGCTCGTTTGAGTAAACGTTTCGCCTTTTCGGAGACTTTGTGATAGATTTTTCACCGCGGTTTCGACTTGGATTTTTTCTTCCGTGGTTTCGGAAGACTTGGGCCAACTCTTCCGCTGTTACGGCAAAGTTAACTCAGTGCTTCCACCGTTACGGGCCAAAAAAAACCTGAGTTTTACTTGGGCAAAAGACATAACTCAGAAAAAGGTTCTAAGGCAAGTTAAGATCAAAAGAAACTAAGTCGTTGGATGCCAAAGTGTTGCAAAACTTTTAAGGCAAACATACTCGAAAAAGAGGAGGGGCCGCAATATTTTTCAAAAGCTAAAGGGGGGGGGTTGTACCAACAACAAATGGCGATTCGCTGGTGAACACAGATCTCTGAAGCAATACTCATCTGGAAGTCAAGAAACCTTCAAAGTGTGGATTACATGTGTACCCAGATGTCTCCGCAGTTAAATTTCGAAGAATGCATTGATCACTCTTATCGTGATGGTGATAAAAGAGAGAATGTAGCATTGATTCATTTTTCTTTAAAACTATCTAGGGGCCGTATTGTAGGATTTCTTTAAAAGAAAACAGTCTTCAGAAGTTTAAATAGTATAGTACTCCACAGTATCGTGACAAAATCTCACAGGGACATTCATTTGTTCCTCATTCCCATGATTTTACATCCTTTTAGATGTTTCTTTAATTTTCGACTTTTAGCCGTTTTGAGCTTTCCAGAAATAAGTTTCTCCTGCTTTATATGTTTCGATATTAGTTCTTCAATCCAAAATGTCCTTTTGTGTGAACAGAAGATTAGATGTCATGATTCATGGACGAAGAAGAACTCTTGCTGGGTTGATTTATTAGATAGCTCCCTTCAACTTTCTTAAGCTCACTTTAATTTCTCGACCATGCTTTGATTGAGGCGAGAATTTTTGGAAACGAGACTCTTTATGATATGCCTTTTGGCTTTATTTGTAGCATGGGATCATTTAAATACCATGTACCTATGAGACCTGCTTCCTTCCATGGGTCCTGCCACACTTAATTTCTTGAGACAGTCGTTGATGTTTAAATGAATGGGCCCTAAGATAGTTAAAAGGAAAAACAGGATCATAGCTATTTGACCGGGGTTATTTTGACCAAAAAGAAAGAGGATCGTTGCATTCTAGGAGACTGATCATTGAGGACGGAGTTACAAATATGCATATCTTTATTGAAGGGCTTCTTATGGATATCCTCCTGAGTTCTCTAGAGACCTTTTATTCAGCTACACCATAATTGGAGTTTGGATTTATTTCAAGTGACAAACCTAACAGACTTAATCAAAACGAAGCAAAACATAAAAGAAAATGGGTCAAACTAACTAGTAAACCAAGGTAATTGAAGCAAAAGAAAAGAAAAGACAAATCAAAACAAAGAAGCAGAGCTTTATTTATGTACAAGAACCTTTCAGAAATCATGCAAAGTATTGCTTTAGGGAGAGACCATTGAGAGGGAGGTTTAGTTCCTCTTCTTATAAGTCTTTCACCTTATAAGTTGATGGACCAATTTTTTCAGAAATTTGATAAGGGCCAAGCCATAAGGGCTGTAACTTTGTGTGCATTCCCTTACCATCGTGTTGGTGGTCCCACTTGAGGACCAAGTCTCCAACTTCGAAAGTTATCTTCCCGAATTTTCTTTTATCAAACCATCGTTTGACTATGTCTTGATGATGATGAAACTGTTCCTTAGCCTTTTCCTGTGACTCTTCTAGTTTCAGCAGGGTATCAATCCTGGACTATAGGGATTGACTGCTAGTACCTCGGGAGGATTGGGCTAGCTTCAATGATGGGAGTAGTATATTCGGAGGGAGAATGGCTTCTTTTCCATAGACCAGGTTGAAAGGAGAAGCTCCTATGATGTTTTTAGGCATTACCCGGTCTACCCATTTGGCGTTAGGGAGGGCTATGTGCCAGCTCCTTTGATTTTCAATCACGGTCTTTTTTAGGATGCGGATGAGATTTTTATTAGTTGATTCAGCTAAACCGTTTACCTAAGGGTAGTAATTGGCTGGATAATGTAATTTAATTCCTCTTTCATATGTGAATTCATTAATCTTAATTGATGAAAAATACGGAGCATTATCGAAAACAAGAGAAATTGGAACCCCAAACCTGGTTATGACGTTCTCTTCCAAGAAGTTGATGACCGTATCCTCATTAGCTTTTCGTAGGGGAATAGCTTCTGGCCATCTTGTAAAATAATCTGTAGCGGTCATGATGTACAGGTGCCGCAACGAAGAGTTGGGGTTTATTTCCCCAATTATATCTTTGCCCCATTGCTCGAATGGTTTAGTAATGATAACTGACTGCAAAGGGTCTGCTGCTTTAGGTAGCTTTCCAGTGCTTCTTTGGCATACATCACACTTTCTGACATAGGCATGGGAATCTCTGAAGAGAGTAGGCCAATAATACCCTGCTCTGATAATTTTGTGGGCTGTAGTGTCCCCGGAATAATGTCCTCCAGTAGGTCCATCATGTAGTTCTTTGACCATGTTAATAGCATCTTACTTTTATAAACATCTGAGATAAATGCCATCGTAATTCTTTCTGAAGAGTACTCCTTCAATGATCTGATAAGCTGTTGATTTAATATGGAGGGCTCTCCTTTGCTTCAGACTCCAATGCTCTGGTAAGTAACCTAACTGTAAGTAATGTACTAGGTCACTATACCAAGACTCTGGGGCTGTAAAAATTGGACATACGTCTATCACATTCAGCTCAGCTTCATTCCTCCAATTGAGCTCTTCGTCAGTTTGGATTTGAGTGAGTAGCTTGCATAGGCCTTGACCTTTAATAATGCTTGCTGGCTTGAATTCTAAGTCGTATTCCTGGAGAGCAGTGACCCAATTCCCTCTTCTTTCTCCCAATTTCTTTTGGACGAAAAGAGTTTTGACAGTGGGATGAGGGACTATGACTTTCGTCCTATTTTTTAGAATATACGGCCTAAAATGTTTTACTACTTTGAAGACTGCATATGCTTGTTTATCTACCACGGGATAGTTCATTTCGGTGCCTTGCAGACCAGTGCTCATAAAAGAAATTGGATATTCATCTCCTGATTTTGTCTTCTGAGTAAGCACAACTGCAAGAGAGTTATCAGAAGCGAATGTATACATTATAAAATATTTATCAAAATCTAGACTTCTTAAAGACGGTGCCTTGGCTATAGCAGCTTTGATCTCTTTGAATGCGACCTTTTCCAAGTCTATCCATTTAAATTGTACATTTTGCTTAACCATTTGTTGCAAAGGTTTAACGATCTCAGCGAAGTCTGGCACGAACCTTCGAAAAAAATTTATGGTCCCCATAAATGATTGCATGGACTTCTTATTGTGGGGCATGGGAATCTTATTGATAACCTGAATCCTTTCCTAATCTATTGAGATTCCTTCCTTGGAGATTATATGCCCGAAAAGCTTTCCTTCAAGAACAGCAAAAATGATTTTCTTAGGGTTTAGAGAAATACCGTACTTCCTACAGTGGTCAAAGATTTGTTTTAGGTGATAGACGTGGTATTCCCTTTTCTTGGAAAAGACTGTCACATCGTCCAAGTAGACTACTACACATTGACCTCCTAGTCCTCGGAAAGCAATGTCCATGGCTCACTGAAAAGTAGCTCCTGCATTAATTAAGCCAAAAGGCATTCCTCGGTACGCGAAGGTTCCCCACTTTGTGTGAAAAGTGGTTTTGAGTCGGTCTTCCTTCGCTACTAGCACTTGGTTATAACCAGAAAAACCATCTAGTAGGGAAAAGAGTTCTGATCCTGATACCATCTGCAATATCTGTTCCATCGGGGACACCGGATAGTTCTCTTTATCGGAATCTCTATTCAAGTTTTGGAAATCTACGCACAACCTAATTTCCCCTGATTTCTTCCGCATAGGAACTAGATTGGCCACCCATTCAGAATGTCGGACTTTGAAAATGATTTTGGCTTCCAACAATTTTTTTAGTTCCTTCTGAAATAGAGGCTCAAGCTTTGGATGCATTCTCCTTAGCTGTTGCTGAAAAGGTTTGAATCCTTCTTTCATAGGTATTATGTGTTGAATGATACGGGTGTCATATGTCTTCAGATCGTCATAGGTCCAAGCGAACACATCTTTATATTGCTGAAAAAGTTTAATGAATCTACTTCTTTTCGTTGGCATACAACATTTTCCCAAATTGACATACTTCGGTTCAGCTTCTGTGCCCAAATTTATCAACTCGTATTGCAGGGCCGAGCTGTGGGTTTTGGCATTCACAGGTTTCCTGAATTTGTTTTGCAAATCGAAGAGGGCCTCTAGCGTTCTCACTCCTTTGGGCATAAAGTTGTCTTTCACTATCTTTATTTTGTAGATCTGAGTCATTCTCTTCTTCCTCTATGATGGCTTCTTGAAAAACATCTTCATTGGTTAAGAAACTAATGATCTGTTTGTCATCGTCAAATACTCTGAAATTTGTGATGTTGTCTGGTACAGAAGGCTTGAAAATTAATTCAATAGAACATTTATTATTAGTGGGTACTAATCTGGAAGCGGAAGTAGCTAACAGATCAGCTGCAGCGTTTTGTAATCTTGGGACATAATTAATGTTAAAAGCATCAAAACACGAGATTAAATTCCAGATTTCTGCTTGATAGCCTCTTAAATGTGGCGAAATACAATGAATCGTATTTCTTATTTGCATAACAACAATTTCAGAATCACCAAAGAATTCCAAAAACTTAACATTAAGACTAATGGCTTTCTTCAAACCTTGAATGAGAGCTTCGTATTCTGCGGTATTATTAGTACATTCAAACTCTAACCTACATGATAAAAAATATTTATTTCTATCAGGATCAATTAAAATGCAACCAGCTCAGGATCCTTCCTGTGTCTTAGAGCCATCAAAGTAAAGGGTCCAAAAGATGTTTTCTTTTCTAACTAAGTTAGTTTGATTTTTGTCTAAATTAGTGACTAAATCTACTATATTACAGTCAATATCATCAGCCTGCGAAAACTGAAGGAGATCAGGCTGTCTATCTGAAATATGGCTAACTTCTTATGATTTGTAGTTTCTAGGTTCAATTTCCAAAAAGTAATTTCCTAAAACTAAATACGAAAAGGCTACTGCTTCATTTTTTCCATCCAGCTGAGTAACATTTTGTTTCATAAGTGGCTCCCTCAATATCTTGATCTGATTCTAACGATTTTGATGTGGCAACCATAGATGAGACCAATCTGTTGCAAAATAGCCATTAAGTTTCGCAAACTAGTCCCTACTCAAGATTAGACCATATGCCTCAGGAATATCGACCACCATTATATCAATGAATTGACACACTCTGGGATCGAATGACAATCTAATGAGTACATCTTTTAATTCACCAATAACCTTAATAGCAGTCCTATCCAGTTGGATGATTTGAGATGGGGACGGGATAGGTTGTCCATTAATCCTTTTGCAAATTGACAAAGGCATGACATTCAAACTAGCACTTGAGTCTACCAAACAATTGTGCACATTGTGATTAAAAATCTCAAAGGTTAAGAGGAAAGGAAGAGTTTGAGATTTCGATTTTCCGCCAATACTTGCTTCGTTGATTTCTGGGTTTTCCTCAATGTTTTCTACTGGGACAGCTGTTTGCAGATCTAAGGCTTCCATCAACTTCTTCCTTTGCTGTGGTAAACTACACATATCGAAAATGGAAATATTAGCTTTCGTTTTTTTTATCCTCGTTTATATCATAGCTCATGTTGCATCCTTTCATAGTCGTAGATTGGTTTTCTGCTTTGTTTAAAGGAGCTTGAGACTGTTTAGTTCTTTCCGAGTTCAGTTCTTTAGTCACCGTAGGGGAAACCACCGAGCTTGTTTTGGGCTGGGGAGGAATAACAGATATATGCCGTCTCAGTATCTGGTTAGACCTAGCTTTAGGTGGTTCTACTGTTGGTTCTATCACTGGGCCTTTACTCCTGGTGGTGATGTTAATAGATGTTGTTTGTATTTCATCTGCAAACTCTTCACAAGACAGTTCTTGGGTAGGGGTCGAATCCCAAAGAATCATTGTAGTATCGGGAGTTGGTTCTTCAATGTCAAGAGTTTGTTCTTGTTGAGGGTTCGTTTGCTCGTGCACTTGTGCATCTAACATCTGGTTCATTACTAAGCTCATCGAATTGATCCACTGTGGGTAGCTTTTTTCTGAGTGTTGTTCTTGGTGAAAAGTGCAGAAGTGGTCCATCCCTATTTCATTTAGATTTAAAACAACAGAATTATTGACTGGTGGGGTTGGCTGTCCATTGTCTTCTTTCTTTTTATAGAAGGTTTTAAAAGGAGGTCTCGAAGAGCTTGCTGCTTTGTCCTTTTCTAGATCTACAATCTTGCTGGAGAGTTTCTGCATCATTTTTATGACATTTTCTAAATCTGGTGCGGGTTCTTCTTTATCCCTAGTTAACAAAAAAGGTTTCTTAACAACCACTGGCTTACCCTCTATATCTAAGGCATGTTTCGCTATGCTATCATGTTCTTCCACTTTCTTGGCTTCTTCGAAATTTTCTGTCAGGGTAGGTTTTTTTGTTCTCTTGACAAACATTGCAAGCAGGGATTTAAGAGTTGTTGTAGAATATTCTACTAAGCATTCCTCGGCGGGCTTTGTTGCGTCACTGAAATTATTTAACAACGTTGTGAATCTCTGGTTAAACTCTTGAACTTTCTCATTCTTTTCCATTCTCATAGACAATAATTCTTTCATGAGAGTAGCTACAGTTTTCTGATTGCCATATTTTTTAAGAAAGCATTTCTCAAAATCTTCCCAACTTGTTATCGAACCGGCTTGCAAACTAAAATACCAGGAGGAAACTTTGGGTTCGAAAGTATAAGGAAAAAGATGACAGACCACGTCCTCGTGCTCTACATTTAAAAGGTTTAGGGATAAATAAAAACTGTTGAGGTGGTCTTCAACAGAAACTCCCTTGCTAGGGTCATATTTAGGCAAAACCTTTTCTGGGTTCTTGGGCAAATCATGGAATGGTCCGACTACATTTAATGCTCCCCTGGCTCTCCATGCGGGTACGACCATGGCTCTTGGGGGGGGAGTGTGGTGGTGAGTTAAGGGGAGTATCCCTTGAAGCGTGCTGCTCTGGACCTGTGGGGGTCTCTGGTCTAACTTCGTCAAAAGGTTCAGTGATCTCTTCTAGAGATAAATCTAACAATTCTTCTAGACTTTGAACAAGAACGGAATATCTTGTGCACTGCGTATTTTTCCGAGGAGCTCTGGTTCTGGGTAACAAAGGAACTGTGGTTAGTCCTCCAAGACTTCTCACGTATGAGCGAGTATGCATCCTGAATTGATTTACTTCTTCAAAAGGGACAGCATACACTACTTCTGGCTGTTCTATTTCAGGGTTAGGATCTTCTTGATTTCTTGATTCCAGATATGGAAATTCTGGAATGACTGTTGCGGATGGGTTTTTAGTGGAAATTTTGCTAACAAAAGAATATTTTCCGCTAGCCATGCACTGGTGGCCCTCCTTCTAGCGCCAAAAACTATTGATGCCTCGAATATCGCTGCATCAATAAACAAGGGATTCTCCCCGGTAAGCAATCCCAACTAGATCACTCACTGTTTGGTGTGGGGAATCCGTCTGGTTAATGGTTCCGGATACCGTGGGTTTAAAGATTTGTTTGTTTTACCGGTTGCGGCCCGATCCACCGGTTATGTATTTTGTATTTAAAATGATATGCAAGTGCCCTATATTAAATGCATGCGGGAAAGAAAATCTATGCTAATCTGATTTTATCTAAATTACCTATCCTTAGAAGGAGCAGATTTAAAGAATGGGTAAATAACTAGAAAAACACACCCAATAATTCCACATATAGCTGTTTAATTGAAAGGAGCGTCCACAGCAGAAAAAGAAGATTATCCAAGATAGCTCAGATTAATATAAGCATTCAATTACCCATTTAACACATAAATTTTGCAAAAGAATATGAAACCATTCATAGCAAAGAATTAATTCATAAGAGCCAGGAAAGATCTCACAGGAAATGTATGAAAAGTGCAGAAATAGTTCAGGAGTTAATCAACAAGACTCCATGCAAAAAAGTTGTGCCAGCCTCCACAGGCCAAAAACAATTTTCCATTTATGTAGCAGAAATAGTTCCTTTACAAGACAGAAAAAGAATTTCACCTGCCAAAATTCCTCTATCTCTTCTTCTAATCAGCTATATATAGCTTTACAAGATGTGCCCAGAGTTGCCACCTATACCCTAACTGTTTATATTCCTCTAATTCGTCTTGTAGTGCTAAATATTACATAAGAGAAATATCTCAAATATTTTGCAACAACGGGAGTTAAACATTACAAGTCATTTAATATTCCAAAGGTATATACAAAAAATAAACATTCATGAGGCACGCTGGCGGTCGCCAGCTATCCCTAAGCCGACTCCTTTGGGGACTGAGGCGCTTCTGGGATCGTTGGGGTTTCTTCTTGCACTGCTGTAATGGCTGGGCCACTCTCCGATGTGGTAGCTTGGCTGGATGTCAATGCCTTCTCCACCTCTGCTATATGAATTCCCCAGTGATTTGTGTCCCTTACAATATTCGTTCCAACCAGGGGACTCATGAATCTGAGAGATATTTCTTGCTTGGCCAGTTCTTCTGCTAAGACAGTTATTTCAGCCGTAGTGACTCGGAGGCTTTCTTCTAGGCTGTGTTGATGAACAATAGCTTGGATTATAAATTGGTGTAGATCCTCTACTATCAAGGTGTCCAGATTCTGCACATATTCACTTTTTGCCTGGAGCTCTATACTTAGATTAGCTAAATACTGTGCTTTATCTGGGAACTCTTCTATCCTTTGGGGCATGGCTATTCAGCAGCTTTCCTGTGTGGTTCGGATTTGAGAGTACACAGTCTTGCACTGCTCATAAGTGGCTGAGGTTACGGTGGCCAACTTTACTCCACTGTATTCAGAATAATCTAGGGTGCATATATCTTCCTTGTATTCAACAACAGACTTAAGGAGAAGGGTTGTTGGGAGCCCTGACTCCCCTTCTCTCCATTCGATGTGATTTTTAATCTCCCCGCTGATGTGTGAGTGTTTCCTCCTGATCCTGGTGGCTTCAACATTGATTTCCTTGACTTTGGTCATGACTGCTTTTAGTCTGTATACTTCCTCTGCTAGGAGTTCTCGGACTCCATAGGTCTCTCTTAGTATTCCACAAGCATGTTCGTGGAAGGGGATGATGTCTCCCATTTTGTTGTTTTCCAACTCCAATTGTTGCTCCAATGATTCATTTTCTCCTTGTAACTTCTCAATGTGCTCCTTCAGGTCATCGACCTCTTGAAGGTTGTCAAATTTATCCGATTCGAGCTTCAAATTCTTACCTTTAAGTTCTGCATTTTCTGCTTCTAATATTCTTATTTGAATTTCCAGAGCTCTCCTATCAACCTCTAATTGTTGGAGTGTTTTATTTAATTCTTCCTTCTGATATGTGAGAGAATTATTCTTCTCGATCATCAGGTTCGTCTAGTTCTACTCTTTGACTAAAGCTTCTTGAAGCGACTGCGCCTTCTCCTTTTCTTCATCCAGCCTATCTCCTAGTATGTTAACATTGTCTGCGGTTGCTGTAACCGTGGCTATGGAGATGGATGCTAGGAGCCTAGCAGCCTCTTCTGTGTTCCGCATGACCGTGATCTCATGTGTGGTGATGATGTCTGGCCGAAAAGGTCTTTTCAATTTGGAACCTGTCTCTTTGACAATGGTCTTTCTTTTCTTGTTGTAAGCAAAGTTCTGCGAATTAGAAACGGTGCTGCCTTTATAGGGTGTGAAAGGGACAATGGGTAGATCCCTTATGGGGGAACCCATATCTAAGTTTTGCAGGTCTGGGATTTTGGGATCAACATCTTCTTGGGATTTCTTTTCTTCTTCTTCTTTCCTCCATGCCTCTTCCTCCTGCTCCTTCCTTCTTTCGTCATATTCTTCCTGCTTAGCATTAATTTCTAGCCTAATTCTTTCTTCCTCTTCTTCTTTCTTCTTGGCCTCGGCTTCGGCTGCTTGGATTCTCAAATTTTCTTCTTCTCTACGTTTATCTTCTTGTATTTTCTTTGCTTGTTCCAAGATCCTTAGTTATTCTTCCAAGAAAGCCTTAGAGCTCGAGCTAGCCTCTCCTTTTCCCACCTAACAAATCTGTAGCTCAGCCATATTGTTGATCCCCCTATATGCTTCCTCCTGTGGATCATAAAAATTAGCATATTCACAGTAGTGGATAGTTCTTTGCAATTCTGTGCAATTTTGCCGTGTCGATCATTCCTGTGAAAAATCCTCTTTCTGAAATGAAAACTCCTCAATTATGCAACAAACTCTTTCACAGTTGCAATTCCTGAAAACTTGTAGGAGCCAACATAAAAGGGTAAGGGGGGAAAAGTGGCTTTCTTTGCCTTATACAAGGTGTTACCCATTCCATCAATGAATACTTGCCTTACCATTTCCTTGTGGACTATGTAATCTGTATCATACCTTGGGAGAATATATGGGGCTTTGGAACCTCCGTACATTCTTATGTAGGTACCTTCTGGAGAGAAATAAAAATTGCCATAATTTTCCAAGGCTTCCATGGCATTTTCAAATAGACAATTGGGTTCTTCCTTAAATATCAACTGATAAAGAGGCATTATGAACTCCTCACAAATGAGCTTGTAATCCCTCTTGTAATTTTGAGCCCAAAGGATCTTGTAGGCTATGAACACGGAGCTTCTGCTGAGTTCCACATGCATCCCAACTTGGGGAAGGGGCATTTTTCCACGATGCAATCTATAAGGTAGGAAGCCATATAGAATTTTTCCTTCCTTTCCACTAGCCCTTCTTTAGCCACTGTTATTGCTGATGACAGGCTGTCTGAAAGAATATCATCCCAATTGAAGATTGTCCCTTTGAAAGCAACATAATGGATGATAGGGACCCATTGTAGCATAAACATCGTCGTGTCAGGCCTCCCAAGGATTCTTCTTAGCATGGGAGCGATCAGTCTGAAGGGGGGCCTCAGATTCTGGACTTCATATTCTTCACTGTCTTTTCTTCTGAATTGCTTGCCTGAAATTAATAACCTTCTTGCCATGTCTAGATTATCCATGTGGATCTCTTTCAACCATGCATCATCGAGCCACTGATGTGATTTGGGTAGCTTGTAGGCTGTTGAAATGTAAGATGGGTGAAATGAAGTGAAGGCATTCCCTGTGCTATCTCCTATGACTCTAGTTTCGGTGTTGGCATGCTGCAGCACCCATCCAATTACCTCTAAGCATGGGAAGAGTTCTAGACGTGTGGCAGCTTTCGATATACAGGAGTTCCGGATATTTTGATATAAGCATTCTTCTTCAAGGAGAGCTTCAGGGAAGTACCCATCTCTTATCATGCGGTAGACATCACCCCAGTTTACTTCCATAGGCACGTTTGTAGTACATTTGGTGTCTTGGAACGTTGTCTCCATTTTGGTGCTTTCATCGACTGCCTTTGTTCTCCTCCTGCCACCTTTGGCCATTATGGGAATCCTGTTCAACCATTAATGTGAATAAGCATGCATGACATAATGTTGACAACCCAAACAAATGTTCGTTAGATCATTTCTTCATTTCAACAAAAACTCCTGAACATGTTCCCTTCACATATCAATTTAAAAACTTGTGAAAGCATTAATTAGGTTATCCTTGCGGTCGCTGTGGTGATTAGGAATTCTGACGACCAATTAATCAAGTTTGGTCCAGGTGTTTAAGTTCTTGGAAAAATAACACTGACCGGTGTGCAAGCGTGGAGGGTATAAATTTAGCAATAGTGGAGACGTCCATGATTAGGTGCGAGACAGGGAAGATAGGGTCTAACAGGTGATGGGTATGTGCATCGTTTTTCTAATCACTTTAAAATGCGAGAGCTTTAAGGCCTTTTACGTCCATGCTTAGAGTTGCTGACAAAACGCTTCTCAAGTTGGGAGTAAAAGGATCATCTGAGACTGTGAAGAACAAGCTCTAACGCTATTAATGGTAGAAGAGACCAATCGCAATACCGGAACGACCTTGGATAATCAAAAGGCCCTAGGCTTAATTGTGGCTAAGAGGAAAAAGACTTGGACAGATAATATCTTGAATTGGGTGCACTACGGCTTGATGCTAGGCGTGACTGTTCCGGAAAACACCGTAGCTAGAAAAAAAAATGGATCAAAAAACATCATAACCAGGCCTTCGAATGTACTTACTTGGAAAAGAATGGCGTGGTGCCGACGATTGTCGAAGGGTCTGTGAGTTTGCGCCTCCAACGACGATGGGTGCGCTTCGCTGTTCAAATGGAACGGAATACACTCCAATCGACGAAAAAAAATGAAATGCCAATGGGGTTCGCCCCTATATATTCAAATTGGTACATGCGAAACCTTAATGCGGTGGTTGCATGCCATTAAACGGGTTTTAAGCCTGCGTATGGCTGGGTCACATCGAAACCTTTTTCAATAAATGCGACCATCAAAAGCGGAGGGTTATGTTAATGCTTCCGACCCACACGGGAAAAAAAGATGAAAATGGTCCGCCGTTGCGGGGAAGTTGTGCAAATGCTTCCGTGAATAAGTCATGTATCGCAGCGGACTTAAACGAACTTTTCCGCTTCCGCGGGAAAATTGGCCAAGTTCTTCCGGAAATTGGCCAAGTTCTTCCGAAAACTTGTTGATGCGTTTCCACCGTTTGCGGAAGGGTTAGATGAAAGCTTCCGCCGTAACAGAAGGATTTGACGAGTTTGTTCCACCACGAGCTCGTTTGAGTAAACGTTTCTCCTTTTCGGAGACTTTGTGATAACTTTTCCACCGCAGTTTCGACTTGGATTTTTTATTCCGTGGTTTCGGAATACTTGGGCCAACTCTTCTGCTGTTGCGACGAAGTTAGCTCGGTGCGTCCGCCGTTACGGGCCAAAAAAAAACTGAGTTTTACTTGGGCAAAAGACATAACTCAGAAAAAAGGTTCTAAGGAAAGTTAAGATTAAATAAACTAAGTCGCTGGATGCCAAGGTGTTGCAAAACTTTTAAGGGAAACATACTCAAAAAAGAGGAGGGGCCCCAATATTTTTCAAAAAATAAAGGGGGCGGGGTTGTACCAACAATAGACTGCCAGCAGAAAGTGTTCTCTAGGCTTCCAAGCATGGCTTCCATGTTAGGGAGGGTGGCCTTCAGGGTCTGGGTAACATGCCTATAAGTGGCCCAATTGGTGAGCATATACACCATTAGCTCCCCTAGCATGTTCTTCACAGTCCAATATGGGTCAATTTGTTGGCCATGGAATCCAGTGGAGAGACGGTCGACCATTAAGCGAGCTTCCCAATTTTTGATGAGAAGATGAAAAGGTATAGAAACCTCCTCTCAATATCCTTTCTCTGTAGGATATGCATCTTGTGGGGCATCATGTTCTTCCTTCCTTTCCCACACGATCCTTTTGGGTGACCCATTGCAGCAGAGCAGAAGACTAGGCAAGCATGAGGAGCGATTTGGTTAATGTCAGTGAACCGTAGAATCTAGTGGACAGCATAAGTGGGAGGAGCCCAAGTCACTTCCCAGCATAGATTTTTTAGCATCGCAATACCTCGCCAAGGCCGAGAGGTCATTCCCTTATACAGGTTGGAGTAACGATCAACTGCGATCCTTAATGTCGCACACAGGAGAGACATGGAGGTGGTGCACGAAGACCAAATCCAACCTGGATGAGATGAAATCTCCAACGTTGAGATTAATGAGACGAGCTTTGGGGCATCACTTCCCTTATAACCTGATTCGCAATATTTTCACAGATCCATCTCTCATGCCCAGGTGTCACAGGAACCGGTGCTCGGGTGTCCCTACCACCTTTTTCACCCACATCTAGGACTAATTCAGAATACTATGGTAGGTTAATATATATATGTGTGTGTATATATATATATATATGTTTGATAAAAAAAATTGCAAAATAAAAAACCATGAACTTGATAGCACAATTCACATATGGAATCTCCTTTTTTTTGGGACCAATGCTATAGAAGTCTCCTATGAACATATTGTGGAGAAAAGAACACATATTTGGGATCAATAATTCAATAATAAATACTCAATAGCAATAAACCTTTAACAACACCATACAAGCCACTCTTATCTATCCCCCTAAACCGTAATCCTTGTACCTTCAAGATTCCAGAACAAGCACATGGATTCTCCATATTTCCTTTGTTGTCTTCTTCCTGACAATATGGCATTCATTCAGTGTGGCATATCCACTTTCCATTAGTGATTTATGTTTAAAAAAATGATAGACATTACTAGGAACTCAAGTTGCTCTGTAAAAATTATAAAAAGAAAACAATTACCGATATCAAAATAAGAATGAACAGCTATGAAAATACTTCTCAAACCAAGGTAAAATTACCTTCCCATCTTCACCTAAACCCCACCCCTCTCTCTCTCCCCCAACCCCCTAACACCCCCTCAATGCTCTCTCTCTCTCTCTCTCTCTCTCTCTCTCTCTCTCTCTCTCTCTCTCGTACTCCTCCACCTACCCCTAACTCCTACCCCCCCTCTCTCTCCCCCAAGCCCCTAAAAACTCCCTCCCTACTCTCTCTCTCTCCCTCTCTCTCTCTCTCTCACCCTACTCCTCCCCCTATCTCTAACCCCCCTACTCCTCTATATGAATTCCATTATTATCCTTACAACCATATAGCCCCAACTCAATATCTGTTTCTTTCTCTCCCCCAACCCCCCTACCCCTAGTCACTCACACCACCCCCCTTGCCCCACATCTCTCTCTCTCACTCTCTCTAACTTCTCTACTCCTCCCTAAAGACCTAACCCCCTAAATATTTTTCTCTTACTCTACCAAACACCCTCCTCCCCCTACCCTTAATCATACCCCTACCCCTCTCTCATTCGCTCAACCCCTTAAAAGGACACCCCTCTCTCTCTCTCTTCCCCTAATCCCCCCTCTCTCCTCGCTACTCTCCCTACCCCTAATATACCCTCTATACTTGTCTATCCATGATCTGCCTCCATGTTGTGAGGACAATGCACCTATAGTTCAGGGGAGAAACTACCAACTTCAAGTATGAAATATAGACCTACAAATGTTCTGCAAGTACAAGAAGTAAGCAAAGAGGTAAAGGTTAAATATATGTGCACCTTATTCAGAAGGTTGATCCCAAGCTTTCTCCTTCCTTGCTCTTCAATGCTATCCAGTATCACAATGCCCACACCTACAAAACAACTTGATACCTTTCTCAAATACATTTGACTACATATATAAGACTGATATCCATGATATAATAAGACATCAAACTATAATCAAACAGTAATCAAATCTAAGACACACATAAATAGGTCATCTTTGGAAAGGAAAGAACGTCTGATCTTTATTAATGAATGAAGCAAGTACATCAAATTATACCTTCCTTCAAGCTTGGCACTTCATGAAACCTAGATTCAAGGTCTCCTGCTTCTATTCTCCAAGGATCCCAGCCTCTAATCAGCTGTGCAAGGGTTTATCAGAAACTGAGGAAAAAGAGAGGGGGATGAGGGTCTCCATTCCTCCAGCATAACATTGTTATAGGCTTGGTCCCCTCACATGGCCCTTCTACCCTCCTTATATAGTTAGTGAAGGAGAGGAAAACAAGTTATAACCGAGTAGGAGGTTCCCCAACCAACTTAACTTACCCAAATTTCGAGATTTTGACTAGTACAGGAATGTGCTCTACTCTGCAGTAGACAAACTAGCGCATATGTGGAGGTGGGAGCTACTTTAATGAAGCAGGGTTGCGCATATGCCCTACTATCATGCTTGCATACCAGCACACATGTGGAAAAATGGCCAAAAACAGGCTTTTCTGCTCATTTTCAGGAGATGGTTTGATCTGGAAAAATGTTCCTAAGGGTTGTAATCATCAAATGGGTCAAGAATGAGGTAATTTCAACCATTTTTAGTGTCCCAAATGACCCCTCAATCCACTAGTGTCCTGTTGTGTGACTGAACTTGATCTCAAGAAGTGTCGTCATGCGACCAAGGAATGCAAGTGTCGTCACGGATGGAGAGGTGTCATTTTAAGCTATAACAGATGCCCCCTAATGTATGAGGTCAGAGGGAGTGCGGGAAACGATGGCCGAAATACATTATAAATAACAAAGAGTTGAATCATGGAGGAACTAGAGAAACCAAGAATCATAGGCTCAAATGAAGTACCTGAAAGCAAAGGCAATGTCAGACAAACTCATCCTTGGGGTAACTGTCCCTGTTCAAATAGTGGAACATGACCTTCAAGAGGATACAATAATCATCCAAAAACTGATGCATATATCATGGCCACTAAAATACAAGCGTGGATCCATGATGAACATAAGTGTAAACATAGCCACATAAATACAAGGTGGATCTATGTCAAAACTGGAGAACATAGCCATAGAAAACAAGCTGGATCTATGTCTCATCAAGATCCAAAAAGAGTGTGGCTCAGTCTTGCGCAACTTGGGCGATAACATAAATAAGGTGATGCTATCGAGGATCCCAAGGTCTTCATCCAAATAACAACCTAAGGTAAAAACCTATCCATGCGAATAAATGAGTTGATGTTGAACATGGGAGGTATCGTTTGATTACCGATCATTGATGTATACCATTAACAAATGCGAGGGTGTCTACCAATAATGAAAATGGAACCCAAGGTACCTAGTACATTCAAGCAAGTGAGAATAAATGGTCTTGCCGTTGAACACTTGAAGAATCCATCGGATAGGAGACATTGATGTATTCCCATCTATCCAATAGCGAGGGAAACTGCCACTAATGACTGCAATCCCCAAGGTACTAACCGAAACTCTAAATTTCATTCCCAGAGCACAATGAGTTGAAGTCGATGGGATGAAGTCCGTTGGAAGGGAGGCCTTAAGGCATCCTCCATCATCCAACAGGAGGGACACTCAACAGGTATGAGCTGATTTGGAGTAGGACTGAACACATGATGAAACATACTGACACCAAGGAATGGCCGACGCATGAGGTCAAGGCAACTGCAGAATGGCCGACATAGGTTATATCCTTGAACAGTGAGCACAACATAAGAGTGACTTAAGTAGCTTTTAACACAAAGAGACCATGATGCAAATCTGCAATGTAGGAGACATTAACAGATTCTCCATATGATTGGAAGACTAACCAAATAGAGGAGTAATAACTTTGAGATCAGGTTTATCCTAAGGCCAACACTAGAACCCAACTTGTTTGATAGACTCAAAACAGGTGCTTTGTTCAAGGAGGTAGTTGACTTGCTGCCATCATATTGAAATATATTTTAACATTCTTCCCTTCCCTTTCCTTTTTCATTTTTTAACGAGCTTAACAAAGAACTAAAGCATGCTCGATGGTATTTTCATATTTAAGGAGTCTGAAAAACCTAGAAGAAAACTCCATACACCTATCCATGGATTTTATATCAAGCTTGGATTGGTCTGTGCTTGGCGGTGTTTTCTTGTTTATAGAGTTGAAAAAATTAAACAGTCCTCTATCAACCATCTCGTGGATTTCACATCGAGCCCGAGTAGGTGAATGCTCGCTTGGTGTTTTCACATTTTGAGAGTCTGAAAACCCTAAAGATGACTCCAAAGGTCCTTTTTCGTAAAGTTAGTCTCCTTCCCCGAAAAAGTGTAAAATAATGGAAGAAGAACTCTTCTAGTGCATACTAGAGTATACATTTTCAGTAAATTATCCACCAAGGCCCGGAAAAGGGGTAATTCTATACCTAAGTGGATGTCGGTTCAGTTATTTTAACGAGCCTGAAAAGACAACTATGCTCAGCAAACTTTTCCTATTTAAGGAGTCTGAAAAGGGCTTAAAAGCACTCCATAGGGATCTTTTCTGTAAAGGTTTAATGAGCCCCAAAAAGTAAACTCGTGACCTCCTTACTGTTTTTAATGAGCTCAAAGGAGATACAGAAAAATGCTCATAACTTCCTTACTGTTTTTAACGAGCTCGAAGTAAAGGTTGAAGACTGCTTGTAACCTACTTACTGTTTTTAACAAGCTCGAAGTAAAGGTAGAAGAAAGCTTGAAACCTACTTATTGTTTTTAACGAGCTCAAAGTAAAAGAAGAATGCTCAAAATGGGAGGAGACGAGTGTCAGGGACATGCAAAACTAGCTCCAAGTGCATGGAACAAAGCTATGCCTAATGCAAGGAACATGAGCAAGATAAGGACACTCAGGGTGTGTCTCCTCCAGGTAAAAGGTGTCAAACTGCGAAGGCAAAATGATACATGGCTTAGCGGAAATGAGATCATAGATGGAGGCTTATACAACGAGCTAAAAGTATGGAAGATGGCATCAAGCTCATTAGCGCAAGCGGGATCATAACAGATGCATATGCAACTTGAACACAAAGATGGGAGCCTTATCAGGGATGGCCAGAAATATATGAGGAAGAATGATATGAGGCTTCTTCTCAAAGTCATGGTAAATCTAAAAAGGCTCCCGAGCCTATGAGAAAAACTCAGCACGGGCACCAAAATGGAATAAGGGTACTGACTAGGGTGACCCATGTTAGGTAGGCTCTGCTGTTGGACTGGTGCATAATGCATAAAGAGATGGCTAACACACCAATATACAATAGGTTCGACCCTATGGCGAATTCGGACGGCAAAAGGTTCAAATGCAACATAACAGCGGGGAAGCCTAAACCTATATGCAAGGTTCCGAATATACCTGACATGGTCGCACAAGGTGTCGAAAAAGACCAGTAAGCAAGTATAAATCCAACTAAGAATTCTATCTCCAAGAAACATCAGTACCAAGACCATATCTAAAACATATGTAAAGAAAGACTCGATACAAGTCACTATGGTAGAAATACTTTCAACTTCACTATCATCAACAACATGCATAAACAAGGCAGAGTTTTCAAATGAAGACTCTATGGTACCCAAGCCCAAGGACTTACAATCAACAAGATCAACTTCAGGATGAAGATCAAAGTTGAAGGACATGATGGAATCTGTAGAAACAAATTCATCATCATGGGAGTTGAAAATTCTAGAAGCGGAATCAAACTCAGTAGGAACACCGATTTGTGAATCTATAGGAGAGTCTAAAGACTCAATAGTAGGAATATCAGACTTTAAGGTCAAACCGGGGCTAGACATAACTGCGACTAGATCAACATCCAAATGAATGGAAGACTGTACTATGGACTCTAGGAAAACTTCATCGGAAGGAAGTATATCGTCCCAGATAGAACACATATCTAAACATTTAGATGGAGGAGTCACTTGGTCAAAAGCCGGGACTAGGTCCCAAGAAGGTAAGCATGAACTCAGAGACTTCTTCTCAGTAGTAGTTGAACTCAAGGAACAATATGCCACATAAGTCCCATGTGACATAGTAGTGCCTAATGACGAGGGATCAGACTGGTCTACAGTTGGGTAATAAGGAGGATCAATGAATACAAGTTGGTCGATAGTGACGATGCTTTCGTTATGAGGAAAATGCATCACACGAAAGAGCGTAGACACCACAGCATGCATAGCATAAACGTAATCATGCCCGAGGATCATATCAAAGTCCACAGGGTCCTTTAAAACAATAAAATCAACTAATATTGTTTTTCCACCCAAAGTAACAAGTACCTGACGGAGGAATCCGATCGGTTCACTAGGTATTCTATCGAAGGTCAACGGCCAATTAACAGCTGGAATAACATTAGTGAAACCCAAATCTCTCCAAGCATAAGCGGATAAGATACTAATAGAAGCTCCTTCATCTACAATGCATCGATCAACCGTATGGTTCCCAATATCAACCTTTATCTGGAAAGGTGTCGAAGAAGGAAGACGAGGTTTGGCTAGACTATTCCAATCAAAGGAAACAATCCTAGGGCTTGGTAGGGGTTCACATGACATAGATGAAGTGCCCCTTTTTTCAGGAACATCCAAACTAGTAATGCAGAAGACTTCCGCATTAGGTGCATCAATCTCCAAAGGACTGATGGGATCGGTCGAAGATTGCATCGATTCGATCACTTCACTCTCCGAAGGAAGAGTGGGGTTGACCAAAGATTACATTGGTTCAACCACTTTATCAACCAAAGGTTGATCTGACTGTAGGGAATCTATAGACAAGTCAAGAGCAGAGATTCCTTCAGACATGGACCACACTCTTTGTTACTCTGGAATGGTAGGGCATCGGTGAGTAAGGTGATTTCCCTTACAAAGTTTACAAGGTAACTTTGGTTTTCGTCCTATAGGTTTAGACTCCTTTACAACGTCAGTACTCTCAACATGACTAGCATTGGCTGACAGCTTGCCCCCAGCATGAACTATAGTGGCTGGTTGCTCAGAAGCATAAGACTTTTGAACTAAGGACCACACTTTTTGCACTTTTGGAAGTACATGGAACAAGTAAGTAAGGTGGTCTCCCTCACAAAACTTGCAAGGGAACTTATACTTCCGTTTATTGGGTTTGTCGACAATGTCAACTCCCTCAGCATGACTTGCAGTGGCTGATCCGGTGTCTCCAGTATGACTCACAGGAACTGGTGACTTGTCATTAATATCACTAGCAGTGATCAATGACGTGTCCTCAACATGAGTGACAGTGGTTGAAGACAAACTTTTAGTGTGATTTTCAGTGACTAAAATTTTTCTCCCAGCATGACCTCCATAGGCTGGGTAGGTGCACCCTGCATGATTTGCAGAGGCAGGGTGCTTGCCCCCAGCATGACTTGTAGTGGCTAGGTTAATGCCCCCTTTTTTTGGCATATTCTTCCTCTTCTTCCCCCGTCTATTCCTTTTAGACTGCTGGTTACTAGTATTGCTACTTTCGCCACATGAGGTAGAAGGAGGAGGAGAAGATGTCACTGGCAAAGAAGGCCCAGGGTTTTGATGATCTTGATTTGAGGTGTTTACAAAAGAAGCGTTAGGAGCATGCAAGGCATTCGAAGTGGAAAACAACCAAACCAACAGCCCTATAGTGAATCCAGGAAGATTTAGAGTAGCCATTAAGGGAGTACCAATGTTTCCAATGAATGGAACAACACAAGGATCCCCCGGAACAAGGGTACCTTGATTGGCGCTCGCCGGAACACTAGACATAGTTTCCTGCTCAAATGAGCAAGAAAATTCTCTAAGGAAAACTAAGACAAATAGAACAAAGAGCACACCACTAAAAAGGGTCCTAGGTAAATCAAACCAGGCAAACAAATGCCTTCCGGAGAAGAGTCTAGGATGATGAGGGCCCAAAACAGATCAACGAAGGATGAAGAACAGTTACCCAGGGTCCACAATACAATGACTAAGGGTGCAAGCGTTGGAATCACCCAACCGCCCTCCCAAAGACCTGCAAGGGATTTCCTCCCACGTATGTCCTAGGTACAACAAATATAACCCTCCACTGTCACTTGTGTATGATCTTATGGTCAGATACTAAGGATACCACCGCACCGAAAACTCCTAGGGGAACAGTCTCTGGTCGAATCAGAAGGCGTGGGAAGGGTAGCTGAGTCCGAAACTCAAAAGAGTCCCCAAACGCGATCCAATCCTGGTATATGCTCAAAACAGAAAGTAGGAGGTGTATTCCCAACAATCTGATCTCACAAGACCTACTGCAGAGATCCCATGCAAGCTTTGAATGAGGTGGGTTTACCTGTGATAGTCGAACTACGATTTTTGTGTAATGTGTGATCTTGGGTGGTTTAAGGTGTTTTAAACCCAAGATCTTAACCAAGACTAGTTGGTGAAAAGTGTAACCTAGAAAAGAAAATGTTACTAGTACATTTTATTAGGGTTCATTTTAAAGGTTACTTGCTTACTCAAAAAGGTAGTGGGTGTGTGAGAGTGGTTATAACAGAGATAGAGTACTGAAATGAAATATTTATCACTAAACAAATCTTTTCTTTTTAATGCAAGTCTTAAAGATACGATCTAGAATGCATGTGCAAATGAAATTTTCAGTCTTTTCGAATGCAAAAAGATAAAAATAAAGTCTAAATGTACAAAATTAAACTCAAAACCTAACAATGCAGCTATTCAAACCAATAAGTATGCAAAATAATTTTTTATTTTTTTTATGCAAAGCACTCTTAGATCCTTTAAGCCACTTGCAAGGTACTCTACTCAGAAGATAAATCAAAATTTTTATGCTTTTCCAAAGGTGAGAAACAAAACTGAAATTGAAACTAACCTACTATCAAAGCAGAAGCAAAGAACTTTTAGGTTTCCTTATTGAAACAGTAAAAGCTACCAATATGACTTTCAGATTCTTATTGATGTAAGCATGCCAACCATTGGGAAAAGCGTGCAAAAACTAATTTTAGACCCAAACAAAGAAAATGACCTACAAAGAAGGATGGTTTGGTAAAGTCAGGCCTGCACATAAACAATGCATACAAGGTCTTGAACAGCAGCAAAGACACTTGAGCTTTCACTACAAAAAGAAAACTAAAAGCATAAGGGAGGATAAGAAACCAATCTAAAGAGAAATTTCACTCAAATAGATACAAACAGGGTCAAGTAGACTCAGTAGGTTTCAAATCCAGTGGAAATGGAGCAAGCAGGTTCAGTTAGACTCAAATTAGGGTACAAAACACCAAACTGGTCCACAACCCCCCAACTTGGGTCAACAAGCCCAAAAAAATTTCAAACAAGCCCAAATTGATCAAAAGAGGTCCAAATCATGAACATATGATGAGTACAAGGATAGGAGACCACTTACAGAGGTTTAACTCAGACCTAGGGTCATCAGGGATGCCAAAAATTGTAGCCACAGCCCCCCAAAACAGGTCAAGACTCCAAAAAATCAATACCAGAAGGTGTGTGCTACTGTGCATGAGGGATACCGGCGCCCAGGGTGCCACTATACTATACAATAGTAACGCACAGGTGGGAAAAGTTTGAAAAATGGGGTTAAAATCCCCCTCACCTGAGCCAGTAAGGGTTTGCAAGGGCTGTGAAGGGTCTGTGAAAGCCAAGGAGGGTCAAACAGAACCTAATAACTGATTCTAATCAAGAAATTGAACTAAGACCATCAAACAAAATTGAAGAAATGAACTTGGATACTCCTAAGCAGTTAGGCTTTCCCTAGCGGAGTCGCCATTCTGTTGTGAGGAAAATGCACCTATAGTTCAGGGGAGAAACTACCAACTTTAGGTATGAAAGATAGACCTACAAATGTTCTGCAAGTACAACAAGTAAGCAAAGAGGTAAAGGTTAAATATGTGTGCACCTTATTCAGAAGGTTGATCCCAAGCTTTCTCCTTCCTTTCTCTTCAATGCTATCCAGTATCACAATGCCCACACCTACAAAACAACTTGATACCTTTCTCAAATACATTTGATTACATATATAAGACTGATATCTATGATATAATAAGACATCAAACTATAATCAAATAGTAATCAAATCTAAGACACACATAAATAGGTCATCTTTGGAAAGGAAAGAACATCTGATATTTATTAATGAATGAAGCAAGTACATCAAATTATACCTTCCTTTAAGCTTGGCACTTCACGAAACCTAGATTCAAGGTCTCCTGCTTCTGTTCTCCAAGGATCCCAGCCTCTAATCAGCTGTGCAAGGGTTTATCAGAAATTGAGGCATAAGAGAGGGGGATGAGGATCTCCATTCCTCCAGCATAACATTATTATATGCTTGGTCCCCTCACATGGCCCTTCTACCCTCCTTATATAGTTAGTGAAGGAGAGGAAAACAAGTTATAATCGAGTAGGAGGTTCCCCAACCAACTGAATTTACCCAAATTTCGAGATTTTGACTAGTACAGGAATGTGCTCTACTCTACAGTAGACAAACTAGCGCATATGTGGAGGTGGGCGCTACTTTAATGAAGCAGGGTTGCGCATATGCCCTACTATCATGCTTGCATACCAACGCACATGTGGAAAAATGGCCAAAAACAGGCTTTTCTGCTCATTTTCAGGAGATGGTTTGGTTTGGAAAAATGTTTCTAAGGATTGTAATCATCAAATGGGTCAAGAATGAGGTAATTTCAACCATTTTTAGTGTCCCAAATGACCCCTCAATCCACAAGTGTCCTGTTGTGTGACTGAACTTGATCTCAAGAAGTGTCGTCATGCGACCAAGAAATGCAAGTGTCGTCACGGACGGAGAGGTGTCATTTTAAGCTATAACACTCCACATTACCACTTACCACCCCCCATCTCTCTCTCTCTCTCTCTCTCTCTAACCGAAACCCCCACTCCTCACTATATTTCCCCTTATCTCTAACAACCCCACTCCTCACTATATTTCCCCTTATCTCTAACAACCCCACTCCTCCACAAACCCATATCCCCCTCAATATATATCTCTTTCTCTACCCCAAACCCCCTCCTCCCCCCTATCGCAAAATCACATCCCTGACTCTCTCTCTCTCTCTCTATCTCTCTCACCCTTCTACTCCCCTCTACCACTAACCCCTCCCTCCTCTCCCTCTCTCCCCCCTCTCCCCCCTAACCCTTTCTAACCCCCTCTCTCACTCTCTCTCTCTCACACGTACTCCTCCACCTTCCCATAAATACTACCCCTCTCTCTCTCCCAAGCCCCTAACACACCTCTCTCTCTCTCTCTCTCTCTCTCTCTCTCTCTCTCACTCACACACACACACACACACAACCCTACTCTTTCCCATACCTCTCACCCCTCTCATACTCCTCTCTCTCTCTCTCTCTCTCTCTCTCTCTCTCTCTCTCTCACACACACACACACACACATACTCCTCCACCTACCCATAAATACTAACCCTCTCTCCCTCCTCCAATATCCTAACACCCCCCCACTCTCTCTCTCTCTCTCTCTCTCTCTCTCCCCTACTCCTCCCCATACCTCTAACTTGTGCTATGGAATTTATGGTAAACCATAGCTAATTGGGAATCTCACCCATTTTCTCAATATGCATGTGTTTTACCACTGATAATAGTATGCTACACACAATCATTTTTTATGAAGTTTTAGATCGAGATATATTTTTTGTTTTTTAGATTCCAAATATGTAATTTGATTATAAAAACATTTTTTCTATTTTTCTTGTGCCATTACTCATTAACTCGAAAAACACACTGTTAGTGTTTTTTCCATAAATTTTTCGTTTCTCAAGAATTAAAAAAAATCGATGCTGCAATACTAGACACCGACCTCTACATGATATAAGAAATCATTTCATGATCATTGCATTAATACCTTCCAAAGATGCTCCCACACTTGGCATATTGTTTTTGAGGTTTGATCACTTAGATAAAAAAAAAATTAATTATTAAATTTATTTTGGAAAAATAGTGCCGCAATAGTACTATTTGTTCTCTATATTTCTACCCATTTTTTTAGGTTTACTCCATCATTTAAGCACTCAAAGGATTTACTCACAAATTTATATACCTTGTCATTTTCCACAAAAAAAACATGTTAGAAAAGAACAAACTTGAGATAGTTATGAACATTTTCAATAGATAAAATTTATATATTCGAAAATATGATTCAGTTTCCTAAATTTCATCGTTTTTACTCAAAGAAAGATTCATTGTGTAAGTATATCAAAATATCCATGTAAGTTGTGGGATGCATGTTTTTTCAGTTTTCTATTGCCTCTAATGCATCAAAAGACACCCTCATTAGCTTGCACCATCCCAAATCTCTTATGTTGTATGATCATTTAATTCAGCCAGATGATGCTAATTTTAATGGTGTATTATGTGTTCCAAGTATTTCCTGAAACCTTATATTCATATATCAAATTACTCATTCAAAAGAATATAAAAAATAGAGTTTTCACGTCACCAAGTTGTCATCAACGATTTAAAATATCTAACGCATGTCTTAGCTAGTGGGGTTGATGGTGATATTACTAGGCTGTGTGAATTTGACAACTTTGAGTCATCATTCCTTCCGTTAGTTTTTATTTCTTAGAGCAATAAATTGAGACAAAATTTGGCATGAGTGAGTTGGTCATTTAGCTATCCCTCATTGCAATAATTATGTAATTAGAATATGGTGACTGGTCTTCCATTTAAACATTTTAATACGCTGTAATAAGTTAAGAAACAAGAAATATGCATTAATGCCAAATAAACTCTTACGCATTTCGATCTCGGTAGGGATCATCTTTAGGAGCTCTACATGAGTGAGGAGAGGCTCACAATGTAACAAACATACAACAATGTAACAAACATACAACGTTGATAAATAGTGCTATGAGAAACAACATAATGAAACCTTAAGAGGTCGCTCTTTCAAGTTTCTCAAAGTTTCTCAATGCGTTGATGGTGTTTCTTGCAAACTCAGTGTTTGTTTGGTAGTGTACTTAACAATCATTATTGATACATTTTTAATAAACTTTCCTCTTAGCATGTGTCATCCCCTTTGTGGCTAGTTCATAGTGATTTATGCAGTCCACTTCTTTCTACTTCTTTTAATGGATTTAAGTAATTTTTAACTTGCATTGATGTCTTATTTAGACACATTTGTTTTTTTTTTAACTTAAAAGTGAAATTTTGGACATGTTTTGGCTATACATGGAACTTGTAGAAAAAATAATTGACATCAAATTCAAAAGTTAAGAACATATTTAATAGAGGTGAATATATTAACAACATATTTACAACTTATTACAATGCATAGGGAATTTGGATGCAACATAATTATTCATATATACCATAGAGAAATGGTGTTTCTCAGAGAAAAAATCACACCTAGAAAGAGATCAAAGCTTGTATGATCCAATCTAAGGGATCAAGTCCACATTTTTGGGTGGAATCCATGAATTGTACCAATTACATAGTTAATCACACTAGCATAAAGGATTTGAAACATATAACATAAAAAGAAGCATGGAATAAATAAAACCAAATTTAAACCACTTTTGTGTCTTTGGTAGTGAAGCATGGGCTCACATATTTTATGAGAAAAGGAAGCATTATAGCCTAAAAATGAGAAGTTTATTTTTGTTCGATATTATGAAGATCTGTTCAAGTTTATAAACTTCTTCATCCTTATTCCAATGATTTTATTATTAGGAGAGATGTTAAGTTTGATGAAATTATCTCATCTTGCAAGCTTAATTCTATGTTTGTGCATCTTTTAACCTGCAAGCCACCTTTTGTGCCTATGTCATCTTCTATTTTGAGCTTTTTTACTAGTGATCCTATTCTATTTTATTATTTATATGATGATATTGAGGACGGAAATCCAAATCTACACCTTCTCACTTTCTTGCAGTTGGGTCCACAAAACATGAATGTACACTAGCACCACAACATCTTAGATGGATCTATACAACGCAATGATAAATTGATGATCTTTCTAGTGATCCTTAATATAATAATTCTACATGTTCATAGTTACATCAATCCTCTTTTCTTTGGATTAATATTTAGAGACTCATTATCCAAACACATTTGTAGAACATTATGGCCATCCAAATTGAGATACAACAAAGAATGAAAAATATCCTTGATTAATGGTGAAAAATACATGGGATATTTTACCTCTGACAAAAGGAAAAAAACGTTTTAGAATGTAAATGAGTGTGCAGAACTAAGTATTCATCAAATGGAAGTGTTGAAAGACACAATGCTTGGTTAGTACAAAAGAATTTTCTTAAGTTGGGGTATGACCTATAATGCAACCTTTTTCCTTATAGCCAAAATGAATTCTATCCACTTTGTTCTTTCCCTTGTAGCTTCATATAATGGTAGGTCCATCAAATGGATGCTAAATCTACCTTCTTGCATGGATATTTGTAAGAAATAAATTTACATGGAACAACCTCCTGGCTATGTTTAGAATGAATCTATCCCTATTTATCACCTTAAAAAATCTATCTATGGCCTTAATGAAGCTCTAGGATTTGTATGTGAAAAACATATATTTCTTCTTGACACTTGTTTTTCTAGATGTCATTCTGACCCAAATAATTATACCTAGGAAGTAGGTAACCATCTCATAATCCTTGTTCTTTATGTTGACAACCTTATTCTCACCAATAGTGACCCCAAAATTTTAACCCGTGTAAAACCCAAGCATTATAAGAAATTCAAAATGACAAACTTAGGGAATTTGCACCATTTTCTCGGCACCTAAGTATTGCAAACCAAGGAAGGAATTGCCCTTTTTTAGTATAACTAGGCATGTGACCTTATTTACCACTTTAATGTGGAAGATTTTAAACCAACTCCATCTCCCTTCCAATCTAGACTTAAACGTGTTTCCACTTGTACTACACCCAAAGTAGATGTCAGTTTTCACTATGAGTTAGTTGGTATCCTTTTGTATTTGATGTTTACATATCTTGATATTTCCTTTGATGTTGGCCTTCTTGTATAGCATATGAAAAAAACCTAAGAGAGCTATTAGAAAACAGTAAATGAATTATTTGGTATATCCAATGTACAATTCAGTTTGGTTTGTATTATAGTTTAGTGGGGTCTGCTTTGTTGATTGGTTTCACTAATTACAATTGGGTCAATGACCCAAATGATTAGAATTCTACTACAAGTTATTATTTTAGTATTGGTTGTAGACGTATCACTTGGGATCGTAAGAAGAAACAAGCTCTTTCTCTTTCTTCAGAATAAGCATAGTACTGGGAAACAATTAATGCAAATGAAGAAGCCTTCTAACTTCAAGAAATCCTTTCAAATCTTGGATTATGGTAGTATCATCTAGCCACAATCTAGTGTGACAAATAGAGATGTGCCACCAAACTCACCAAATATCCATTTCAACATCATCATAACAAACACATTGAGATACACATAACTTCATCAAAAAGATTATTCAATATTAGGTTCTCAAAGTGCTCTTTTTCCCTATTGATGATTAAATTGCAGATATTTTCACAAATTCTCTCTTAGAAGTTATGTTTTCGAAACATCAATCTAAATTAGGAGCTTAGGAAGTTGTCATTAATGGGGGATAGGATCTAATGACTCCTTCATTCTCTTATTGTGTCTCCTTTTTAAACAATTCAATTCTATCATCTCGAGTTGTTCTTAGTGTAAGATGTTAGGATATTTAGACACTTAGAAGTTAGTTAAGATAAACTTGGCCTAATGGGTGTTCAAGTAAAGTGTGTTTCTTTAGTGTGCATTTTAAATATCTAATATGATGATAACGATATGTTACAAACATAAGGTGATTCGACACTTCATCTTCTCCTTGAGATGAATGACTCTATTGATATTTGGCTTAATGCTTGGTTGGTCCATGATCTCCATTTAAATAACATGGAGGGTCATTTGTTGATGATTGAATATGAGAAACTCATATGAAAATTATTTTCATTTTACATTAATATATTTCCTCAAGTAGTTGTGTTAGCCAGGGTTGTAGACAATTTACCTCTTTGGGGGTTTTAACCACGTAATAAATGGGTGTACTAATCTTAGATTTTTTTTTGTGTGTAGTTGTTTCAGGTGTTTGACTTGTGTGTAGATACCCTTTTTATCAAACAAATATAGGAAACAACCATTTTATTTTGAATTCATTTCCCATATTTGAGATGATTTGAGGTCCTTTGAATTCCATATTTGTTATCTTTGTATGTATGTATACCCTCTCTCGATCTATTGCTTCCAATTTCCCCTTCTTGTCTGAATGGTTGATCCTTTTGGTTCAAGCATTATCAATTTAATTGTCACTATAGTACTTTTGATCTATTATGGATATGTAGAATCTTTTGATGTTGATAACTGTTTTGATGTTTAGCTGGTGTTGAGGTCACTATAGTCAACCATAATTGATCATTATTAGTCAAGGTAAATCATAATGAAATGAAAAAATGGTATACCATGACAACATACTCTTCTATAGTTGATTATAATTAACCATTATCAACAATAATCAACTAAAATCAAACATACTAAACATGGTAAACTATAACACCATGGTCAATGATATATAAACTTACTATTTATATTCATTAACCACAATCAACCATAATCAAGTAATGTCAACCATATTCAACAATGACCAACCATGTCATCATGGTCTATTATAGTTAATAACAATCAACCATTATCAACCATACTCTACCCAATGAACATGTTCATCCATGTTGGCCATAATTAACCATGGTCAACATCCTACCATAGTCGACATAATCGTGCATGTTCAACAAGGTTAGTGATAGTTAACTATAGTCAAAAGGGTCAACTAGAGTTAATAGGGTAAATAACATCAACCATATTGGACAAGGTATACAATACTCTACCACACAAAAAAAAGGTAAACCATGGCTAACAATAATCAACATGGTCATCTATATTAAACTAAAATCAACCAAAGTCAACTAACATTAACTATAGTTAATATCGTCAATAATGGACAACTATTGTTAAAATCATTGTCCTACATCATCAACCATTGTCAGTGAGGCCAACCATTATAAATAATGGTCGACCATGTCAACATCGTCTAATATAGTTAATGATAAACAACTTTCAAAATCATATGAAACCCATAATGAACATGGTTAACCATATTAAAACATGGTCAATAGTTTCAACTATACTCAACCATGCTTAAAAGGTTCAACCATAGTCAACCATAATTAAAAGGGCCAATTATATTTGATAGGGTAAACAAGGTCAACCATAGTAAATTATGGTTAACAAGTTTAAACATAGTCTACCATGCTCAACCAAATCCAACCATGGTCAACATGGTTAATGGTAGTGTTAGGAGTCATAAATGACTCCACTTTGTCCATTGTTTCTTCATTATCATATCATTTTACATTACTATTTACAAATTAGCTACCATATTTAAGATCATTTGCACAATTATTGACATTAGGTGTTTATTAGACATGCATTATATTTTTGGTTAGGTTTTGGATTAAAAGTATGTTTGTAATTTCCTGTATGAGTTTTTGGATGCAAGTTTCTAGGTAGAGATGACATTTTAGAACATTGATTTGTAGATCCTCCTTAAGTGAAAAATGGAGCTACATATCAATCCATGTTGAAAGAATCATTGGTCTAATTGTTTGCATGGGTCAATTGACTATTAGTGGAGATGGTTCCAATATTTTAAGGGATCCATAGCAATCTTGTGCTATGGATTTACTCGTTCATAATTCCAAAGAACCAATTTTGGCCAAGATTAGAAAGGTGTTTGACTAGTACTCTATCTTCCTAGGTTGGAGATCATGATGCTAGTTTTGTGATGATGATGATCACACTAATATTCGATCTAGACTCAAAATTCTCCATTTTTGTGATTTCATTAGGTTGGCTCAAATATTGGTTTGAGATTAGATACTTGATATGCACCCAACTAGAAGATGGACGAGATCGGTCAAGAAACCATCATAGTCTATTTTTGGCATTAGCTATTTAATATGTTTGATAGAAATCGAACTCTTTAGAGTTGGCCATGCTCCTTTTCTCTTGTATAAATATGCCTCATTTAAAAAAGCTGAGACAAGTTGGAGGTGTTAAGGCTAAGACTTCGTTGCAGATATTCTATGTTTTCTCCATATGAGTAAAACCAATTTTCTCTAGTTTGTGTAAGCATGTGTTGATTTTATCTGGTGTAATTAGCTCTTAAAGCATGTTGTTCCTAGTCGAAGAGAGGAGGCCTCCATCATCTTAGGTCAAGTAAAACATTGTAGTATAGTTTATTTCGTTTTCTAAAAATTATGTGTATGAATTAGAATCTAGTTAATATTTAAATTTCCATCGATATCATAGATGTTAATGCTTTGTTTTTATTTATTTAATTGTTCTCACAAATGAGTTCTCTTTTCAAGTGTGAATTTACTCCTAAATGAGTGGTTTTAAGCTTTTACAAACTAGTGTGTTAAACAGAGATGTTTCACAAAGACATAGGAATTAGAACCTGTATAAATCCTAGGTTAATCTGAGTTTGATCCTCTCTCCATGATTAAGTGAACTATTTTCCTTAAATGATTATATTTCCTGAACTCTCATAACCAATCAAAACCATAGATTAAATTTCAACTCTATTTAGAATAATAGGGATTGCATTTAATTGATGTGATTGATCCTTGCAATTGTTTAAAGTTAGATATCTATGTTGGTTCTATTTAGAGGTATTAAGGACTGGGATTGAGAAGGTGCGATTGAGTGTAAGCATATTTTTTCAAATTTGTTGGAGTAATTTTGCTTTGGTTTTGCAAGTTATATTTTCAAAATCCATGTTGAATCAAGCTTTGATACCTGCCTTAAATTTGAAGATAACATTTAAAAGAAAAGACTTATCCTAGTTGATAATTAATGGTTTGAAGGAATTAATGTTTTGAGAAGAACATTGATTTGCACAAACATTTTGGCATCGTTTCCGTGGAATTTGTCAAGGGTGAAATAACATGTTTTAACATTGATTTCCATAGTATTTTATTTCCTTGATTGTATTCATAAAATGACTTGAAGTACATGGTAAAAAGGAACGGTAGGACGAGAGGTAAGAGCATGTGCAATCACCCTTAATTTATAGAGGTGAGTTCTCACGAAACTATCTCCAAGGCATGTAGAATGCATGACTCATGGAATAAATTTATGTAGTGCAGGTAGAGCTACTCCTACTTCTGCAGATCAAAGAGGAAGATGTACCCCCATTGCTAACAATTATGCAAGAAGATGAGGGAGAGGAAGATTATGAAGAGGAAGGTTGAACAATCATGAGCAGGAAGTTCCTCCATTTGAGTCTTTGAGTGATTTAGAATCATCCTTAGTGTTTGCATCAATTGAAATTGAAGGTCCTCTTATCAAAGAGGTAGCAACATACGAGCCGATTATTGGAGATCTTGGGCATGGCGATTTGAACCTGAAGCTAGACACAATCCTATCCAATATCCAGAAGATTCATTACAAGAATTAGGAGTAGGTGAAGACTCTCACTTTTGGGGATTTTTAGAAAGTTTATAAGACAATATGGAAGACAACAAGGAAGCTATGGGGTCCAATGTAACATTTGAATTTCCCATTGGAAATTTTAGAGGTGAAGCACCAATGAAGAATATCCCCCTTTCAGCTTTTCCTACTTTTCATGGTTTGGATTTCGAGGACCCTGACACTTTTCTTTTCAAATTTGATGTCTTATGTCGTAGTTATGATTTTTTTTAATGCACAAAAGTTGAATTTGTTTCCTGGCACATTGAATAATGTAGCACTATGATGGTGCATGGGACTTGGGGGGTAAACTATCTATACATGGGATGAAATGAGGAAATATTTCCTCCAAAAGTACCAGGACTATTGTAGTGTTAAAGGTCTTCGAGAAGAGATATTCAAGATACATAACTATGTCGAAAGATTTCTATATAATTTGCAATGATTTAGACATAGTAATTTAGACGAGGAAACACAAAAGACAATCTTGATTATAGGCTTAGAGGATGAATATGTTGATATTTTGAATCTAATGGGGCAAGGTAATATCTCTAAAACAATTTTTGTTAAAACTTTGTGAGCTTTGCAGTAGATACTCAAGAGGGACAACGAAGACTGAGAAAAGTATTCAAGAGGAATTACCAAAAGCTGCGGTATCAACCAGTGGAGGAATCATTCACGCTAAGATAGGCTTAGAGGATGAATATGTTGATATTTTGAATCTAATGGGCGACTGTGCTGCTGAAATGAGAGTCTGCTATGGCACTTGTAGCTAGGGTTGTTTTGTGGCCTGAATGTGGCAAGTGATGGTCGGGATGGTTAGGATGGATAGCAATAGATTTATTATGGTTAGTTTTTTAATTAAATTTTCAAAATAATTTATTATTATTATCATATATATGTTTAGTTGAATAATTATATTTTATTATTATTATTATTGTTATTATTATTATTATTATTATTATTATATATATATTTAATTTAATGATTATAATTATTATTTTGCGTTTTTTATTATAACATATTTATAATAGAAAAATAGAAATCGATTTCTATTATGGATTCGTTTTTTGTTTTTTTAGATGTCAAGACTATTGATTAAATTTAGATGAGAACAAGAGACCAAGTTAAAAATATTGAAAGATATTGGAATTCCCATCTTTTTGTAAGGACTATTTATGGCTAAAGTGATATTCTATGATATATCATTTTGTGGAGGCTGCTCATTATAAACATCATTATAATGACATGAGAATATAAAATAAGGATTGAAAGTGTAAAATTTAAAATATGAAAGAGATTAATCATTATTATGATCATGAGAAAAAAATATAAAATGTGAATTTGGTATATATTTAAGTGATATTTAATGAGAAAATAATATAAAATGTGGAATTTATATATTTATCATAAAAATATGAAGGAGATTAATTATTATTATGATGATGAGATGAGAATATATTATCATAGATCCATCTTAAAAGGGGATCTACCAAGCGTCAAGAGGAATCAAATCTCTTGATGCAAACTCTTCCTCCACATTTGCACTCTTTAAATGTGTGTATTGCAATGTTTATGGTTTTAATTTATCTAATTTGTGTAGTTTTGTGTATATGCTCTTTTATTTTAAATCTAATTTGAGGAGATATGTTATTTTTTATAATATTGTATTGTTTTTTATATACAACACATGTCAACTCTATGATGAGGACATAAGGAATTACACACCCCCTAGGCCCAAAAATATCCAATGTGCAATCAAAGTCTTGTAATTGATAAGTGAAAAATATAAAAATTAATATCACATTTTAAAATTTTAAAATTTAAGATAAATTTATGTTAATTTATAAATCATCTTATTTTATTAGTTTATTTAGTAAAGATGGTTTTTAAACTTTTTGAGTTAACCATCTTATCCTTTTACATAAATATGTATAAAATATATGTAAACACTTATGAAAATTTAAAATAACTTTATATTGATTCATAAATCATTTTATTTTTATATTTAAATATTTTTTTATTATTGTAGTGTATGTTTACATCACTTCACTTTTTTATATAAGATATGGAGTTGTCTGCTACTTCAATATGTTAATATATTGGTACAAGAATTTAATGTTTTAGGAGTGAATTTTGAAACATTATTGAAAATATTACTTTAATTAATTGTTGAGTTTTTTTTCCAAATATTATTTTGAATAGTAAAAAGATATCAAAGATTATTTTTAATAAATAAATAAGATCTTTTTATACTTACATCATTCATAAGTGTAATACAAGTTTTTTCATTAAAATCATCAAATCATATTTACTTTATTTCATAAATAAATTTTACATTTATGGATGAAATTTCTTTATGACTATGTAAAAAACATTACTTAATCCTTTAAAATACAATTTTACTAATCAAACTTAACTTTCAAATACAAAAAAGTTATTTTTAAACAAGTATTAAATATTTTGTTAAATTTGGGACATTCTCTTCCAGCATAATGCTTCCCCACTTGTAAAAGGGACTTGTAGTTCTCTAATATCATTTATTAGAGAACAACTTTTATTTTGAAATGGACAACTTATTCCTTTGCAAATGGTAATAAATTTGTGTCATGTATGCTGCTCAATTTTCATTTTAAACATTAAACTCTACAATCTCAAACTTCAAACTTTAAGAAGAGAATTTTAAAGCTTCTCTCCATTTTGTCTTTTATCTACTTTAAAAACTTGGAACATTTCAACACTCTTTTCATTTTGTTTTACCTATAACTTTTACAAACATTTATTTTATTCTCAAACTTTAAGGAGAATTTTAAATTTTCTTTCCATTTTGTCTCTTACTTACTTTGAAAACTTGGAACAGTTCAACATTCTTTTCATTTTGTTTACCTATCACTTTCAAAAACATTATTTTATTTTCTTCTTAATAGAAAAAACATTTCTCCATATTATTTTATGTTTTCTTCTTTTAACATAGAAAGCATCTTCTCCATCAATATTGCTCTTAATATCAATAGTTTGAATTTCTTCTTCTAATAACTTATCTACAATCCTATGAAAGTAATTTGTTCAATAGTGTTGTGTGGTCTACAAGGTAAAGAATGATCGTGACCTGGCCCATTGAGAGGACCTTCCAGCGAAAAGGGCAACGACCCCTACCTGATTGACTAGTTCCCACCCGTGAGGTAAACCAAGAGCTGTCGTTTGTGGCAAAGCGGTTATCAATTTTACCTGAGCTGTGGAGTGAGGGGTACTGCCCCAATACGCAAGCCATCAGACAGCATTGGTGGCCGAGTGAAACCCCTGAACTGTTAGGAAGCCGCACATACTTGGGGTCCATATCTACTTTCAGTTGAACTATTGTCGATCACTACTGCGTTGTTTCAGCTCCATTTTGCAAGCCATTCCAGATCCATCCATTTTCAATACATTCGGCGTTGTTCTAGATTCCTTCAGAGCCGTAGTCGCTCCAGTCTTAAAAAAAAAATAAAAAAAAAATAAAAAAAAAATAAAAAAATAAAAAAAAAATTGCCCATATCTCCCTTGTTTTTACTCTGTTTCCCTTGAAATTTCCAGGGAACCCCTGTCATCCCATTCTGCATATTTCATTCTTGAGGATCCTATCCCCAATTCCCCTTTCCAAAGCCCGAAAACCCACATTTGTCTATTTTTAGGGTTTTCCATAACTTCCTCAGATTTCACCTAATCGCCTCCAAATTTTACCACAGAGTTCTTTTCTGAACTCTACTTCTTTGTCCCTCTCTGCCAAATTTTCTCATTCTATCACCCCGCTTCTGAAATCCCCCTTTTTGCCTTCTTGGCCTTTCGAGAGTGTCCAAAATCTAGTCAAACCCCAATTACCCATCAGATTTTTTTTCAAGTCCAGATTTTCCCTTACTGAAGCAGTTTCTGTTTTTGTTTTCATACCCCCCCCCAAAAAAAAAAAAACTCCTGGTTATGGTTGTCACCCGTGCAAGAGCAAAAACCATGGAAGAAGCACTTGCAGCCATCCAAGCCAAACTCCAGGATTTGGATGAAAAATTTCTCGGCCTCCATCTTGAACATTCAACTATGAACAACAAACGACAGTCCAAGTCTTCATTAGACAATGGGTTCTCTTCTTCCAGCAATTTTCGTGGTCCGAAGCTTGATTTTCCGCGCTTCAATGGTACTGATCCAACTGGATGGATATATCGTGCAGAACAGTATTTCAATCTGCATAATACTTTTGATGTCAACAAAGTTCCGCTGGCATCCTTTCACTTGGAACAGGAAGCTCTTCAATGGTATCGTTGGTACATCAAGGCTCATCCAAAGCCTAAATGGTCAGACTTTTGCCAGCTCATTTTGCAACGATTTGGTCCTAGTGCTTTTGATGACTTCACCGGATCCCTCACTAAACTTCGCCAAATTGGCACTGTGAGAGAGTATCAAACCAAATTTGAGAACCTAGCCAACCACACCGAAGGATTATCTGATGACTTTTACCGGAGTTGTTTATCAGTGGTCTAAAGGATGCCATCCACCCGGAGGTCAAAATGTTCTGTCCCACCACAATGATGGAAGTGCTAGGGTTGGCTAAGTTGGCAGAAGACAAGATTGCAGCCCAACAACGCTCCAAGTCCACTTTTGTTCCCTTCCGAAATATGGGTTCTCAGCGACCACCTATACCGCAGGCTCCTCGACCGACTCCTATCAAGCGTTTGTCTGAAACAGAGATGCAAGCACGCAGAGAAAAGGGGCTTTGCTGTAATTGTGATGAGAAATTCACTCGGGGACATAGATGTGTTCAACAAAAGCTCTATCTCTTGGATGTGGAGTCTCCGCCTACCTTTGAAATTGGTGACGAAGATCCAGAAACACTGGATGCTTCGGTCGACATTCAGGAATCGCCTATTGACCCTCCATCTCAGGATGACCAGCCAGAGATATCTCTCCATGCTTTAGCTGGAATCACCACCCCCCAAACAATGCGGGTCAGGGGTTACTTCAAGAAGCTTCCTCTTACAATACTCGTTGATTCTGGTAGCACTCATAATTTCATTGACCCTCGGATCACCAAACACGCTGATTGTTTTATCCATCCTTGCTCCAACTTTGAAGTCATGGTTGCCAATGGGGGCACCTTACCTTGCAAAGGGAAGTGTTGAAATGTGCGTATCTCTATGGGAGATTATACTTTGCACTCTGACATGTTTGCCTTTCCCTTAGGCGGATGTGATGTGATTTTGGGCGCTCAATGGCTACGCACACTTGGCCCTATCTTATGGGATTTTGCTGAACTTTGGATGTAGTTTTCCCTCAATGGACAAAAACACACATTGACAGGATTACAACCAGGTTCTCTCAGCATCATCAGTTCACATCACATGGAAAAACTCCTCAAGAAGAATTCACATGGTGTCATCGCTCAGATCCATTCCATTCAGATGCAGCCATCAGCGGTCTCCACTACTCCTTGGGATCTACAACAAATTCTGGATCGATATACAAGTGTCTTTGCTGAACCAGTGGGATTGCCACCTTCCAGGCTAGAAGACCATCATATTCAGCTCCTTCCTGGTAGCATTCCTCCCAACATCAGGCCCTATCGCTACCCATTTCACCAAAAAATGGAGATTGAAATGCTCCTTTGGGACTTATTGAAGCAAGGTATTATTCGCCCAAGTACTAATTCCTTTTCTTCTCCAGTTATTCTTGTCCGCAAAAAAGATGGGTCATGGCGCCTCTGCATTGACTTTCGAGCACTTAATCATCTCACCATCAAGGATAACTTTCCAATTCCTGTTGTTGATGAGCTTCTTGATGAGATTCATGGGGCTCACTTTTTTCCAAGTTGGATCTTCGTTCTGGGTATCATCAAATTCGAGTTCATGAGGATGATATCCCTAAAACAGCTTTCCGCACACATGATGGCCATTATGAGTTTTTGGTCATGCCCTTTGGCCTCACGAATGCTCCCTCCACATTCCAGGCCTTAATGAATAAAATATTTCGACCCTACTTGCAGAAATTCATTCTGGTATTCTTTGATGATATCCTCATCTACAGTAAAACATGGGATGAACATCTCCAGCATCTGGATCTTGTCATGCAACTTTTCTCTGACCATCATCTCCATGCCAAGCAATCTAAATGTGTTTTTGGACAGAAGGAAGTTGAGTATCTCGGGCACATTATCTCAGCACAAGGGGTTCGCGTGGATCCTTCCAAAATCGATGCCATGAACAATTGGCCGCATCCTCAGACACTCAAGAGCCTTCGTGGTTTTTTGGGGTTGACTGGCTACTACCGCAAGTTTGTCAAGGATTATGGGAAGATTGCAGCTCCATTAACTGCTCTATTGAAAAAGGATGCTTTTACATGGACACCTGCTGCTCAGTGTGCATTTGACAAACTAAAACAAGCTATGTGTACTACGCCTGTGCTAGCTATGCCCGATTTTTCCAAGCCCTTCACTATTGAGAGTGATTCTTGCGGCAATGGACTTGGTGCTGTTCTCCTTCAAGATGAACACCCCATTACATTCACCAGCAAATCCCTTTCAGGTAAGAATTTAGCTGCCTCTACCTATGAGAAGGAAATGATGGCTATTTTTCATGCAGTACAGAAGTGGGGCCCATACCTATTAGTGAATCATTTCTGCATCAAGACTGATCACCAGAGTTTGAAATATTTCTTGGACCAGCATGTCTCCTCCCCGGCACAACAGAAATGGGTTAGCAAATGCATGGGTTATGACTATGAGATCACTTACAAGAGGGTAAAGACAATATTGTGGCAGATGCTCTTTCTCACACATTTGATGCCCAAGGTTCTCTTTCAGCTATTTCTATGCCTGTTACAAATTGGTTGCAATCTGTTCAACAGGGTTATGTCAATGACTCTTCCTTATCTCAAATCATCCAACGCTTGACCAACAACCCTTCTGTTGTACCACATTACTCTTGGGATGGTGCTTCTCTGCGATACAAGGGTCGTCTGGTGCTTCCCCAGAGCACAGATCTTCAACATGCTATCTTCTATGAACTCCATGCTTCTCCATCGGTAGGGCACTCTGGGTTCCTCAAAACGTATGAACGAGCACGGTGTAACTTCTTTGGCCAGGGCATGAAAAGGACAATTTAACAGATGGTGGCCAAATGTGATACCTGCCAGCGCAATAAGGGTGAAACAACACTCCTTCCAGGATTGCTTGAACCCTTTCCCATACCTACACGGATTTGGACAGATATTTCTATGGATTTCATTGAAGGGATCCCTAAATCTGGCGGGAAGACAGTGATTCTCGTTGTGGTTGATCGCCTCTCCAAATATAGTCATTTTTGTGCTCTCAGCCATCCCTATACAGCCTCCTCTGTTGCTCAAATTTTCCTGGACCAGATCTTTCATCTTCATGGCATCCCTTCTTCCATTGTCTCGGATCGTGATGCGACTTTCACCAGTCATTTTTGGACAGAACTATTTCGCCACACTGGTACCAAACTGAAGATGAGTTCAGGGTATCACCCACAAACAGATGGTCAGACTGAAATTATCAATAAATGCTTGGAAACTTATCTTCGTTGCTTCACCTCAGAACAACAATATCAGTGGGAAAAGTGGCTTCCTCTCGCTGAATGGTGGTACAATACCTCTTACCACACTACCTCTAAAATGACCCCATATGAAGCAGTCTATGGTCAGGCACCTCCAACTCTTCTTCCATACAACCCCACCAGTTCACCAGTTCAAGAAGTTGACACGGTCCTTCGAAACCGCTATTAGATTCTTCGCATTTTGCGGGACAATCTTCACATAGCACGAAATTGCATGAAGCAACAAGCTGATCAACACCGTTCTGAGCGCACTTTCCAAGTCGATGATATGGTTTTTCTTCATCTCCAGCCGTACAAACAATCCTCCTTGAAACTCAAAGGGCGTCATAAGCTCGCTCCAAAGTTCTATGGGCCATATCGGATTCTTCAAAAGATTGGGTCCGTTGCTTATAAATTGGAACTTCCTCCTTCTTCCCACATTCATCCAGTCTTTCATGTCTCTTGTCTGAAAAAAGTCCTTGGCACCAACATCAGTGGACAAACGATTTTACCCGAACTGGATAATGAAGGATCCATCTTTTTGGAGCCAGAGGCCATTCTCAATCGGCGCACGAGTCAGCTTTGCTCTCGCTCTATCACAGAGGTCTTAATTCAGTGGCACGGCATGCAACCAGAGGATGCTACATGGGAACCACTCCTTCAGATTCAACAACAATTTCCACATCTAAATCTTTGAGGACAAAGCTTTTTTTAAGGGGGAGGGGATGTTAGGAACCCATGTCTTTACTTTGTCAGTATGGTGTTGTTGGACGCATATGCTTTGTAAGTCGTCCCGTAGTAATTGTTGATCAATAGTTTGTGTTATTGTTGTTGGCGCATATGCTTTGTAAGTCGCCCGTAGTATTGTTGATCCATAGTTTGTAGCGGCCCATGGTTTTGACCCATAGTATTGGTGCCTAGACTTAGTATATAAGTGTGTGTTGAGACCTATGAAGGCACCGTGAAGTTATTTGTATTGAGCTTGCTCATAGGAGGTTTCCCCCTCGAAGTGGCCTATGATCAATATAAAAGTGATTCTGAGTTCTGTCATTTCTGCTATTTCGCATATTCGTATTAATTAATTGTTGTAGGTGCATCACAAAAAAAAACATGTTAGAAAAGAACAAACTTGAGATAGTTATGAACATTTTCAATAGATAAAATTTATATATTCGAAAATATGATTCAGTTTCCTACATTTCATCATTTTTACTCATAGAAAGATTCATTGTGTAAGTATATCAAAATACCCATGTAAGTTGTGGGATGCATGTTTTTCCAGTTTTCTATTGCCTCTTACGCATCAAAAGAGACCCTCATTAGCTTGCACCATCCCAAATCTCTTATGTTGTATGATCATTTAATTCAGCCAAATGATGCTAATTTTAATGATGTATTATGTGTTCCAAGTATTTCCTGAAACCTTATATTCATATATCAAATTACTCATTCAAAAGAATATAAAAGATAGAGTTTTCACGTCACCAAGTTGTCATCAAAGATTTAAAATATCTAACGCATGTCTTAGCTAGTGGAGTTGATGATGATATTACTAGGCCGTGTGAATTTGACAACTTTGAGTCATCGTCCCTTCCGTTAGTTTTTATTTCTTATAGCAATGAATTGAGAAAACTTTAGCATGAGTGAGTTGGTCATTTAGCTATCCCTCATTGCAATAATTATGTAATTAATTATGTAATTAGAATATGGTGACTAGTCTTCCATTTAAACATTTTAATACGCTGTAATAAGTTAATAAACAAGAAATATGCATTAATGCCAAATAAACTCTTGACGCATTTCGATCTCGGTAGGGATCATCTTTAGGAGCTCTACATGAGTGAGGAGAGGCTCACAATGTAACAAACATACAACGTTGATAAATAGTGATATGAGAAACAACATAATGAAACCTTAAGAGGTCGCCCTTTCAAGTTTCTCAAAGTTTCTCAATGCGTTGATGGTGTTTCTTGCAAAGTCGGTGTTTGTTTGGTAGTGTACTTAACAAACATTATTGATACATTTTTAATAAACTTTCCTTTTAGCATGTGTCATTCCCTTTGTGGCTAGTTCATAGTGATTTATGCAGTCCACTTCTTTCTACTTCTTTTAATGGATTTAAGTAATTTTTAACTTGCATTGATGTCTTATTTAGACACACTTGGGTTTATTTTTTTAACTTAAAAGTGAAATTTTGGACATGTTTTGGCTATACAAGGAACTTGTAGAAAAAATAATTGACATCAAATTCAAAAGTTAAGAACATATTTAATAGAGGTGAATATATTAACAACATATTTACAACTTATTGCAATGCATAGGGAATTTGGATGCAACATAATTATTCATATATACCATAGAGAAATGGTGTTTCTCAGAGAAACAATCACACCTTGAAAAAGATCAAAGCTTGTATGATCCAATCTAAGGGATCAAGTCCACATTTTTGGGTGGAATCCATGAATTGTACCAATTACATAGTTAATCACATTGGCATAAAGGATTTGAAACATATAACATAAAAAGAAGCATGGAATAAATCAAACCAAATTTAAACCACTTTTGTGTCTTTGGTAGTGAAGCATGGGCTCACATATTTTATGAGAAAATGAAGCATTATAGACTAAAGATGAGAAGTTTATTTTTGTTCGATATTATGAAGATCTGTTCAAGTTTATAAACTTCTTCATCCTTATTCCAATGATTTTATTATTAGGAGAGATTTTGAGTTTGATGAAATTATCTCATCTCGCAAGCTTAATTCTATGCTTGTGCATCTTTTAACCTGGAAGCCACCTTTTGTGGCTATGTCATCTTCTATTTTGAGCTTTTTTACTAGTGATCCTATTCTATTTTCTTATTTATATGATGATATTGAGGATGGAAATCCAAATCTACACCTTCTCACTTTCTTGCAGTTGGGTCCACAAAACATGAATGTACACTAGCACCACAACATCTTAGATGGATCTATACAACGCAATGATAAATTGATGATCTTTCTAGTGATCCTTAATATAATAATTCTACATGTTCATAGTTACATCAATCCTCTTTTCTTTGGATTAATATTTAGAGACTCATTATCCAAACACATTTGTAGAAGATTATGGCCATCCAAATTGAGATACAACAAAGAATGAAAAATATCCTTGTTTAATGGTGAAAAATACATGGGATATTTTACCTCTGACAAAAGGAAGAAAACGTTTTAGAATGTAAATGAGTGTGCAGAACTAAGTATTCATCAAATGGAAGTGTTGAAAGACACAATGCTTGGTTAGTACAAAATAATTTTCTTAAGTTGGGGTATGACCTATAATGCAACCTTTTTCCCTATAGCCAAAATGAATTCTATCCACTTTGTTCTTTCCCTTGTAGCTTCATATAATGGTAGGTCCATCAAATGGATGCTAAATCTACCTTCTTGCATGGATATTTGTAAGAAATAAATTTACATGGAACAACCTCCTGGTTATGTTTAGAATGAATCTAGCCCTATTTATCACCTTAAAAAATCTATCTATGGCCTTAATGAAGCTCTAGGATTTGTATGTGAAAAACATATATTTCTTCTTGACACTTGTTTTTCTAGATGTCATTCTGACCCAAATAATTATACCTAGGAAGTAGGTAACCATCTCATAATCCTTGTTCTTTATGTTGACAACCTTATTCTCACCAATAGTGACCCCAAAATTTTAACCCATGTAAAACCCAAGCATTATAAGAAATTCAAAATGACAAACTTAGGGAATTTGCACCATTTTCTCGGCACCTAAGTATTGCAAACCAAGGAAGGAATTGTCCTTTTTTAGTATAACTAGGCATGTGAACTTATTTACTGCTTTAACGTGGAATATTTTAAACCAAATCCATCTCCCTTCCAATCTAGACTTAAACGTGTTTCCACTTGTACTACTTCCAAAGTAGATGTCAGTTTTCACTATGAGTTAGTTGGTATCCTTTTGTATTTGATGTTTACATATCCTGATATTTCCTTTGATGTTGGCCTTCTTGTCTAGCATATGAAAAAAACCTATGAGAGCTATTAGAAAACAATAAATGAATTATTTGGTATATCCAATGTACAATTCAGTTTGGTTTGTATTATAGTTTAGTGGGGTCTGCTCTGTTGATTGGTTTCACTAATTACAATTGGGTCAATGACCCATATGATTAGAATTCTACTACAAGTTATGATTTTAGTACTGGTTGTAGACGTATCACTTGGGATCGTAAGAAGAAACAAGCTCTTTCTCTTTCTTCAGAATAAGCATAGTACTGAGAAACAATTAATGCAAATGAAGAAGCCTTCTAACTTCAAGAAATCCTTTCAAATCTTGGATTATGGTTGTATCATCTAGCCACAATCTAGTGTGACAAATAGATATGTGCCACCAAACTCACCAAATATCCATTTCAACATCATCATAACAAACACATTGAGATACACATAACTTCATCAAAAAGCTTATTCAATATTAGGTTCTCAAAGTGCTCTTTTTCCCTATTGATGATTAAATTGCAGATATTTTCACAAATTCTCTCTTAGAATTTATGTTTTCCAAACATCAATCTACGTTAGGAGCTTAGGAAGTTGTCATTAATGGGGGATAGGATCTAATGACTCCTTCATTCTCTTATTGTGTCTCCTTTTTAAACAATTCAATTCTATCACCTCGAGTTGTTCTTAGTGTAAGATGTTAGAATATTTAGACACTTAGAAGTTAGTTAAGATAAACTTGGCCTAATGGGTGTTCAAGTAAAGTGTGTTTCTTTAGTGTGCATTTTAAATATCTAATATGATGATAACGATATGTTACAAACATAAGGTGATTCGACACTTCATCTTCTCCTTGAGATGAATGACTCTATTGATATTTGGATGAATGCTTGGTTGGTCCATGATCTCCATTTAAATAACATGGAGGGTCATTTGTTGATGATTGAATATGAGAAACTCATATGAAAAATATTTTCATTTTACATTAGTATATTTCCTCAAGTAGTTGTGTTAGGCAGGGTTGTAGACAACTTACCTCTTTGGGGGTTTTAACCACGTAATAAATGGGTGTACTGATCTTAGATTCTTTTTGTGTGTAGTTGTTTCAGGTGTTTGACTTGTGTGTAGATACCCTTTTTATCAAACAAATATAGGAAACAACCATTTTATTTTGAATTCATTTCACATATTTGAGATGCTTTGAGGTCCTTTGAATTCCATATTTGTTATCTTTGTATGTATGTATACCCTCTCTCGATCTATTGCTTCCAATTTCCCCTTCTTGTCTGAATGGTTGATCCTTTTGGTTCAAGCATTATCAATTTAATTGTCACTATAGTACTTTTGATCTATTATGGATATGTAGAATCTTTTGATGTTGATAACTGTTTTGATGTTTAGCTGGTGTTGAGGTCACTATAGTCAACCATAATTGATCATTATTAGTCAAGGTAAATCATAATGAAATGAAAAAATGGTATACCATGACAACATACTCTTCTATAGTTGATTATAATTAACCATTATCAACAATAATCAACTAAAATCAAACATACTAAACATGGTAAACTATAACACCATGGTCAATGATATATAAACTTACTATTTATATTCATTAACCACAATCACCCATAATCAAGTAATGTCAACCATAGTCAACAATGACCAACCATGTCATCATGGTCTATTATAGTTAATAACAATCAACCATTATCAACCATACTCTACCCAATGAACATGTTCATCCATGTTGGCCATAATTAACCATGGTCAACATCCTACCATAGTCGACATAATCACACATGTGCAACAAGGTTAGTGATAGTCAACTATACTCAAAAGGGTCAACTAGAGTTAATAGGGTAAATAACATCAACCATATTGGACAAGGTATACAATACTCTACCACACAAAAAAAGGTAAACCATGGCTAACAATAATCAACATGGTCATCTATATTAAACTAAAATCAACCAAAGTCAACTAACATTAACTATAGTTAATATCGTCAATAATGGATAACTATTGTTAAAATCATTGTCCTACATCATCAACCATTGTCAGTGAGGACAACCATTATAAATAATGGTCGACCATGTCAACATCGTATAATATTGTTAATGATAAACAACTTTCAAAATCATATGAAACCCATAATGAACATGGTTAACCATATTAAAACATGGTCAATAGTTTCAACTATACTCAACCATGCTTAAAAGGTTCAACCATAGTCAACCTTAATTAAAAGGGCTAATTATATTTGATAGGGTAAACAAGGTCAACCATAGTAAATTATGTTGAACAAGTTTAAACATAGTCTACCATGCTCAACCAAATCCAACCATGGTCAACATGGTTAATGGTAGTGTTGGGAGTCAGAAATGACTCCACTTTGTCCATTGTTTCTTCATTATCCTATCATTTTACATTACTATTTACAAATTAGCTACCATATTTAAGATCATTTGCACAATTATTGACATTAGGTGTTTATTAGACATGCATTATATTTTTGGATAGGTTTTGGATTAAAAGTATGTTTTTAATTTCCTGTATGAGTTTTTGGATGCAAGTTTCTAGGTAGAGATGACATTTTAGAACATTGATTTGTAGATCCTCCTTAAGTGAAAAATGGAGCTACATATCAATCCATGTTGAAAGAATCATTGGTCTAATTGTTTGCATGGGTCAATTGACTATGAGTGGAGATGGTTCCAATATTTTAAGGGATCCATAGCAATCTTGTGCTATGGATTTACTCACTCATAATTCCAAAGAACCAATTTTGGCCAAGATTAGAAAGGTGTTTGACTAGTACTCTATCTTTCTAGGTTGGAGATCATGATGCCAGTTTTGTGATGATGATGATCACAATAATATTCGATCTAGAGTCAAAATTCTCCATTTTTGTGATTTCATTAGGTTGGCTCAAATATTGGTTTGAGATTAGATACTTGATATGCACCCGACTAGAAGATGGATGAGATCGGTCAAGAAACCATTATAGTCTATCTTTGGCATTAGCTATTTAATATGTTTGATAGCAATCCAACTCTTTAGAGTTGGCCATGCTCCTTTTCTCTTGTATAAATATGTCTCATTTAAAAAAGGTGAGACAAGTTGGAGGTGTTAAGGCTAAGACTTCGTTGCAGATATTCTATGTTTTCTCCATATGAGTAAAACCAATTTTCTCTAGTTTTTGTAAGCATGTGTTGATTTTATTTGGCGTAATTAGCTCTTAAAGCATGTTGTTCCTAGTCGAAGAGAGGAGGCCTCCATCATCTTAGGTCAAGTAAAACATTGTAGTATAGCTTATTTCGTTTTCCAAAAATTATGTGTCTGAATTAGAATCTAGTTAATATTTAAATTTCCATCGATATCATAGATGTTAATGCTCTGTTTTTATTTATTTAATTGTTCTCACAAATCATTTCTCTTTTCAAGTGTGAATTTACTCCTAAATGAGTGCTTTTAAGATTTTACAAACTAGTGTGTTAAACAGAGATGTTTCACAAAGACATAGGAATTAGAACCTGTATAAATCCTGGGTTAATCAGAGTTTGATCCTCTGTCCATGATTAAGTGAACTATTTTCCTTAAATGATTATATTTCCTGAACTCTCATAACCAATCAAAACCATAGATTAAATTTCAACTATATTTGGAATAATAGGGATTGCATTTAATTGATGTGATTGATCCTTGCAATTGGTTAAAGTTAGATATCTATGTTGGTTCTATTTAGAGGTATTAAGGACTGGGATTGAGAAGGTGCGATTGAGTGTAAGCATATTTTTTCAAATTTGTTGGAGTAATTTTGCTTTGGTTTTGCAAGTTATATTTTCAAAATCCATGTTGAATCAAGCTTTGATACCTGCCTAAAATTTGAATATAACATTTAAAAGAAAAGACTTATCCTGGTTGATAATTAATGGTTTGAAGGAATTAATGTTTTGAGAAGAACATTGATATGCACAAACATTTTGGCATCGTTTCTAGGGAATTTGTCAAGGGTGCAAGAGCATGTTTTAACATTGATTTCCATGGTATTTTATTTCCTTGATTGTATTCATAAAATGACTTTAAGTACATGGTAAAAAGGAACGGTAGGACGAGAGGTAAGAGCCTATGCAATCACCCTTAATTTATAGAGGTGAGTTCTCGTGAAACTATCTCCAAGGCATGTAGAATGCATGACTCATGGAATAAATTTATGTAGTGCAGGTAGAGCTGCTCCTACTTCCGTAGATCAAAGAGGAAGAGGTACCCCCATTGCTAACAATTATGCAAGAATATGAGGGAGAGGAAGATTATGAAGAGGAAGGTTGAACAATCATGAGCAAGAAGTTCCTCCATTTGAGTCTTTGAGTGATTTAGAATCATCCTTAGTGTTTGCATCAACTGAAATTGAAGGTCCTCCTATCAAAGAGGTAGCAACAGACGAGCCGGTTATTGGAGATCTTGGGCATGGTGATTTGGAACCTGAAGCTAGACACAATCCTATCCAATATCCAGAAGATTCATTACAAGAATTAGGAGTAAGTGAAGACTCTCGCTATTGGGGATTTTTAGAAAGTTTAGAAGACACTATGGAAGACAACAAGGAAGCTATGGGGTCCAATGTAACATTTGAATTTCCCATTGGAAATTTCAGAGGTGAAGCACCAATGAAGAATATCCCCCTTTCAGCTTTGCCTACTTTTCATGGTTTGGATTCCGAGGACCCTGACACTTTTCTTTTCAAATTTGATGTCTTATGTCGTAGTTATGACTTTTTTTTAATGCACAACAGTTGAATTTGTTTCCTGACACATTAAATAATGTAGCACTATGATGGTGCATGGGACTTGGGGGGGAAACTATCTATACATGGGATGAAATGAGGAAATATTTCCTCCAAAAGTACCAGGAATATTGTAGTGTTAAAGGTCTTCGAGAAGAGATATTCAAGATGTCGAGAGATTTCTATATAATTTGCAATGATTTAGACATAGTAATTTAGACGAGGAAACACAAAAGACAATCTTGATTACAGGCTTAGAGGATGAATATGTTGATATTTTGAATCTAATGGGGCAAGGTAATATCTCTAAAACAATTTTTGTTAAAACTTTGTGAGCTTTGCAGGAGATACTCGAGAGGGACAACGAAGACTGAGAAAAGTATTCAAGAGGAATTTGCCAGTATCAAGAGGAATTACCAAAAGCTGCGGTATCAACCAGTGGAGGAATCATTCAGGCTAAGATAGGCTTAGAGGATGAATATGTTGATATTTTGAATCTAATGGGCAACTATGCTGCTGAAATGAGAGTCTGCTATGGCACTTATAGCTAGGGTTGTTTTGTGGCCTGAATGTGGCAAGTGATGGTCGGGATGGTTAGGATGGATAGCAATAGATTTATTATGGTTAGTTTTTTAATTAAATTTTCAAGATAATTTTGTATTATTATCATATATATGTTTAGTTGAATAATTATATTTTATTATTATATATATATATATATATATTTGATTATAATTATTATTTTGCATTTTTTATTATAACATATTTATAATAAAAAAATAGAAATCGATTTCTATTCTGTATTCGTTTTTTGTTTTTTTAGATGTCAAGACTATTGATTAAATTTAGATGAGAACAAGAGACCAAGTTAAAAATATTGAAAGATATTGGAATTCCCATCTTTTTGTAAGGACTATTTATGGGTAAAGTGATATTCTATGATATATCATTTTGTGGAGGCTGCTCATTATAAACATCATTATAATGACATGAGAATATAAAATAAGGATTGAAAGTGTAAAATTTAAAATATGAAAGAGATTAATTATTATTATGATGATGAGAAAAAAATATAAAATGTGAATTTGGTATATATTTAATGAGAAAATAATATAAAATGTGGAATTTATATATTTATCATAAAAATATGAAAGATATTAATTATTATTGTGATGATGAGATGAGAATATACCATCATAGATCCATCTTAAAAGGGGATCTACCAAGCACCAAGAGGAATCAAATCTCTTGGTGCAAACTCTTCCTCCACATTTGCACTCTTTAAATGTGTGTATTGCAATGTTTATGGTTTTAATTTATCTAATTTGTGTAGTTTTCTGTATATGCTCTTTTATTTTAAATCTAATTTAGGGAGACATGTTATTTTTTATAATATTTTATTGTTTTTATATACGACACATGTCAACTCCATGATGAGAACAGAAGGAATTACACACTCCCTCTTAGGCCCAAAAATATCAAATGTGCAATCAACGTCTTGTAATTGATAAGTGAAAAATATAAAAATTAATATCACATTTTAAAATTTTAAAATTTAAGATAAATTTATATTAATTTATAAATCATCTTATTTTATTAGTTTATTTAGTAAAGATGGTTTTTAAACTTTTTGAGTTAACCATCTTATCCTGTTACATAAATATGTGTAAAATATATGTAACTTATGAAAATTTAAAATAACTTTATATTGATTCATAAATCATTTTATTTTTATATTTAAACATTTTTTTATTATTGTAGTGTATTTTTACATCACTTCACTTTTTTATATGGGATATGGAGTTGTCTGCTACTTCAATATGTTAATGTATTGGTACAAGAATTTAATGTTTTAGGAGTGAATTTTGAAACATTATTGAAAATATTACTTTAATTAATTGTTGATTTTTTTCCAAATATTATTTTGAATAGTAAAATGATTATTTTTAATAAATAAATAAGATCTTTTTATACTTACATCATTCATTCATAAGTGTAATACAAGTTTTTTCATTAAAATCATCAAATCATATTTACTTTATTTCATAAATAAATTTTACATTTATGGATGAACTTTCTTTATGACTATGTAAAAAACATTACTTAATCCTTTAAAATACAATTTTACTAATCAAACTTAACTTTCAAATACAAAAAAGTTATTTTTAAACATGTATTAAATATTTTGTTAAATTTGGGACATTCTCTTCCAACATAGTGCTTCCCCACTTGTAAAAGGGAACTGTAGTTCTCTAATATCATTTATTAGAGAACAACTTTTATTTTGAAATGGACAACTTATTCTTTGCAAATGGTAATAAATTTGTGTCATGTATGTTGCTCAATCTTCATTTTAAACATTAAACTTTACAATCTTAAACTTCAAACTTTAAGAAGAGAATTGTAAAGCTTCTTTTCATTTTGTCTCTTACCTACTTTAAAAACTTGGAACATTTCAACACTCTTTTCATTTTGTTTTACCTATAACTTTCAAAAATATTTATTTTGACCTCAAATTTGGAGAAGAGAATTTTAAATTTTCTTTCCATTTTGTCTCTTACTTACTTTGAAAACTTGGAACAGTTCAACACTCTTTTCATTTTGTTTACCTATCACTTTCAAAAACATTATTTTGTTTTCTTCTTAATAGAAAAAACATTTCTCCATCATTATTTTATGTTTTCTTCTTTTAACATAAAAGCATCTTCTCCATCAATATTACTCTTAATATCAATAGTTTGAATTTCTTCATCTAATAACTTATCTACAATCCTATGAAAGTAATTTGTTCAATAGTGTTGTGTAAAGATGATGAAAACAACCATGATTTTTTTTCTTCTAATAACCTTACGATAATCTAGATTTTATATGTACGACACGGTGGTCTACAAGGTAAAGAATGATCGTGACATTGTCTAAACAGAAAAGAATAATGGTGGCAACAAGGTTATTTAGTAATGAGACTTTATCTCGACCCCTAGCAACAAAAATAAATCGGAATATAAAAGGAATATAAATCTTTTTATGAAAATATGTGGTCACTCCTACTTTTTCTCTCACATACGTATCTCCTACTTTTTTTTTGTTCCTCTCCAACTTATCTAATAGATTCGAGGTGCATTTGTGGTCAACTATACCGAGTACTAGTCCCAGCCATTTTCATTTTCAGGCAAACCTTTTCCTATGAAAGAGATTCATAGTAAGTATATCTAATTATTTCGATATGTTGTGCATAGAAATGTATTTAAATGTATATTTTATAAATAAAATATGTATCTAAATTTTTTTTAATTGATTTTGTTTAAATTATATTAGTATAATTTAAGTATACGAATACTATTCGATATGGAAAAAATATCTAATGAAATTATCTAGTACAAATAAAATACAAAAGTAACTTGCTTATATAATATTTTTAATCAAATATACTATAAATATACATAAACATTTATATAATAAAATATAACATATATTTAAAAAATATATATATAAAATCTCACTAACTTAGGATTTTTTTCCAGCTAAAAAAAGTATACTATTTATATTCAAAGTATGAATTAAAACAGTACAAGGATAGATGGGTCATCACATGACACTGATCTTGTTCTTCATCAAGTCTGTCTCCAAATTTTACAAAATATAACACAATGATATCATATATAATCATTCACTTCAGTTTTCCAAATTGATACTATCTACCTGTTTCAGAAATATCAAAGTACCCATCACTACATTTTAGTCTAGAAAATATAAAGATCATTTTTCTTGGATCTTCTCTTCAAAATATTCTTCCCAGAATAGATAGCCATCTTCACCTTCAAGTGCCTGTTTGGACATCTTATCCGCCAGCTGGTTGTTTTCTCTGTAGATATGTTCAAGTAATATATTCTGAATTGTTCAATCTCATCTCTAATCCTGTTGCATCAGTGATTCAAAACTGTTAACAACTGAATTATGCTACTATGGTTGAAATCACACCAGAATCCTCGCCGAGAATGATCAAAACGGTGATGCTAGTTATTTCTCAAAGAACATCAAACCATTTGACCTCCATAAATTGCTAACATAGTTTTCCCAGATGATTTTTATTAATCATGAAATCCAAAAGTGCCGAGAACGACGGGAGTGCTGGCATGCCCGTGCAGGCGTCCAGTGGACGTTCCTGATGCCGTTATGGCCTGGTGGTAAATGCATAGTGTACCTTTTCCAATCGGAGAGAGTGTTCTGCAAATCATGAAGCTTCGTCTTCAGTCCTATGCAACAGTTAGCGTGGACGGTGCAGACCTGCTCCAAATCCGGGCTCTTCTGGCAGTACCCTCTGAAGTATTTCGTATCCAGGAAAATGACTTCGAGGCATCTGCGCCTGAACTCTGGGAATTTGATAAGGTTTAATACGTCTTGCTCGTTTTTTCCTGGATACGTTGATTTCGACCGATGCCAGAACTTGAAGAAGCTTATTGTCCGTTGGTTGGATCGGACGAACATGAAGCCACAGTTTGGAAGGTTTTGGAGATCGTGTGGGTGACCTTTATATTTGTCTGAAGCGAAATGAATGTCTGCGCTGGGCGAAAACCTCGTGAAGGGATCCCGGAACCACAGTATATCAGTATCCTGAAACCCAATGTTGGATGGCAATGAAGATTGTGAAAGAAAATTGAAAGTTTCTATAAACTAAATTTATTGCGTCGTTAGTAAAAAGTAATAAATATTATGAAGCGAAATGAATGTCTGTGCTGGGCGAAAACCTCGTGAAGGGATCCCGGAACCACAGTATATCAGTATCCTGAAACCTAATGTTGGATGGCAATGAAGATTGTGAAAGAAAATTGAAAGTTTCTATAAACTAAATTTATTGCGTCGTTAGTAAAAAGTAATAAATATTATAAAAAGTAATAAATATTATGTTGGACATAAACAAAAAAAAATAATACAAAGTAAAAAAGTAAAGATGGGATGAAATTGTAGCCCATCTCCAATAATATGGGAAAGTCAAAATAATTATTAATAATACTTACAGAGAAAATGAAATTGTAGCCCATCTCCAATACCTGGCCGAAGAAGCGGACCCTTCTCCACATCATGTTCAAGTAATTTTGACTCATAAGGGGCACCACAGCTGAAAAATCGACCCGCTCTGTCTTCATCAGATAACAATGCTCGTGAATCTGCCTGCAGCAGCGCAGTGCCTTGTTATCCACTGCAACAATTAGAAGATTCTTCAGTAAGTCTTCAGTTCCATTACCCACTCGGAAACTTTGCAAGAACAGATCGAGCATGCTATTATTCTGCGCCCATGCTGCGTTCAGCAACGTGATTATAACCGTCCTGTTCGGGTTCGCAGCCTTCGACAGTAGCAATTCAAGCTCCACCTTATCACCGGACATCGCAGTTCTATTATTACTCTGCACATTTGTACAGACAAATCCTTATATTAGTAGCGTGACCTTATAAAGCTGGCCATACCCTACAGGAAACTATCAAATATAAGGACTACAAAGATTACGGACTTACATGATAATCTGTCTTTCTCGTGCACGATCCTGGGATTTTAAAGGGGTCTCCAAATTTGTCTGAAATGGAGCTTAAATCAACGGGATTTGTGAACGGCATCTGGGCCTTGTTCAAAACCGTTAAAAAGATTAATCCCATCAACGTTACGCAGAGCAAGATCACGTTCAGATTCCTCCTCTCCCTGTGATTGACCGCCATTGAAATACTCTTATTTGATCAACCCCGAATAAACATATAAAAAAGCAATCCCAGCCACACGGTGTTCAATATTCCCCCCTGTTTTGGGTAATTACTGTCATTTATATAACTCTTCAAATTCTCAGACTACTACCCGGATTTGTGGTAGTGGATTCAGAATAGGTGGTGCATGATGCGGTTAACAACTTACGGAAGACAATTGCATATCAAATTGTGTTGTACGATACATATTCCATTTAAAACTCAGAAGACAATTACATATCAACTTGTGTTACATTATACAAAACTCAAGTCAATTATACTGGCGGCCAACACGTGAATGGCGACCAACAAGGAAGAGTTGAGGCGGTCTATGAATAGTTGGTTCAGATTTCAATGTTGATCAGCTCTGATTTACCGTACATTTTGTGGAAACCTCCATATTTCTGAAGGAGTGGGATAACTGGCACTCAAATTGCTTTGTTTTTTTGGTGATTTCTTCTCTTGATTCGACTATAAAAACGGGCGAAAGCATAGTTCCACTAGTTTATTGCGGAACTATGACATGGAACTGTGCCCCAGGGGTTTTGGGCCATTTTAAAACGACCCAAATTGTCAAAATTCCAAAAAAATAACCAGAAAAGAGTGAAACTATGCCTCGCCCGAAAACCACTCACAAAAATACGGGGGCGATTTGAATACCCCATATCACACTCCATTTCTGAATACCTCCAGTCAAAGGTGGGATTGGTGGGATTCGGGATAGGGATAAGAGTGGCGGCCTCATCTCAATTTTTATGGTAGTCTTTCGTAAAATTAGATTCCTGTGAGGTGGGATTGGTGGGATTCGGGATAGGGAAAAGAGTGGCGGCCTCATCTCAATTTTTATGGTAGTCTTTTGTAAAATTAGATTCCTGTGAGGTGGGATTCTGGGATAAAGAGGGTGTGACCTAAATTTTGGAAGATGTGTATTTAAAATTTGGAGATTTTTTTTATTAAAATTTGGTTAAAATTGTTGAAATTGCAGTTTTTAGTTGCTGGAATTGCATAATTGAAATGTTTCAGAGGTAATCTAGGATGCTGAATTTATTTCTGCAACCAAAATTGCAATTTCAGCAATTTATCCATCACCGAATTCCAACAAAAACCATCAGAAAAAACGTCTAAATAGTAACTTACTCCAATAAAAAAAGATGAAGCATCTCACTTTTTCGTGACCATTATCGCCCATTTTCATGGCCATCATTGTGATTCAATTAAATTTCAAAATCAAGTTCTGAGATGGGAAGATGATGGATTATTACTATTAAGATATAGACAGGTCATTTCAAAGACTTACAAATCCACTAAATTTTTGACAAATAACAGTAATTTAGGATGCTGAATTCATTTCTGCAACCAAAATTGCAATTTTAGCAATTTATCCATCACCCAAATGCTGAATCCATTTCTGCAACCAAAATTGCAATCCTAACAACCAAAATTGCAATTTCAGAATTTATCCATGAAGCATGTCAATTTCCGTGACCATTGTGGTACATTTTCATGGCCCATTGTGATTCAATTAAATTTCAAAATCAAGTTCTGAGATGGGAAAATGATGGATTATTACTATTAAGATATAGACAGGTCATTTCAAAAACTTATAAATCTACTAAATTTTGACAAATAATAGTAATTTGAGATGCTGAATTTATTTCTGCAACCAAAATTGTAATCTTAACAACCAAAATTGCAATCTCAATAATTTATCCATCACCGAATTCCAGCAAAAGCCATAAAAAAAAACATCTAAAAATTAACTTACTCCAATCAGAAAACAATAAAGCATCTCATTTTTCGTAACCATTATCGTTCATTTTCATGGCCATCAGTGTGATAAAATTAAATTTCAAAATCGAGTTTTGAGATGGGAATGGGATTATTACTATTAAGATAGAGACAGGTCAGGTCATTTCAAAGACTTACAAATCCACTAAAGTTTTTACCAATAACAGTAAAACTCCACAAAAACTAAATTTGTTAGATTGAATCGGGTCAGTGAATACGGGACGGCACAGCCAAGCATTCCTTATAAAAATCCAACGGTATTGTAGAATCCCTGTCATCTAAATGCTTTACTATATAATAGCACTAACTCGCCAATAGTCTCTGTAATTCTATTGATCGGATTGAATGGCAAGATATCTGAAAGCATAACCAGGTTTTACAGTAGTTCATCGGGCTATCCATCCTGTTCAGGGTTTTCCCCAGACGTTCCAAGCTGCTCCCGGACTATTTCCCAAATATTAAGTCTCACCCATATAGTACACTCAATGGTATTGAAACTCTTTATGGCCTTCCATTTTCTTTAATAATTATGTCTCATATTTCTTCATTGAATATAGGGATGAATAGATGTTTATATCTTAGAATTTGGGGTGGATTAACATGTATGCTTTTTCTAGATGGCACGAGGATGAGACAAGTGTACAGTTCAGATTGATTTTATGGCAGTCATTGATTTTATGTTGGGGTTAACCTTGACTCGGGAATGAGCAAGGATGTAAGTAGTTTCCGGCACACGTTTTGGTAGCTCGTGGTTTCTTGCTAGTTGTATTTGCATTTAAAGAATCCAATTTATAAGGTTAGATTCTCCCATTAGATTGTGCCAATGTGAACACTAGAGATACTCTATGCATGGACAATGGAGAATTGATGGTAGACAAGGAGCGATTACAATTAAATAGGGAGAACAAGTAACAAATAATTTGTTCATAGAATTTAAATTAATTGATTATACTAATTCTTATATAAAATTATAAAATTAAAATTTTCAAAAATATAATTAAATTATTAATTTTTATTAATTTTATATTAAGTACAAACTTTGGAAAATATATTTAAATTATTAATTTTTATTAAGTTTATATTAAATACAAACTTTGGAAAATATAATTAAATTATTAATTTTTATTAAGTTAATGTTAAATACATCATACATATCGTATTAAGATAAGGATATAAAATCTTGTAATCATCATATTATAAATGGTCAAATTGAAATTATTGAAATATACAAGTTAATATTTTAAACTTTGAAATTAAGGTTTTATTAAATATTTTTTCAAGCACTTAAATATTTTTTTTAAATAAATTTTAAAAATAGTTGTTTTAATATAAAAAATAAAGATTAAAAACAAAGAAACAATAACAAAAAGGTTAAAGGATTTGTCGACTTTATCAAGTCCTTTAGAGTTATTACACCATAATTACAAAAGACACTTTAATCAAATAATACAATGTATTATTTTAACTAAACAAGTAAATTGGTTAGAAAAATGGTTAATCTAATCTAAACCTATATGTATTCTAATTAAATAAAACTAAAAGAATTATTTATCTAATATGTGTATTTGTTTATGAGACAAGATAATTTAAAAGCCATTTGATTTCTCAATGTGAAAACTTTTCATAAGATTTTGCAATTTAAAAATGGTTTGCATCTATGAGGGGGAGATTCAATCCCTCATGATAGATCAAGAATTAAGATGGATCTATACTCATATAATAATAACAAATTAATAAATTTAAAGGTTATTGTTAAGATGATTAAATATAATAACTAATGATCAATAAACATTAATTGTGGAAGAGTGCACAACGTTGAGGGATCTTTTAGATGCAATGGTGGATTTAAGAAACTCATTCAAGTTTTAAAAAAGAAAAAACAAGTATGTGTTTACCACATTTAGTCCCAAACAATCCCGAGCCTCCCATGGTGAGGCCACGAAGGATAGGGAAACAAAACACATACCCATTTTTTAGAATCAAAATGCATACGCGTTATGTAGATAAAAATTGTGTATGTGATTTGTAAAGCATGTTTTAAGCCCCAAATCAGCCAGCGTTTGTCATTTCCTCCATGACAGCGAGAAACAGTGAACCACGGGCATCTAGCAGGGAAAATAGTGAACGCGAGTAGGGGTAACAGAAGTACCATCCTCCACCAAAGGCCTCCATCTCGGGAAATTTCATCAAAATCCTTCCTCTGAATTATTTATTTTCAATCATTTGTATGCCCTAAAAAAAATTAAACCATAATTTCAATTATTTGTATGCCACAAAAAAAAAACATCAATACTCATAAAAATTAAATCATTTTCACTAGATACATATATATTCATGAGCATCCTTACGAATCCACCTTACTATTCACAAATATGAAAAGTTCCTCATGTATATAAAAAGAGTGTATACAACTAAAAAAAACATCAAGTGGAATTCATATATGCCCCAACTTACATAAACAAAGAGGATAAATGGCCTATAAAGTCCAAAAAACTTCATGCTACATCAAATAATTACATATCAAAATCCTTGCCTATGTTGGGATTTTATTCATCAATAACACCATGTGCCCGCTCCTCTAGGCTCTAGCCCTTGCCTCTACCCATAATCTTGAAGTTGGTTCTCTAAGGACATTAGTCAACACCCTACAGTATTGATGAAACTTCCTAATCCAAGTGTGAAAATAAGGTAGAGAAGCTTCCCATGCTTAATAAGTGATTTCATTTTAGTGAAGGGTGTAACATTTTTGTTAAGGCAGGGATAGAGGAGTTCAACAATAAGAACCACCAACATCAAGGTAAATAGGTAGGTTGATGTGCTTGATTACATTCCAACCCCATACCATCATACATGTATGATAGAATCCAGTGGAAGTCTATTGAATTCTATATGGGATCTAAAATACTAATTTATTGCATATGAAGTCCAACGAGGTTGGAACCACTCTCATGCATCCTCAACAAACATCAAGCATCAAACATGTTGAATCCTTTTGACAACTTTCTCTCACAAGTAACAATCCATTCCATACATGGATCTTGAGGATTCTAAAAAACATGTTCAAATACCAGGTTAGGTTGAAGATAATGTAAAAAAAAAATTATGACATATGACATATACACATAGAACATTAACACATATGGAAATCAAAATTAATACACATATATGACATAAATTTAAGATGGGAAAATGGTATGTTGATTTGTTAGTGTAATTGTTCAATTTTTATTTTTTATTTTTTAATAGTTCACGTCGTTATTTGTTGTACGCTAGTTTTCCATTTTTCATCTCTTAGAGACGTCATTATGTTACACCCAAAATCTACTCATCATTAGATTCAGTGTATACATCCCTGAAGTCATCTGGACTAAGTACTTTCATTTGGAGGATTTGCACTCAATCCTGCAAAATTTTGAGAGGTCGTCGCAGCTTGCTCTACTGCAGGGTGCGACGAGGTCTGTTAATGGGAAAAAATAGCCTATTCGAGATCCTTCTCGAAACTTACCCATTTAGGGGCTTATCCCTGACCACTAGGAGAGCTGGTACTCGACCCCTAACTCTTTGGGAAGATCCCCTGTCTCTCTCCTACCATCTCTCAACCTATCCTATCCACTTAGTCCTATATAAGTGAGGCTCACTCCCATCCCAAAGGGAGGAAGACTATGGTATCTACATGCTGGTGAAATCTCTCTTAAGGCACCTCTGTTCAACTATTGGAGAGCTCATACTTCCTTGGAAGAATATGGCAATTGGCTTGGTCGGAGAAGGGCTACTACATTAAGTATTTGGTTGTAGTTCTATATCTCTATCATGTACTCCTCTATTTACAGTAATGCAAATGATTTCCACCAATATTGTTCTCATGTGTAATGATATTGTGTAGTTTACCTGCTTAACTATTTACTTAGATTGCTTATTGTATAGATACTCTTTACTCGTATCTCATGTTTTTGTGTCTTTACAGGTCTTGCAGCTTGGATTTGACAATCGTGGGATGTGGAGCAACGTTCAGGAGAAAGGATTGCATAGTAAAAAGGTAAGACATCTAGTACTTGGTCCTTAATTAGATCTAGGAAATGCACTTGTAGTCTGTTTTATTTGTTCTAGACTCACATTGAGCTAGGGAGATCCTACTCTAGTCCGCTCGAGTGGATTGTCCGGTAACAAATCTAGCGACCATATTGGGGAGTAGTGATGTTTGTCTTGTTTAGTGGTCATTAATCTGAGAGTCATTTTCAGTTGATTACTTGACACAAGCCTCTTTTATCATTCTTTCCATTTACTTCTTAGGATTGATTTCACTATCAGATCTTTACGATGAAGACTCTGATTTGCTTCCTTTGAGTTTGTACAACTCATTTTCAAGCCTGTTTTTGGTTCATTATTGAGAGATTTAGTTCATTTTTTAATCTAGACCTCGCCTGTCGCACCTGGGTAGTGGAAACAAAGAGACACTGTGTCATTCTGAGCTTCTGTTCTTCACCTACTAGTCACCCATCGCATCCTTTGCATTAGTATACTGCGACATCGTCGCACCTCCTGTGAAGGTAAACTGCGACGTCGCACTGTATGTGAAGGCAGAGTGCATCGATCGGTCAAAAGTTGGCACACTGGCATCCCTTCCCTCATCTGACAGTTTGAACTTTGGTTTGATGTATAAACTCCCTCTCTGCTGCAAGATCCAGCCAGAGACCCCATTTATGATTTGTGTGTTGAGAGTTTGGTTTCGTTTGGATTGACTTTGGGTTCCGTCTCAGACAAGTCTGAAATCGATGGTGGTGGATACTCTTGTCTCCTCCACCTTCATCCATTCATTCTTGCTTTCCCTTCCTTCCATCCCAGATCTGATCATTGCATTAGATCAACCTCCAAACCTCATTTACATTTGTTTTGAGCTTTGCTTGCTTAGTTTGCTTGCTCCTACTTGATTTTGAGTGAAGTGTGTTTTTCAGCTTGGTTGAGTGCTTGTCTTTTCTTGAGTTTTCTGAATGTATGAGTGCTGCAAGTAGTGTTTTATTTTCAGTCATTTAGATCTGAAAGTAAATTTGTTATCAATTTTATTCTTTGATGCATCCATTGAAAGATCTAAAAGTGCTTCTTTCCCATTGTTTCTAAAAAATTATTGAAGAAAGATTGTTATGCATTGGAAAAGTCTCATTGATGTTTTGGAAAAGTTGAATGAATAGATCTCTTGTGTTTTTCTCGAATTATGAATTATTCATTTTCTTGAAAGGCTCAAAGCACGGTTTGATTTTTTGCAAAACTAGTTCCATGCTAAGGAAAGATAGATGCATTTTTACTTCTTGTTGCTCTTAGATCATTGAAATTGAAATTGAAAAGCTTGCATTTCTCATTTCAAAATCCTTTATTTTCATCATTTAGTGTCATTTTACTTTGAAAAGAAGAAGAAAGGAAAAAAGTTGTTTTGATTTGGTTTAGTAGTGTTGTGAATTTTTGTGTTTCGTTGAAAAGGAAAAGAATACTTTCATTGTCAAATTTGTTTGCATTGGGAATTGTGTTGCCTTGAGTTTGTTTTGGCAATACCATTGGAAAAATATTTCTCCTTTCCATAGCTAGAATTCATCGAAAGAAAAGAACATTTCGTGCATGTAGTCAGGGCTTGCACTATGTTTTCGATTATGTGCTCATCTCATGCATTCACCTAACCGTCCAAGATAAAATTAACGGTAGAACTAGGTAAAAAATTTAGCAACTTGTGTGTAAGTTAGATATGTGTTCCGGCGTCGTTAAGCGTGGAAGTTGTCGTTATTTTCCAGCACTGTAGTCCGAGAGTATTGTAGCCTTCCACGTACATCGGTATATCGAGCTCCTTCACGTACCCACCAAGTACCATAATCCGTACTTGGCATATATGGAAGGGTGTATCATGTATTCGACATGTATATCGGAAGGTCTCGTGCCAACGGCTATGCATTAGACAACACCATTATGGATTTGAGCTTCCATGTACCTTGCGTATATCGGGAGACACCATTAGGATTCCTGAAACCAACTGAGTTAACCATTTGGCCATCTTGGAAAAGCAATACACCGAGAACAGCACTCCGGGAGATTAGCACGCACGTACTGTCCAGGTAATTGGGTATGCAGGAAAGGGTACGGTCCCAATCCTCCTTGTCGCGTCATATTATTGGACCTTGCAGTATATCGCGGTTTGCGATGCCTTGATAGTCCCGTGAGGTTCCAGACTTTTGAATCCACTCTGTCACATAAGTTTGCTTATTACCTTAGTTTGAGTAGTTTTTTCTGGACTGCTTTTCTTTTAGCATACCCTTAGGAGAAACGCAGTTTCGGCCTTTTCTGGATGATTTTCCTGATACTCTGGCGGATTTTCCCTGGAGAAGGTCCCGTAGGATATTGAACTTACCACCCGAATATCCCCTTAATCCTGAGGTTATTTCGAGGGTAAGAATGGATCAGCGTAACGCAGTCGTAGTTACTGAAGTAGGGAACCCCACTTTGAATGTTGGCAGACTTTTGTTTCCACCAGATTCACCTGCTTCTCATCCCCCGCAGGATGAAGAAGCACACACCCCCACTTCTCAAAATATTTATCCCGTCATCCGGAGAGAGCCTGGGTCGTTGGAATGGATAAACCGACCCCAGGATGACCCTATAGCAGCTGTTGGTCCTTCAGCATCTTATTGGAAATCTTCTACAGACCACCCAGTGGCTCATTTTTCCATCTCATCCTCATCCAGTGAGACTACTCCGGAAGACAATTTAGCCTACTTTCGTGGCCAATTGGCTCAATTTTGTTCCATGGCTGAAGAGTGTCGACAGTTAAGTCTGAAACGACGGGTTGAGGACCCATCGTTACCACCTTATCAACCCATCCCAGTTCATTCGATATATTTTGAATCACCCCACCACATGACCACTAATGAGACTGGTCAACCCTCACAAGAGTCCAGTCCTGCCCCTCAAGTGAACCAACTGCTTGAAGGACGACAGTCCAACACACCTGTCACTACCACGGTTACTTTACCAATTCCTCCAGCACCTCAGAATTCGAGGGGAGGGTATTCCATTCCCACGGATTATCTTATTAGTAATGTTATTACCATAGTAGCTAGTCAACAACCTACGTTGGTTCAACCTTTGAATAGTGGTCAACCTATTGTGGCTAGGGGGAAACCCCCGTTTCCTAACCAGAACGTAGGCATTGGAGTCCCCAACGGACCTTTCGTTGGACCTTCCCAACCCGCTAGACCGTCCACCATGGGATTATCCCATGTTGGAGGGCTGTCAAATGTAACTCAACCCTCATGGAGTCAAGCGTATCCAGGTTTCGTTAACCCTGTGCCGGGCCAACCTAATCCCGGAAACATGCCATACAAGATACCTTATCCTGGGAATCCATACACTCTATGGGGACAACAACCTGTGTTGCAACACAGACCCCAACCGACTATCCCTCAAGTACCACCACCCCCGATCGATCCTCCCCCACCTCCTGCTGGAGGCGGTGGACCTCCACCTAACATTGGTGGAGGCCCACCTCATTTTACCTACAACACCCCTCACCCCTCCGGCGGTGGCGGGAATGGTCCACCACCTCCTCTAGGCAGAGGCGGAGGTGGACCACCCTATCATGGTGGAGGAGGACATTTCCCTTTAGGTGGTGGCGGTGGTCCACCACCCCCTCCAGGCGGAGGCAGTGGAGGACCTAATTACTATGGTGGTGGCGGTGGTGGTGGAAACCCTCATCCTTATAGCAGCGGAGGTGGTGGGGGCCCCCATCTATTTGGCAGCGGAAGTGGTCCACCACCCCCTCTAGGCGGAGGTGGTGGTGGGCCACCTTATTACGGTTATGGAACCCCACCTCCTCCCGGTGGTGGTGACGGACCTCCACCCCCTCCCGGAGGTGGAGGTGGACCCCCACCTTATTGGAATGGACCACCTTATGGTGGCGGATCTCCTTATGGTCCGGGAAGCACGCCCCCCTATGGTCAGTTTTATCCTGGTACACCTTACGGTCAGTTTAGTCCTTACACGCCATATCTGTATTATCAATACGCGCAACCTAACCCATAGCTGCCCTTTCTGGCTACTTTGGACCTGCCTGACCTCTCCCATTTAACCAACAATCCTATTTACCACGGATCTAACTGGTCACCAATTCCGGTGAAACTTCCATTTGATATCCCCAAGTTTGATGGCAAGCCAGGTGAAGACCCCAAGAACCACGTGATGACATACCACTTATGGTGTTCATCTAATTCCTTAATGGACGATTCAATTCGTCTTAGATTGTTTCAAAGGACTCTCATCGGTTCGGCTACCAAGTAGGACATTGAATTGCCACTGCACTCTTTTCCTGATTTTGGCTCTCTTGCTATGAACTTCTTGATGCATTTCCAGCTGCCTATATGGTATGAGACCGGTACTGAGCTTTTAACCTCGCTCTGTCAGAATACCGCCACTCATATTTCGGATCATATCCACAAATGGCGAAGGAGACGACGTCTCATTAAAGCTCCCATTCCAGATCAGCTCCTAGCAGACTGGTTTACTAAATCGCTCATTCCCACCATAGCAAAATATGTCTCCATGAGAGGTGTTGTCATCGAAGAACAAGCCATCGCGAGTGCCCATTTGCTAGACCTGGTCTACACTCAATCTGACACTTTGTTCAATATTCTACCTGACGCACCCTGTGATGTTAATGACCCCACGAAACCACATAAGGGACCCCAAGCTGATGGGATCATTGGTTCCCTTAACACCCAGCCTGATGTTAGCACTGTTGGATCATCCAACCCGGCTTAGGATGGACACAACACCACCACATCAAACACTCCTGCTATAACTGAAGAGGTGAATTCTGTTCAATCAGCTTCATCTCAGAAGTTTAACGGCAAAAAGAAGAACAATGGGAAACCCAAAAAGTCTTATGCCCAACAGGAACCGAAGAGCACTCCTGATGATACTAAGCAAAAAATGAAACTGAAGTATCCTTGTCTACTGTGTGGAGAAGACCATTTCTCCAAAGAGTGTCCCCATAGAGACGAAGTGCAAACGTTTCTTAGGGGTAAACCGACTCCCATAGTCCTCAATGATCCGTTTCCTGCTCAAAACCAGCAGATGATTGCTCAAACCCCCCCAGCCTAGGGGGAATCATCCAATACCGCGCATGTTCTCATGTTGCGTAACGAGGTGATCAATTTGACTACTCGCTCACGATCTTACGAACCGGTCCCTTCGAAGGAATCCACTGGAAGTGATGCTGAAAAAGCTTTTGACTCCTTAACTGATGTCACTGTACCATCGACTTCTCTCACCATTGAGAAGCCCTCCTTAGACTCGATATTGCATCCGCCCAAGAGTACGATTCGAAAATCCGTTTTCAATCCTAATGCTCGAGCAGCACAGAATTACAATATCATAGAGGACTTGGCACAAGCTCCTTGTGCCATGTCTACCCTGGAAGTTTTGTAAAATTGTCCCAATCAACGCAAAACTCTCCTTGCAGCTATTGGTGCAGTTGACCCAGATTCCTCGAACACCATCATGTTCGGACTTGACAACTTTAAGTCGAGGCTCTCACACCAGCTCGCATTCCAAGTTTCTACGAACATTGCTGGGAAGATTGTCCATCGTACCCTTTTGGACGAAGGAGCCTCCACTTCCATCATGTCCATCGCTTGTTGGAGAGCCATTCGCTCCCTCAAATTGAATCATTCTCCTACCACGTTGAAAGCATTCGACGGGTGTGGCTTTCAACCTCATGGGCTCTTACAAGCTCTTGCAGTTGAGTTGGGCGGAAAGATCGTAACCATTAACATGGAAGTGGTCTTGGCCCTGTTAGATTATAATCTCTTGCTCGATCGCAATTGGTTTTATACCATGCAGGCGGTAGCCTCTTCAGTCTTCCGCATAGTGCAATTCTCCACCAAGGACAAATTGTTACTATCGACCAGTTAGAGTTTTGTACACCGGACGCCACTACTCATCCTGGTGACCATGTTCCGCATAGTGTAGGGGTTGGCCTTTTGAAAGATTCATCTCTCATGGACGTTTTTCCAGCTGCGGACCCCCCCAATCATGTTGCTACGGTGAACATGACCTCCACTGAGATTTTATCTCAATCAAACAATGCTTGGCTTGTACCGGATGAAGCCACAACACACCTGCTTGGAGACATGATGCCTCTTTCACCCACTGAACGTATTTATGAGGCTATCCAATCAGCGTCGGAGGACCATTTAACCATGGCCTCCCCATCCTGTTCTCTACGACAGACGTCCTCTCTACCTGATCTCTTACTTCATACTTTTCATTCAGACGAGTCCATCATGGAAGTAATGAATGTTGATGACAGTCCGTGGGATAATCTCCATCATAGGTCATATTTTCTTCCTCCTTTGGAATACATAGAGAACAACATCCATACCCTCTTTTCACCAGATATCTACCCATACCCTCTTTTCACCAGATATATACCCATCCCCTCAGTCCCCCATTCTTACATGTCTTACGGACACGGAGGGAAACTTGGCCAACATTGATCCAACCACCCCAGTAGACATCTCGGTGAAACCTGGTATAGTGGAACACATTTGCATAGGACAGAAGTATTCCCCTGAATAAATCGCTGTTAGCACGGCCTTGTTCAAGCAATTTCGAGACATATTTGCTTGGTCCTATGAGGAGATGCCTGGGATTAACCCCGCGATTGTTTCTCACGAAATAAAAACCTATCCCGACATCAAACCTGTGTGCCAAAATTTGCGACCGGTACACCCTCGGAAGACTGCAGCAATAAAGGAAGAAATTGAAAAGCTCTTAAAGGATGGCTTTATTTATCTTGTCCCATTGACGGATTGGGTCTCAAACGTCGTTCATGTGAACAAAAAGCAGGGCACCATTCGCGTATGTGTTGATCATCGGGACCTTAATCGGGCTTGTCCAAAAGACAACTACCCGACCCCCTTCATCGACCAGATCATCGACAACTGTGCCGGAAGCGTCATCTTCTCATTCATGGATGGCTTTTCTGGTTACAACCAAATTGAGATCAACCCAGCCGACCAACATAAGATGGCTTTCATCTTCCCATGGGAAATGTTTGCATACCGCAAACTCTCGTTTGGTATTAAAAATGTTGGTGCCACGTTTCAGTGGGCTATGTCGTATGCCTTCCACGATATTAAGGACTTTGTGGAACCTTACTTGGACGATATCCTTGCTCATTCAAAGCAGCGCGAGTTCCACATTGATCATCTGAAGGCCATTTTCCTCAGATGCAGATGGTACAATATCCGTCTAAATCCTCATAAGTGTATCTTTTGCATTGAGTCCGGATGCCTCTTAGGATTTATCGTTTCGAAGGATGGGATCCGCATTGATCCCTTAAAGGTGGAGGCCATTATCAACCTACCACCCCCAACTGATGTGACAGAACTTCAAAGTCTCCAAGGGAAGGCAACTTACTTACGATGTTTTGTTTGTAATTTCGCGGAGAAGACTCAGGGCTATATGAGACTGCTCAAGAAGGACGTCCCATTCATTTGGGACGATCAAGCTCAAAAATCCTTTAACAGTATCAAACATGCCATCAAGCATGCCCCCGTGCTCCAATCGCCTAATTATTGTCAAGATTACATCTTATATCTCACCGCTTCTGCTACCACTATTGCCATGGTTTTGCTACAGGAGGATCAAAACGCTCAGGAACATGTGATATACTATGCAAGTAAGGGTCTAGCTGATGCTGAAACCAGATATTCACATGTCAAAAAACTCACTTTCGCGGCGGTCATCGCCGTCCAGAAGTTTCATCACTACATCTTGCTCCGCACCACCACTATCATTGCCGACTCGAACCCCATGTACCACGTACTGACACGTCAGGTGCTTGGGGGAAAGTATTCACGCTGGATTGTGATAGTGCAAGAATTTGATCTTCCTCAAGCAATTGTGACCGATCATGGTTCTCATTTTTAGAACCATATGGTGGATGAATTGAGTGACAGGTTGGGTTTTTGCCATGAAATTCAACACCCTACTACCCGCAATCCAATGGACAGGTCGAGGCCATTAACAAGGTCTTGAAAACTATGGTCCAAAGGATGGTAGGGACACATAAGTCCAATTGGCACAACATGCTCTTTTCAGCGTTATGGGCCTACCGAACTTCCATCAAAACCGCCACAGGCTTAACTCCCTTCCAATTGGTATATGGATTGGAGGCTGTTCTGCCGATAGAGTGTGAAATTCCATCACTACAACTCACTATCGAACTTCTTCCTAACACTACTGCTGAGGAAGAACGTCTCTTACACCTAGAAAAACTTGACGAGTCTCGCCGAGATGCCGCTCTCGCTAATGAAGCGCACAAGAAACGCATCAAGGCCCAATACGATAAGTCAATTGAACCTCGTATCTTTAACGAGGGTGACTTGGTCCTCACTTATGACTAGAAGCACGACAAACTAGGAGTAGGGAAGTTCGATTCCATGTGGCATGGACCCTACATAGTAAAACGTGTGTTGGAAAAAGGTGCTTACGAGCTTGAAGATTATGACGGAATCTCTTTGGGTGAACCCCGCAATGGGCTCTACCTGAAGAGATATTGTGTTTGATCTCTCATGCATAGAATTGCTTGTATATACTGTACATGGCGTGTTTTTGTGTGGTGTGACGCATTTCTGTTTGAGTGTCTTTTGATCTTGTTTCTGCTTCTTATAACATGTTTTGTCTACGTGTGCAGATGGCAACGTGCTATGGATTCGTGGACGGCACCAACCAGCATACCCGTAGCCTTGCTTCGGCAGCCTGGGTACTGTATTCCCCAACATGTGAGCTCATTATCTCAAGAGGAAGTTGCCTAGGGTAGAATATCAGGCAGTAATCGGAACCCTAGCTAACACTATTTCCTTCGGTATGAACCATATTGTCATCCACATGGATTCTCAATTAGTGGTTTCCCATTTGAACCGGGTGTACGCCATCCGTGATCTCATCTTACTCCGTCTCTTTAGACGAGTACATATCTTGGAGAGGTCATTTGAATCCATTCAATACCTGCACATTCCACGGGAGTTAAACACAGTTGCTGACTCGATGGCCAACTTCATTTTGGATTGGTACATCACACACACATAATCCTCATAATATGTAAAAGCATTCACAACATGTAAATATAACACATAAAAGGAAACATGTAAACAAGATCACATCACTAATCATTTTAAAAACACATAATGTATAAATCACCGATAATGTCTGTATATATATAAATCGCTCAAAAGGTAGTGCCAGTACAAAATCTAAAGCACGATGGATTTCAGTGAGTCTCTACAAAAATTTGAAGCATCATAGCTTTCAATAAGTACAAAATCTAAGGCCTCTAGGCTCTCGGTACAAGTAAAGTAGTGTCATCAGGCCTGATGCCTGACCCATACACCCCTATCTCGAATGGCACGTTGCCACTCGGTGAGAAATCAGTCCACGGTCTGAGCCACCTTGTGGAGCAAGGCATTGAAGCACACAGACGCTCCAACCCCAAATCTCTGCATGGGCCTCGGTAAGTCATCGATAGCTGGCTCTGGTGCCTCCACAGTCAGCTCGAATAGGTTCCTATACACCTCCTCCATCTCCTCGATGGCAGCATGAGCACCTACAGGAATGACTGCCTCCTCACCTCTGTCTCTCCTTGCCAGAAGGGAGAGACCTACTGGTCACACGGAACCCACATCTACACACACATATTACGTACTTGTCAGCACTACATCAAAAAAATGATATAATATACAAAACTAAAAAATACAAGGGTTTTGTTCTCACCTATATCACCCCATGCTGCACCCTCTAGCAGCGCCAAGTCGGGATCCTCTCGGAAGTTCATACAACCGTATGGAAAGTCCTCGACCATAAGTAACTGGCCCTCTAGCCAGCTGAAAAACTCAGGACCAAAGCTAATGATGGGCCCGCCACCATGAAGGGTCATGACCTTAGCCCATCTGAGCATATGGGGATCCCTGGGCTCCCTGTCATCAAGTACTAGCTGCGGACGTAGGAGAGGAACCCGCTCCAAGAGGAACGATACTATGATCGATCCATACCCAAACTACTTGAGCTCCCCACGCCAACACTTGGTCAGCTGAGCTCGGATGTTGGTGAGGAGACCCTCACACCAGTTGAAAACCATGGGGGACATACAGTCCTCCGCATACAACATCTGGGTCTGAGTAGCTGTGTGTGGGGCTTGGCTACCCACCACCCTAGTAATGGTAAGCAATATGGTCCGTAGTGGATGGCTCACCACATCTCTGATGAGCATCTTCCCACTAGAAGGACGAGAAGTAGCAAAACAGTGCTGTGACACCATGTCCTCGACTGTACGGTCACTGGCCCATGTCCCAGTGAGTTGTACAGCGTCCCCTCTTTGGGACAAACCAGTCAAAAAGTATATATCCTCAATGTCAATTGTGAGGATATGCTCACCTACCACAAAGTATTGTTGGGTCGCATCCCAACTCTGGAGCATGTGTGTTAGTAGCGGGATCTGGGCTCTCAAAGAATTTGAGCAAACCGCAGTTTCTCAAAGCTTCCACGCATTGTGGATCATTTCCAGCTTGTTCATCTTCTACTTCATGTTCTCTCTCTCGCCACTCCAATACCATTTTTTCTTGCTAGTAACCTACCAAAAGGGACATTTAAACCCTGTTAGGTCCTTCCTCAACTTTCACAAACTCCTTTTTTGAATTATTTTTTTATGTTTGGGTTTTGGGTTTCTGCCGTCGCACCGTACCTTCAGGTACAGTGCAACATTGTCATAGGTCTCGTTTTCAAGGATTGCGATGACTCGGTCTCTTCGCAAGTCCCGAAAGGGCCGCTTGCGACGAGCCAAGGGTGCAATGGCGCTTCCCCAAATCACCAAAAAACACAAAAAATGGACAAGAAATAAAAAAACTAAACCACTACAAAGTTGCTGGATAAGATTTAGGCCTACCTAGTCCGGATGGCTGGTGAAATGGCGGATCATAGCTCCCGAAATCGGCAAAGGAATTTTTGGCTCCAAATTGGTACTTCTCCATCCAAATTGGCAATTTGAACAATGTTTCTATTTTTGGCCCATATTTCTATTTATAAATAAAATGGAGTATTCCTTTTCAAATATTTTGATGCTTTTGGGCCATTTACTATAGTTTCGACCATTTTTCATTATATTTGGGACTATTTGACACTTTCTCTAGTGTACAGGAGTCGTAAAGTGGTCTTTTGTGCCATTTCTCGCATCACCAAACAGTAACTACAGGTATGAACACCCCTTTGAATGTTTTGTCATTATTATTTTTGGTTAGTCCTAATTATTGCATGAGGATGAGTTTACTCTTCATTTGTTCTCGTACTCACATAACTATGAGAACAAGTACTGAGTTATGATTTATCGCTTTTTCGGGCTTGTTAAAATTCCACGGAACAGGACACCGCCCGGAGTCCATAGTTAAGCTCTTTTCAGACTCCCTAAATATGAAAAGATTTCCAAGCGAACTTGTCGCATTCACTCTTGTTAAATTATTTGAATGGTCGTGTTCCTGGTGATAGTTTACCCCTTTTTCAGACCAGGGGGCACTAATTACGAAAAAGGAATACTCCAGTCACTCATGACTGGAAGATTCCTCTCCCGCGTTGTTTTACCCTTTTTCGGGCGATGAGGATAACTTTACGAAAAAGGACCGTTGGAGTCTTCTTTAGTTCTTTTCAAACTCTCTAAACATGAAATGACGACCAAGTTTACCTTCTATGGACTCGTTAAATTTTCACATTGAAGGGCCCGTCATGGGACAAACCCCTCCTATCCCAGGTTCGGAAAATATTTGGGATTGGACTCATCTATGAGATGGGCTATATCGAGCATCTAGTTATCCTCATCAAGCTCATAAAAAACACATCAGGCACTGATCATTCATGATGGGGAAAAAGGAAAGTGTTTGTGTTACATACCTTAGTGGCAGTATATAGTCGTTCTTGAACATGGAACTCATCTGCATTCGCATACAGTACTTGGGTCATCTGTTTGTCTATGAGTCCCTGCTTACTTTCTGAGTCCTGTTACTCCTCTGAGTCATTCAGAGAAAGCTTCCATCATCAGTTGCATTAGAAGTTTGCGTAATTCTCATTATGTCAATACTGCCAAGTCATGCCATGCCCATGTTCAAGAACATGTCCACTATTGATCATTTATAGTCAGTACACACGTCATCATGACGTTGTTACTTTGATTCAGTCTTACATGTTATTGTACCATCCGATCCACTCTACACATATTTTGCCGTGTTTTGTGTCGATTGATGGGGGATTCATCATGGCCCTCCTTCGACGGATTCATCCTTGTCGAATTCAACTCATCATCTAAGGATTGAATCTAGAAACCAACCAAGTACCTTGGCCCTGCATGCCTCAATGGCAAGTTACCTTGCTTTCATCATGAGTTTACATCATTGACTCTTGATTGAAATATTTCATCTTGCATTCAACTTCAAATCATTTATTCACGCTTGGTGATATGTACTATGATACCTTGGGAATCATTGACATCAATGGTGATCTCCCTCGCACTTGTTAATGGTTTACATAAATGGCTGGTAATCAAGTGGTTTCTACAATGTTCGACATCAAGACATTTGTAATCACATGGATATATTCGTATCATTGCGGGTTCAGCTTGAAGACCCTGGGGAGTCATGTTTTACCCAGGATGCGATGGAGTTTGTAATTGAGTCACATTACACGGATCCACTATTGTATTGGTCGTGGCTGTTTTATCATCTCATCATGGATCTACGCTTTTGTCTAGTAGCCATGATTATGTTCAGTCGGTCATTACTACCATGGATCTGTAATGTATTGGTCGGCAGCCATGTTGTACTTCATGTGAGATTGTCCGTTTAGATTCAGTTATTCTACATCAGCATCCTTCATCCGTCGAGCCTATTGCCATTGTTTCTTTCAAATCACTTCACCTGTACATCCTTAATAGCTTCATGCTTTGGGGGGCATTATGTTACACCCAAAATCTACTCATCATTAGATTCAGTGTAGACATCCCTGAAGTCATCTGGACTAAGTACTTTCATTTGGAGGATTTGCACTCAATCCTGCAAACTTTTGAGAGGTCGTCGCAGGTTGCACACTAGCAACATGCAACGTCGCAGCTTGCTCTACTGTAGGGTGCGCCGAGGTCTGTTAATGGGAAAAAATAGCCTATTCGAGATCCTTCTCGAAACTTACCCATTTAGGGGCTTATCCTTGACCTCTAGGAGAGCTGGTACTCGACCCCTAACTCTTTGGGAAGATCCCCTATCTCTCTCCTACCATCTCCCAACCTATCATATCCACTTAGTCCTATATAAGTGAGGCTCACTCCCATCCCAAAGGGAGGAAGACTATGGTATCTGCATGCTGGTGAAATCTCTCTTAAGGAAACTCTATTCACCTATTGGAGAGCTCATACTTCCTTGGAAGAATATGGCAATTGGCTTGGTCGGAGAAGGGCTACTACGTTAAGTCTTTGGTTGTAGTTCTATATCTCTATCATGTACTCCTCTATTTACAGTAATGCAAATGCTTTCCACCAATATTGTTCTCATGTGTAATGATATTGTGTATTTTACCTCCTTAACTGTTTACTTAGATCACTTATTGTATAGATGCTCTTTACTCATATCTCTTGTTTCTGTGTCTTTACAGGTCTTGCAGCTTGGATCTGACAATCGTGGGACATGGAGCAACGTTCAGAAGAAAGGATTGCGTAGTAAAAAGGTAAGACATCTAGTACTTGGTCCTTAAGTAGATCTAGGAAATGCACTTGTAGTCTGTTTTATTTGTTCTAGACGCACATTGAGTTAGGGAGATCCTGCTCGCGTCCGCTCGAGTGGATTGTCCGGTAACACATTATACCATGTGTATTTTTCTAATGAATTATTTTTGTATTTATGATTGCAGTGGCTACTATGGATCAAAATGAAAAGATTATGCGAGATATTTCCTTCCTTAGAGAGATTAGTGCTACATGGAGGGATGGAGACCAACTCCAGCGCTCCTTGGCATAATGTCACAACCCCAAATTTACCCAATTTTTAAAAAAATTCTATATGTATTTATGATGACATTACTTCTTATGTCGCAAGTATACAAGTTGATGAAGGATGTGACACAACTCATCATCTCTTTATCATAAGGTATAATTTGAGTTCGGAAATAAATATAAAGTTAAATCTGTTTTTGCGGAATTAACTGATAGTCTCTATGTGACGACTACTACTTCATGAACCAATGTCTAACATGAGCCTATTATACTCATATTTTAATTTCGAGTTTATCCTCTAGTTACATAATAATAAAATGTATTGGCCTCTCTGCCAAGATCTACTATATCTTATTCTAGCCTGTTCGACTTGTGCATGAATATAAATACATGGTATAAAAATACCATATAAATTTAACCATTTGATTAATATAGTCTTCATGCTATAAAAATCCTAGGTTATTACTCTTAGATCTAACATGTGTTTGAATTACATATTACAACATAAATGCACCCTTCTTATGCTAACCCTAAACTAGGATCAAGTTATAGTTCTCTACCTTATACCATAAGGTCATACATATTAAACCGTTAACTATAGGTTTTTATAACATAAGCATCGAGATTCAATCCTTTTGTATGATATACACTATGGACATGACTATATACATAAACCCCTGAAACTACTTAATCCTATACCCATGCTCTAACTATAGCCATACTATATGTTTGAATTGCATATTATAATGTTTTATTCTTTACATGCGTGAATGTTCTATTCTATGTATTCGTTTTATACTATGGTCTTCACGCTTGCATATGGCATGACCATAGAAGGTCGACATAATTATATGATTTCATTTCATTTTAATAACACAAATATCTATATCATTAATGCAGGCCTATATAATGGCACCAAAGTGGGAGTAAGTTGGTGTGGTCATGTGATGGAATTTACGAAGGTTGGAAGTACACCTGCATGCTCCTTCACATAGATCCCTGTACGTCGTTGGATCCTTGTCTTGGGATCGTAACTTCTCTTCTCAAATTTTATTCAGACAAGGTTGATGATTATGCCCATTGTTGTTCTTGGTCTTGGGGTTATGGTGTTGCACTACAGAGCCTCGGCTCTACGCAGAGCTCACCCTAGTTGTAATGCTACTCAAACTTCATTGAGGTGATGGTTTATCTCCTTGACAATGTTATGTGCAACGATAAGCACTAGTGACCTCCTTATGGATTGATCGCAGTGCTTTACGAGGGTGTTCCCTCTGATTTAAGTTTTTTCAATTGGATATGAGTTCGGTTCTATAGTGTTTATTCAACTCTTTCGTCCTGAGCTCGGCTCTGTAATTTATTTTGGTTCGGCTCTGTGTTTTTATTTTGCTCCATCCCTGTGGCTTTGATCTCGGATCTGTGTTTTTAATTTGGTTTGGCTTTGTGGCTCTAAGCTCGGCTCTATGTTTTTATTTTGGTTCATCTCTATGGCTCTGAGCTTGGCTCTGTGTTTTTATTTTAGTTCGAATCTAGTTAAAGGTTTTGAATACTTATTCAAGGAGTGGCATCGAGATTCTCCTTATGGATCTCTCACGTTCTTCGTGCCTGCTACTTGGGTTTGTTTCTGGTTTTCAAGCATGCCCATAATGTTGCAGAGCCTTGGGCTAAATGCAGAGCTTATATTAATCAATGATGCAGTGGTTTCAAAGTGAAACAAAGAATAATGTTAGCATGGTTTGGCTCATAGCCTCTGAAGTCGAGTGCGATGTACCTTGCCTCATCAGGTATTCAGGAAATCCAATGACACTGAACAATACCTTCATGCAGACTTTAACCACTACTCATCCCAAAACCTCAGGGTAATAAATACTTTAGCTATGAGGGATCCTAGAATATCCGATAAGGATCACCTTGATCAAGAACATGAAAATCCGGTTCAAGTGTTTAAGAACAATGGGTATAATGCTTCCCTTGTTAAGAAAACCATCCATAAATTAGGAACTAATTCACGTAATAAGATTGGTGAAATGACTTCCTTGTTAGTCCTCTCATACATCCATGGATATAGAGACAATATAGCTAGAAATATTAAGAGGAATAATATCATGACCTCCTTCAACCCCCTTAACACCATTAGAGGTATGTTGGATTAAACTAAAGACCCCATAGATCCACATCTTTGTAAAGGTGTTTATGAGATCTCGTGTTCTTGCGGAAAATCATACATTGGAGAAACCGGTTTCTCCATTCAACGGAGAATTAAGGAGCATGGAATTGACATTAGGATCGATCATATTCTACGCACCTCTTCCCTCGCAGAACACTCGCATAACTCCAAGCATCAAATATGCCTTGAAAATTTAAGGATTATTGCGATAGAGGAAAAACATTATAAACGGAAGTTCACAGAATCCATTGAAATCTCCAATCACCCTCTTAACCTCAACAGGGATAGTGGTTGGGAAGTAAGAAATAGTTGGAAACATTTCCTGTAAAAATGTCATTCCAGAGCCAAATCACATTAAGTTTGCAATGTCTCTTTGCAACCATTTTCCATTAATACCCTTGGATCAATGTATTTCCTCCTCGTCGCATCTTTCAATCCTAAAGATGAACCAATCTTGTGGTTCAAAACTTTGACTCTTTAAATCCATGATGCGGTTCTCCCCCTAACTAATGGATGTCTAAACATTATTTTTTTTCTGTGAATGTTGAGAAAAAGTCACGTGAGGGCACCGTGAGGGCCTATAGTGTTGTAATACCCCATTTTTTCCTTGATGTGTATTTGTATTTGATGTAAATACTGTGTAAATACAGTATGTGTATTTTCCCTAGTGTGGAGCTCAAGGCCAAGGCCCCACTAGTGGATGTTTAAGTTTATTGCTTAGGAAAGTATTTGGACAGTTTGATTATTCATGGGATGATTAAGCCATGAAGAAATGTAAATGATATAATTATTACTAAATGAATAAAATAACCAATAAGATGACTAAGGAGGCAATGAATGAGAAGGGGCCATGTGTATCCACCAGGGAGAGGTGAGGGGGTTTGGGATTGGTTTCCCATATTGCCACATGCCTGACTGAGAACCCGTTTGAACTCACTGCTGACATTAATGCTATGGCAGCAGGTGGTTGAGAAATCTGATCGTTGAAGACAATGGAGTATGGAGCATGCCTGTGATTTCGTATGGCAGGGAATGGCTCTGATCACTTATCTGGGACGACACTCAATATCCTAGGGAAACTCGCTGAACCTGTTTGACTATCCGTGGGGATTCATTCAGGGATACACAGACATACAGACCTCCCATTCAGGAACTAACGCAGCCAGTCATGAACCATCGACCCTCATAGAGAATTCAATCATGCACTTCATGTATACACCGAGCCAATTCCTGGGAGAGATACCTGAAGTTAATTGTGATCTTGCATGTTAGAGTATGCCCAAGAGTTGAGAGTCGTGACCACCCTGTGTGCAAACCCCAGTTATAGGGACAGAGTGGTATTGATAGAAAGATATTATAGAGTGGTATTGACAGAGTGATAGTGAGAAGACCCCAAGTCCAAGTACGAATCAGAGGATTGAACCATGAAAGGAGAATGGGTTGCTGGATAAACCTAGTGAAGGAGATAATCTCAATGAACTAGTGACTGGATATTTCTATGCCCATCATGGAATAGCACTGGAAGGGAAGACTGTGAGAGAATGTGCAGCAGGGTAAAGGATCTTCCTTGTGTTGGATGTGGTAGGTATTGTGGGTTCCAAGTCGGCTGAGAGCGAATGGACCTTTCTATGCCCATCCTGGAATAGCACTGGAAGGGAATATGCCTTGAGAGATTGTGTAACAGTGAAAGAGGTATTCCTTGTGTTGGATGTGGTAGGTATTGTGGCTGCCAATTCAACTGAGTGTTGAGATGCCTGTAGCTCTGTGGTTGAGCTCACTGGTTTAGCAATTCCTTCCTTGTTGTCCCTGAATGCTTGATATACCACTGTAGGTTGGCTTAGCATGGGTAGGTGCCCTGGAATGCTTGATAAACCCAACTACAGACTGGTTTAGCATGAGAATGGAGCCTTGAATGTGAGAGAACCTGTTATCCCTCCTTATTGGATACACTGCCCAGCTCGGGGGTGATCTCTCAACTGAAATAGTACATGCTGGACAGAGATCTAAGGTTGGGTGGAACATTGCTCTCATGTATCCAGTTGCTTCGGAATTGAAAGATAAGTATTCCTGTTATAGCAAATGATGGTGTTTCATTGTTTTGTGATGAATGCTTTTGTATAATCATGGAACTGTGGGATGTATGTATATGAATGAGATTGACATGAAGTCATGTACATCCTTGAGTAAGAGGCCGAGTTCACTATTATGTGTATATCTTATACTTCATGACTTTAATGCCTTATAATTCTTGCATATGATAGAGGTGTTAATTGAATCTGTTTAATGCATTTTACATGTTATAATGAATGATAGTGTTTCATTGGTTGGAGATGAATGTTTATGTATAACTAACCATGTGAAGGAAATGTATATTTACACCTGATTCCTGGGGAAGGAGGGAATCCCTGGAGGTGGTTTCAGAAACCTCTGTGGTCAGACGGAAAGGAATATTTTGGCAGGAAGAAGGTTGGAAGTGTCTAAGTGGGGATACAGTCAGAACTTCAGAGAAGTAAATGAGTAGGTTAGATGCCTCACCTAATCAAGAGGTTCTACCATTGGATAGAGCTCTCCAAGAGATTTCTAACGATACAAACCTTGCCCCATTTGGATGCTGGAGGAAGAAGTTATGCCCCTTTGAAGATTTGATGAAGTTGCCTTTACAGAGACAGGGTTCTGCACACATGGTTCAACAATTGCGGGTTGTGGGTTGCGGGATGGTCGAGTTCAAAATTATGTGTTTTGGGACTCCGCAACTGCGGGATGAGTTGTTGCGGGTTGCGGGATCGTCAAGTTCAAGGTTTTATGTTTTGGGCTTCTGCAGTTCTGCATCCACAATTGTGGGTTGCAAATTGCGGGGTGCGGATTGTGGGACCCACTAGTGCGGGTTGTGGGTTGTGGGAGTAACCTCCTGTGGAAATTGGAACCCACATTTCTGCATCCACAATTGCGGGTTGCGGGATGCAAATTCCAGGATCCTCTATTACAAATTGAAGGTTGTGGGTTTGCAGTTGCGGGTTGCTGATTGCGGATCCGAACTCTCCTGAATGTGTGTATGGGCACTTAGTCGATGTTGTGGAGCAAAAAAAATGGATCATGGTCTCTAATGGCCAGGTAGGTCGGTGGGGATGTGACAAGTGTCATGTGTGTTAAAAAAAATAAAAAAAGTGGCCCACTTGTGACTTGAGTAGGAGAGTGACTAAAGAAAAGACGAGACTTTGTTAAGAACAAACCAATAGGAGCTTGAGACATAGAACTTAATCTAGATAGAAGTGTGTTTGGACTTAGTAAGGTTCCAACTTGTAATTCCCTGAAAGCCATGAGAAGGGTCATAACTCATGTCATGAAGTAAACAGGAGAAGGCGCATACTCTTTAAAGCAGCAATAGATGTAAAAAGAGATGTAGAAATTATGTGCAACAACACCTTTGCATATTTGAGGAACACCTCTATAGATTTGAGGAAGACCAAGACAAGTAAAACCTAAATGAAAAATATTTTTGGCACAGTAGCACTCATGATTGAAGAAATTGAATGCTTGGTTGAGATATAAACTAGCATCAAGTGATGAAGAGCCCATTGATATATGAACCTATGTTGGTGGTGTTGTAAAAATGTGAATTTGTGCAAAATTATTAAACTTAATGTCAAGGCCTGTAGTGCCTAATTAATGAAGAAAATTTGAATGAGTTTGTATGCATTTGAGATGATGTAATGGATATATTGTCAAGATTTCATGAAATTCAAGACCTGTTGTGTCCTTGGTATTTCTGTAAAAGTGTATTTCTATTAAATTTTTCAATTGTGTAGTTGTGTTGGAAGGGTTGAAACCTTGGTTACCTACTTAATGCTTTGGATGCATGGTTGTATGGATGCATGGTTGTATGGATGAATGCTTGTTAATTACATTTCTCATTTAATGCTTGATTTTTTGTCACTTATCATTGGTTGTTAATCAATGGGATAATATGTTGTATTTTTTAGTGTGATAAGCTTATAATTTCAGATGAATTGTTGAGTATTTCCTCAGAATGAGTCTAAAGTTAAAAATTATGAAGTTGTAGCTTGTAGTGGCAATTTGTGAACTCAACCATGTTTAATTTGAAGGGGAGAAGTCCCTAAGAAAAATGAAGTTGTGATCATGTTAATTCTTTAGTCTGTCCATTATTATTATTTGAACTTGATAGTTGTTAAACTATAAGCCTGAACGTTGCTCAGTGAAGAAAATTTGAGAAGCTTGGGATTGCAGATTTGTATATATGTTGGTGTTTGTTTGTACCTATGAGACAAAAGGATGATTTTTAGAAGGATTATGCGGTTCTTTTTCATCTAAGCAGCCTAATTGGACCTGCATTTAAGAACTGGGGTCTAAAGAACCAACTCAGAAGAGATTGAGTGGAAGTAGTGTAATTTCATCTACAAGTTGTGAGAAGAGTCCTAAAGAGATTGAGAGAGAATTCTTGTAGTGGTTAGTAAGCAGATTGTCACGTGAAGAAATTTTGAGTAGTTTGATAACGAGATACAAGAGAAGAATGAAATCGTAAAATCGGGTGTCTAGATTAACCCACAAACAAGTAGCCAAAAAAATGTTCAAAATAATAGGAGTTGAAGACCTCTTTGCTAATGAGATAGAATTTGACATGGAAAATATTCAATACTATCTAGATGAACTCCTTGATGTCTTGGCTAGTAAGCAAGAAGTACATGGAAAAGAAAGTTAGAAAGAATTCATGCAAATTCTATTGAACTTAAAGGAATCTAAGTAGACAATTAATGAAAATGAAGAAAAAGTGGACCAAATTTGATATGGATAGATTTCTTGCTACTTGTCATAAATATTTTGATGAAAAGGGGTTGATGGAACTCAGGAGAATGATTGAAAACATGATGAAATCTCTGAAATGCACTGAACTTGTTGTTCATGATGATGAATTCCTTAAGGATGAAGGATATGATTATGAAGAAAAGAGAGGAATTCATGTAGCTATTTGTAGAATTGGTTGATAAAGTTGAGATAGAAGAACAATGCAAAAGTCTTGTCACGAAGATTATAGATTGCAGTCAGGTAGAAGTCTTGGTGTAGCACATGTCATGGATCACCAGAGGATCCCCGAATCCAAGTTGATAGACTCTCAACTCAAAGATGATGGGTGTAGAACAAATCTTGGATCACCCCCAAGTTTCATTGTTAAGAATTTTATTGTTTAATTAGTGAAGATGGAAGTGCTCCTTCTTTATGAAGGTTTATGGAGTTTTTTTGTGAATGGATATGAATGCCTTGACAATGAGGCAATGGATTCCTTATCACTATATTTCATCCAACAAGTTGTGGATGGCATTATTTTGTATGTAGTGGCCAAAAAAACCACTACTAAAGGAGCATGGGAAATGTTGAACATCCAGTTTGGTGTAAGGGGGAGTGACATTGACCAGTGGTTAGTTGAGTTATTGGTTCTATTAGAGTCACGAATGAAGCATGCGGTAGATATAGGAGACAACCAAGTATGTGGTGAATCCCACTGTGTGGTTACACCAGTGGATGTTGATGATGTTGTACATGTAGTAATCCTTACATAGGCTGAGGAGAATGTTGAAGTTGAGTAACTTCTTATGGTAGTAGTGCTTGCAGTGTAGAAGTTTGAAGAAACCCTTATGTGTGCAGTTGAGCATGCAAATGTGGATGATGAATCCCACTATTCACATATAGTAGTGGATGATGTTGAAGATACAAAATATGATAAGGTTGTTGTACATAACAACAGAGATTGAAGATGTTGAGATGGGATTTGTTGAAGCAGACAGAATATAAGAGAGTGGAAACTATTATGTATTAGTCAAAATAATAGAGAATGTGCAAAATGAGGAAGGTGAAACCCACAATGGTCAGACACCTGTGGAAGAAGATTGCAAAACTGCTAGTATAACAAGCTGTGTCTTGGAGAATCCAACAAAATTTATTTTTGATCATTATGGTGGGGTTTCCTATGAAGCAACATGTGTATCCCATCGTGCAAGTGCGCATCTAGATGGTGATGATGAAGATGAAGATGTAGAAGAAGTTTCCAATGTAGCAACAACTGAGTCTGTGAATCCAACAATGTCAATTGTTGATTATGAAGAATATGAAGAAACTTCCCTGAAGCATTATGTTTTTTAAAAATGAATCTTGCTGAGGACAGAGCAAAGCCCACTATGCAAGTGGATGATGACGAAAAAGAAATGGCCAAGAAATATGTGTTTATGGAAACAATTAATGTTATTAATGATTATTTTAGCCTTGCAGGTGTTAATAATGAAGATCCCAATGAAGTTAATAATGTAGCAAGGAGTGATGTGAATTGTGAATATAGCATTGAAAATGTTTCCAACGGAATCAAAGAAATCATTGATGAGCCTATAGTAGCATAGGATATTCAAGTTGTTGAGTTTGCATTCAATGAATCACATTGTGAAAATGCACAGGAGCATGTGAATTTTGATGTTAGAGTTGAAGCTTCAATTGTAGTAGTCAATGATGAAGAGGATCCAACAATGAAATTTGTTGGTGATATGGTGTGTGTTGAGGATGTGCACTTTGTAGACGTGCCAATGTAGATAGAGCAATGAGTTGTAGAGAACTTCCTAGTGAAGGAAGCAAGTTGTGAATCCCTTGAGGTTATGCCCAAGGAAGAGTTGAGAACTTAAGATGATTGTGCCCGAGTAGGCATAGAAGAAGAAAGCAATGGAGGAGTCACTGCAAAAATAAATGAAGAAGTTTCTCCAAAAGAGAGAAACCAAGAACCTGTCAGCATGGCAGAGGTGAGTAAATCAACCCTGTACTATAAAATTGAAATTATATTTGAAATTGAAGAATTGAGGATTATTGAGGAATTTTGGGGGGTTAATAATTTGTCATTGGAGGAGATAGATTGCATGCCTATTGAAAGGAAAGAATGGCATAATGTCATGGATCCTGTTGTAGTGGTTGTAACTACAACAAAGAATGAGGAAAGAAAAGAAGGTTGGTGCAAGTGGAAGCATGAGGTAAGTTCCCTTGATGAGTGGCTATATTAGTCAAGTTCAAGTGAAGATGAAAGTTCCATGGGAGCACTAGAAGAAAAGACAACAATTAAGGCTTTTAGGAGGAGTGTAGAGGAAAGAGTTGCAGATATGCTTGAGTGCCTTGAAGAGGCCAGTGAGTCAACTAGTGGGATGGTTGAGTACTTATGTAAATGTATAGAAGGCAATGGGAAAATTGTATTGGAGAATGAAATTGATGTAGTAGAGAGCATGGTCCAAAGGTAGAGTCCATGGAAGCAGATTAAGAAAGATGATGGAAAGGAA
>BSBM01001284.1:212500-328361 GCA_027924585.1 Larix kaempferi | reverse complement strand
GGCGAGAGTGGTCTTCCCCAAGTGAAACTAGTTCGAGACCCAACTCTCTGTATCCTGACCTCGTTGGGGACATGCACTGAGAAACAATCAAAGAGCAGACCGCTCTGATACCACTGATCCGGATTTATGTGGGAATGAAACAAAAGATAGCATATACAGAATCATATACATAGATATATTGCAAATAACACAGTGATACAGTAAACACATATTCTATTAAATAGCGGAAATAGAATAGACTGTAAAATACAATAGCTAGAATGGTGGTAGCTATCTCTGAGAAGAGATGTGGCCGCTATGCTCATTCGTGCCAAGATGAATACAAAGAGAGGCCGAAAGGGCCTATTTATCATAAGCATGAGGGAAAGAATCCCAAACATCCAAAAACCTAACCCTAGGAGATGAAGCGCCAAAAGTCATGTGGGCCCCGTTTGGGTAAGTTAGTACATCAACTTCCCGGGGTCGTAACTTTTGCATGCGATCTCCGTTTGGGGCGCTCGGTAGCCCGTTGGAAAGGTCTATCCGAGATTTACAACTTTCGACTGGGCCCAAATGTATGCCGGAGGGCAACCATTTGGTCCCCCAAATCGCCAAAAAATGTCGTTTAGGGCCTCAAAATGGCTCCGAAAGTTCAGGACCCGAAAAACTGCTAAAAATAGTAGTTTATCAAAATTGCCAGAAGACTGTTTTGAGCCAGTTGGAAGAGGTGGGCCGCCACCGATATCCACCTGGATCAATCCTCCATCCTTAGGAAGCAATGGTCTCCATTGCGTTAAATCCCTTATCATATGTCGAGCTGTGTGTCGAGTTGAGCTCTTGGTGCGACATTTGCTGAAGTGGAAAGATTGCCTTACTTTGACATCTTCAGAGGGTAGTAATTGTTGTTGATGGATGCGCTGGAGCTGTTCAACAGTTTTGGTTGTTGTGGTATCCTTGGTATGCACCAGTGTGGATGGTTTCTTTTTGGAGGGGCCCCTTGAATGCGTGGCCTTGCACTGTAGAGGTACCCGAATAGGCGATGCTGCACTAACTTTGTGTTTTTCTTGTTTCTGCTGAGTAGAAGGATAATCTGCAGAGGTTGTGGATGTCTCCGCGATCTGATGTTCACCTTTAGTGGCAATTGCGAATAGGGAAAATTTCCCAGTGTGGGAGATTATCTTTCTTCCCTGCTCGTTTGGGGGTAGGTGCAACTATCTCTGGTATCCGATAGAGTTGTCCTCCCAAAGTGACAATGACACTGCGAGGTCGTGATTCATATACAGCATGACGCTTCCACATATATGGTTGTCCTAAAAGAACATCACATACTTCAAGTGGGGCCACATCACACAATACCTCATCTTTGAAGGGCTTGATGCCATATGGCAGGCGACATTGGTGACTGACACGGATCCTTCGTCCTTGGCTTAGCCATCCAATGGTGTATGGTTGTGGGTGTGGCGTTATTGGTAGCTCCAATCTCTTGATGACTTCTTCTGAGATCAGGTTCTTCTGGCTGCCGCTGTCCACAACAAAGTGTAGGGGAATTCCCTTCACCCACATCTGTGAGTGGAAAAGGCGCTCCTCTGCCTCCGACTCTTCAGCTCCTCTGGCTGAATCTGTGTGGTGGAAACAACGGCACTGGGTTCTGCATCAATGATCTGCTTCCCTTTTTGCGCGGCTGTGAAATTAGGTTCCGAGTCAGAATCGGAACTGGGATCTGATTCTAAAGCTTTGATCTCAGCCACCAATGACTGTTTTGAGCGACAATCATCAGTGTTGTGCCAGGGGCTTTTGTGGAACTCGCACCACTTCCCGGTGTCCTTCTTTGTCTTTTCTTTACCCTTCTTCGCCTGTGGTTGGGACTGGTTTTCCTTTTCTTGCCCTGTGCTCTGCGAGCCAGAGTTTCCCTTGCCCTGCTTCTGCGCAGGTCCGAAGTCACGCTTGTTCTTTTGCTGAAATTTCTGCTCAATTTTGACAGCATATCGATAGGCGGATCCGAGTGAAGAGATTTCCAGGAAATCCATCTCTATTCGGATGTATCGGTGTAGGCCACTGCGATATTTCAGTACTAGGTGCCGCTCGGAGTCCTTGATACCTAGCTTTGTGCGCAAGGTATGAAATTTGTTGGTGTACTCCGACACCGTTTGGTCCCTCTCTTGATGCAGAATGGTCCATTTTGTGTACTGGTCCTATCGAGTTTCCAACAGGGTAATATTGTTCTTTGACGGCATCTATAAAAGAGGCCCAAGTGGGATTGGAATATTCAAACAATCCAGACTCGTCTGACGAGTTTTGCTCACAATAAGTTTCCCACCAATTTTTGACATGGGGGACGGCCTTAAGGAGCGCAAAGATGATCTTTTCCCTGTCGGAAAATTTGTGGACAGAGAAATACCCTTCTAGTAGATTCAACCATTTATCTAGAGCATCGGCATCGATTTGGGCTTCAAATAAAGGGATATCAAAATTAACTTGTACCTTGAAGGGAGTCGTATCTCCGAAATGGCTGCTCGTTGAGGGTGCATTTGCCGCTGTTGGCATGCGTTGAAGGATTTGGGCGAAATTATCCATCATCTCGTTCCTCTGTCGCGCGAGGGCTTCCTCGAGCAACAACTTGATAGGATCTACTGCTCCGTCGTCTCTCTTTTCTTCCGCCATAGGAGGCCGTTTGGGGCGGCGAGAGTGGTCTTCCCCAAGTGAAACTAGTTCGAGACCCAACTCTCTGTATCCTGACCTCGTTGGGGACATGCACTGAGAAACAATCAAAGAGCAGACCGCTCTGATACCACTGATCCGGATTTATGTGGGAATGAAACAAAAGATAGCATATACAGAATCATATACATAGATATATTGCAAATAACACAGTGATACAGTAAACACATATTCTATTAAATAGCGGAAATAGAATAGACTGTAAAATACAATAGCTAGAATGGTGGTAGCTATCTCTGAGAAGAGATGTGGGCCGCTATGCTCATTCGTGCCAAGATGAATACAAAGAGAGGCCGAAAGGGCCTATTTATCATAAGCATGAGGGAAAGAATCCCAAACATCCAAAAACCTAACCTAGGAGATGAAGCGCCAAAAGTCATGTGGGCCCCGTTTGGGTAAGTTAGTACATCAACTTCCCGGGGTCGTAACTTTTGCATGCGATCTCCGTTTGGGGCGCTCGGTAGCCCGTTGGAAAGGTCTATCCGAGATTTACAACTTTCGACTGGGCCCAAATGTATGCCGAGGGCAACCATTTGGTCCCCCAAATCGCCAAAAAATGTCGTTTAGGGCCTCAAAATGGCTCCGAAAGTTCAGGACCCGAAAAACTGCTAAAAATAGTAGTTTATCAAAATTGCCAGAAGACTGTTTTGAGCCAGTTGGAAGAGGTGGGCCGCCACCGATATCCACCTGGATCAATCCTCCATCCTTAGGAAGCAATGGTCTCCATTGCGTTAAATCCCTTATCATATGTCGAGCTGTGTGTCGAGTTGAGCTCTTGGTGCGACATTTGCTGAAGTGGAAAGATTGCCTTACTTTGACATCTTCAGAGGGTAGTAATTGTTGTTGATGGATGCGCTGGAGCTGTTCAACAGTTTTGGTTGTTGTGGTATCCTTGGTATGCACCAGTGTGGATGGTTTCTTTTTGGAGGGGCCCCTTGAATGCGTGGCCTTGCACTGTAGAGGTACCCGAATAGGCGATGCTGCACTAACTTTGTGTTTTTCTTGTTTCTGCTGAGTAGAAGGATAATCTGCAGAGGTTGTGGATGTCTCCGGCGATCTGATGTTCACCTTTAGTGGCAATTGCGAATAGGGAAAATTTCCCAGTGTGGGAGATTATCTTTCTTCCCTGCTCGTTTGGGGTAGGTGCAACTATCTCTGGTATCCGATAGAGTTGTCCTCCCAAAGTGACAATGACACTGCGAGGTCGTGATTCATATACAGCATGACGCTTCCACATATATGGTTGTCCTAAAAGAACATCACATACTTCAAGTGGGGCCACATCACACAATACCTCATCTTTGAAGGGCTTGATGCCATATGGCAGGCGACATTGGTGACTGACACGGATCCTTCGTCCTTGGCTTAGCCATCCAATGGTGTATGGTTGTGGGGTGTGGCGTTATTGGTAGCTCCAATCTCTTGATGACTTCTTCTGAGATCAGGTTCTTCTGGCTGCCGCTGTCCACAACAAAGTGTAGGGGAATTCCCTTCACCCACATCTGTGAGTGGAAAAGGCGCTCCTCTGCCTCCGACTCTTCAGGCTCCTCTGGCTGAATCTGTGTGGTGGCAACAACGGCACTGGGTTCTGCATCAATGATCTGCTTCCCTTTTTGCGCGGCTGTGAAATTAGGTTCCGAGTCAGAATCGGAACTGGGATCTGATTCTAAAGCTTTGATCTCAGCCACCAATGACTGTTTTGAGCGACAATCATCAGTGTTGTGCCAGGGGCTTTTGTGGAACTCGCACCACTTCCCTGGTGTCCTTCTTTGTCTTTTCTTTACCCTTCTTCGCCTGTGGTTGGGACTGGTTTTCCTTTTCTTGCCCTGTGCTCTGCGAGCCAGAGTTTCCCTTGCCCCTGCTTCTGCGCAGGTCCGAAGTCACGCTTGTTCTTTTGCTGAAATTTCTGCTCAATTTTGACAGCATATCGATAGGCGGATCCGAGTGAAGAGATTTCCAGGAAATCCATCTCTATTCGGATGTATCGGTGTAGGCCACTGCGATATTTCAGTACTAGGTGCCGCTCGGAGTCCTTGATACCTAGCTTTGTGCGCAAGGTATGAAATTTGTTGGTGTACTCCGACACCGTTTGGTCCCTCTCTTGATGCAGAATGGTCCATTTTGTGTACTGGTCATCATTAGTTTCCAACAGGGTAATATTGTTCTTTGACGGCATCTATAAAAGAGGCCCAAGTGGATTGGAATATTCAAACAATCCAGACTCGTCTGACGAGTTTTGCTCACAATAAGTTTCCCACCAATTTTTGACATGGGGGACGGCCTTAAGGAGCGCAAAGATGATCTTTTCCCTGTCGGAAAATTTGTGGACAGAGAAATACCCTTCTAGTAGATTCAACCATTTATCTAGAGCATCGGCATCGATTTGGGCTTCAAATAAAGGGATATCAAAATTAACTTGTACCTTGAAGGGAGTCGTATCTCCGAAATGGCTGCTCGTTGAGGGTGCATTTGCCGCTGTTGGCATGCGTTGAAGGATTTGGGCGAAATTATCCATCATCTCGTTCCTCTGTCGCGCGAGGGCTTCCTCGAGCAACAACTTGATAGGATCTACTGCTCCGTCGTCTCTCTTTTCTTCCGCCATAGGAGGCCGTTTGGGGCGGCGAGAGTGGTCTTCCCCAAGTGAAACTAGTTCGAGACCCAACTCTCTGTATCCTGACCTCGTTGGGGACATGCACTGAGAAACAATCAAAGAGCAGACCGCTCTGATACCACTGATCCGGATTTATGTGGGAATGAAACAAAAGATAGCATATACAGAATCATATACATAGATATATTGCAAATAACACAGTGATACAGTAAACACATATTCTATTAAATAGCGGAAATAGAATAGACTGTAAAATACAATAGCTAGAATGGTGGTAGCTATCTCTGAGAAGAGATGTGGCCGCTATGCTCATTCGTGCCAAGATGAATACAAAGAGAGGCCGAAAGGGCCTATTTATCATAAGCATGAGGGAAAGAATCCCAAACATCCAAAAACCTAACCCTAGGAGATGAAGCGCCAAAAGTCATGTGGGCCCCGTTTGGGTAAGTTAGTACATCAACTTCCCGGGGTCGTAACTTTTGCATGCGATCTCCGTTTGGGGCGCTCGGTAGCCCGTTGGAAAGGTCTATCCGAGATTTACAACTTTCGACTGGGCCCAAATGTATGCCGAGGGGCAACCATTTGGTCCCCCAAATCGCCAAAAAATGTCGTTTAGGGCCTCAAAATGGCTCCGAAAGTTCAGGACCCGAAAAACTGCTAAAAATAGTAGTTTATCAAAATTGCCAGAAGACTGTTTTGAGCCAGTTGGAAGAGGTGGGCCGCCACCGATATCCACCTGGATCAATCCTCCATCCTTAGGAAGCAATGGTCTCCATTGCGTTAAATCCCTTATCATATGTCGAGCTGTGTGTCGAGTTGAGCTCTTGGTGCGACATTTGCTGAAGTGGAAAGATTGCCTTACTTTGACATCTTCAGAGGGTAGTAATTGTTGTTGATGGATGCGCTGGAGCTGTTCAACAGTTTTGGTTGTTGTGGTATCCTTGGTATGCACCAGTGTGGATGGTTTCTTTTTGGAGGGGCCCCTTGAATGCGTGGCCTTGCACTGTAGAGGTACCCGAATAGGCGATGCTGCACTAACTTTGTGTTTTTCTTGTTTCTGCTGAGTAGAAGGATAATCTGCAGAGGTTGTGGATGTCTCCGCGATCTGATGTTCACCTTTAGTGGCAATTGCGAATAGGGAAAATTTCCCAGTGTGGGAGATTATCTTTCTTCCCTGCTCGTTTGGGGTAGGTGCAACTATCTCTGGTATCCGATAGAGTTGTCCTCCCAAAGTGACAATGACACTGCGAGGTCGTGATTCATATACAGCATGACGCTTCCACATATATGGTTGTCCTAAAAGAACATCACATACTTCAAGTGGGGCCACATCACACAATACCTCATCTTTGAAGGGCTTGATGCCATATGGCAGGCGACATTGGTGACTGACACGGATCCTTCGTCCTTGGCTTAGCCATCCAATGGTGTATGGTTGTGGGTGTGGCGTTATTGGTTAGCTCCAATCTCTTGATGACTTCTTCTGAGATCAGGTTCTTCTGGCTGCCGCTGTCCACAACAAAGTGTAGGGGAATTCCCTTCACCCACATCTGTGAGTGGAAAAGGCGCTCCTCTGCCTCCGACTCTTCAGGCTCCTCTGGCTGAATCTGTGTGGTGGAAACAACGGCACTGGGTTCTGCATCAATGATCTGCTTCCCTTTTTGCGCGGCTGTGAAATTAGGTTCCGAGTCAGAATCGGAACTGGGATCTGATTCTAAAGCTTTGATCTCAGCCACCAATGACTGTTTTGAGCGACAATCATCAGTGTTGTGCCAGGGGCTTTTGTGGAACTCGCACCACTTCCCGGTGTCCTTCTTTGTCTTTTCTTTACCCTTCTTCGCCTGTGGTTGGGACTGGTTTTCCTTTCTTGCCCTGTGCTCTGCGAGCCAGAGTTTCCTTGCCCTGCTTCTGCGCAGGTCCGAAGTCACGCTTGTTCTTTTGCTGAAATTTCTGCTCAATTTTGACAGCATATCGATAGGCGGATCCGAGTGAAGAGATTTCCAGGAAATCCATCTCTATTCGGATGTATCGGTGTAGGCCACTGCGATATTTCAGTACTAGGTGCCGCTCGGAGTCCTTGATACCTAGCTTTGTGCGCAAGGTATGAAATTTGTTGGTGTACTCCGACACCGTTTGGTCCCTCTCTTGATGCAGAATGGTCCATTTTGTGTACTGGTCATCATAGTTTCCAACAGGGTAATATTGTTCTTTGACGGCATCTATAAAAGAGGCCCAAGTGGGATTGGAATATTCAAACAATCCAGACTCGTCTGACGAGTTTTGCTCACAATAAGTTTTCCCACCAATTTTTGACATGGGGGACGGCCTTAAGGAGCGCAAAGATGATCTTTTCCCTGTCGGAAAATTTGTGGACAGAGAAATACCCTTCTAGTAGATTCAACCATTTATCTAGAGCATCGGCATCGATTTGGGCTTCAAATAAAGGGATATCAAAATTAACTTGTACCTTGAAGGGAGTCGTATCTCCGAAATGGCTGCTCGTTGAGGGTGCATTTGCCGCTGTTGGCATGCGTTGAAGGATTTGGGCGAAATTATCCATCATCTCGTTCCTCTGTCGCGCGAGGGCTTCCTCGAGCAACAACTTGATAGGATCTACTGCTCCGTCGTCTCTCTTTTCTTCCGCCATAGGAGGGCCGTTTGGGGCGGCGAGAGTGGTCTTCCCCAAGTGAAACTAGTTCGAGACCCAACTCTCTGTATCCTGACCTCGTTGGGGACATGCACTGAGAAACAATCAAAGAGCAGACCGCTCTGATACCACTGATCCGGATTTATGTGGGAATGAAACAAAAGATAGCATATACAGAATCATATACATAGATATATTGCAAATAACACAGTGATACAGTAAACACATATTCTATTAAATAGCGGAAATAGAATAGACTGTAAAATACAATAGCTAGAATGGTGGTAGCTATCTCTGAGAAGAGATGTGGCCGCTATGCTCATTCGTGCCAAGATGAATACAAAGAGAGGCCGAAAGGGCCTATTTATCATAAGCATGAGGGAAAGAATCCCAAACATCCAAAAACCTAACCCTAGGAGATGAAGCGCCAAAAGTCATGTGGGCCCCGTTTGGGTAAGTTAGTACATCAACTTCCCGGGGTCGTAACTTTTGCATGCGATCTCCGTTTTGGGGCGCTCGGTAGCCCCGTTGGAAAGGTCTATCCGAGATTTACAACTTTCGACTGGGCCCAAATGTATGCCGAGGGCAACCATTTGGTCCCCCAAATCGCCAAAAAATGTCGTTTAGGGCCTCAAAATGGCTCCGAAAGTTCAGGACCCGAAAAACTGCTAAAAATAGTAGTTTATCAAAATTGCCAGAAGACTGTTTTGAGCCAGTTGGAAGAGGTGGGCCGCCACCGATATCCACCTGGATCAATCCTCCATCCTTAGGAAGCAATGGTCTCCATTGCGTTAAATCCCTTATCATATGTCGAGCTGTGTGTCGAGTTGAGCTCTTGGTGCGACATTTGCTGAAGTGGAAAGATTGCCTTACTTTGACATCTTCAGAGGGTAGTAATTGTTGTTGATGGATGCGCTGGAGCTGTTCAACAGTTTTGGTTGTTGTGGTATCCTTGGTATGCACCAGTGTGGATGGTTTCTTTTTGGAGGGGCCCCTTGAATGCGTGGCCTTGCACTGTAGAGGTACCCGAATAGGCGATGCTGCACTAACTTTGTGTTTTTCTTGTTTCTGCTGAGTAGAAGGATAATCTGCAGAGGTTGTGGATGTCTCCGCGATCTGATGTTCACCTTTAGTGGCAATTGCGAATAGGGAAAATTTCCCAGTGTGGGAGATTATCTTTCTTCCATGCTCGTTTGGGGTAGGTGCAACTATCTCTGGTATCCGATAGAGTTGTCCTCCCAAAGTGACAATGACACTGCGAGGTCGTGATTCATATACAGCATGACGCTTCCACATATATGGTTGTCCTAAAAGAACATCACATACTTCAAGTGGGGCCACATCACACAATACCTCATCTTTGAAGGGCTTGATGCCATATGGCAGGCGACATTGGTGACTGACACGGATCCTTCGTCCTTGGCTTAGCCATCCAATGGTGTATGGTTGTGGGTGTGGCGTTATTGGTAGCTCCAATCTCTTGATGACTTCTTCTGAGATCAGGTTCTTCTGGCTGCCGCTGTCCACAACAAAGTGTAGGGGAATTCCCTTCACCCACATCTGTGAGTGGAAAAGGCGCTCCTCTGCCTCCGACTCTTCAGGCTCCTCTGGCTGAATCTGTGTGGTGGAAACAACGGCACTGGGTTCTGCATCAATGATCTGCTTCCCTTTTTGCGCGGCTGTGAAATTAGGTTCCGAGTCAGAATCGGAACTGGGATCTGATTCTAAAGCTTTGATCTCAGCCACCAATGACTGTTTTGAGCGACAATCATCAGTGTTGTGCCAGGGGCTTTTGTGGAACTCGCACCACTTCCCGGTGTCCTTCTTTGTCTTTTCTTTACCCTTCTTCGCCTGTTGGTTGGGACTGGTTTTCCTTTTCTTGCCCTGTGCTCTGCGAGCCAGAGTTTCCCTTGCCCTGCTTCTGCGCAGGTCCGAAGTCACGCTTGTTCTTTTGCTGAAATTTCTGCTCAATTTTGACAGCATATCGATAGGCGGATCCGAGTGAAGAGATTTCCAGGAAATCCATCTCTATTCGGATGTATCGGTGTAGGCCACTGCGATATTTCAGTACTAGGTGCCGCTCGGAGTCCTTGATACCTAGCTTTGTGCGCAAGGTATGAAATTTGTTGGTGTACTCCGACACCGTTTGGTCCCTCTCTTGATGCAGAATGGTCCATTTTGTGTACTGGTCATCATAGTTTCCAACAGGGTAATATTGTTCTTTGACGGCATCTATAAAAGAGGCCCAAGTGGGATTGGAATATTCAAACAATCCAGACTCGTCTGACGAGTTTTGCTCACAATAAGTTTCCCACCAATTTTTGACATGGGGGACGGCCTTAAGGAGCGCAAAGATGATCTTTTCCCTGTCGGAAAATTTGTGGACAGAGAAATACCCTTCTAGTAGATTCAACCATTTATCTAGAGCATCGGCATCGATTTGGGCTTCAAATAAAGGGATATCAAAATTAACTTGTACCTTGAAGGGAGTCGTATCTCCGAAATGGCTGCTCGTTGAGGGTGCATTTGCCGCTGTTGGCATGCGTTGAAGGATTTGGGCGAAATTATCCATCATCTCGTTCCTCTGTCGCGCGAGGGCTTCCTCGAGCAACAACTTGATAGGATCTACTGCTCCGTCGTCTCTCTTTTCTTCCGCCATAGGAGGCCGTTTGGGGCGGCGAGAGTGGTCTTCCCAAGTGAAACTAGTTCGAGACCCAACTCTCTGTATCCTGACCTCGTTGGGGACATGCACTGAGAAACAATCAAAGAGCAGACCGCTCTGATACCACTGATCCGGATTTATGTGGGAATGAAACAAAAGATAGCATATACACAGAATTCATATACATAGATATATTGCAAATAACACAGTGATACAGTAAACACATATTCTATTAAATAGCGGAAATAGAATAGACTGTAAAATACAATAGCTAGAATGGTGGTAGCTATCTCTGAGAAGAGATGTGGCCGCTATGCTCATTCGTGCCAAGATGAATACAAAGAGAGGCCGAAAGGGCCTATTTATCATAAGCATGAGGGAAAGAATCCCAAACATCCAAAAACCTAACCCTAGGAGATGAAGCGCCAAAAGTCATGTGGGCCCCGTTTGGGTAAGTTAGTACATCAACTTCCCGGGGTCGTAACTTTTGCATGCGATCTCCGTTTGGGGCGCTCGGTAGCCCGTTGGAAAGGTCTATCCGAGATTTAACAACTTTCGACTGGGCCCAAATGTATGCCGAGGGCAACCATTTGGTCCCCCAAATCGCCAAAAAATGTCGTTTAGGGCCTCAAAATGGCTCCGGAAGTTCAGGACCCGAAAAAATGCTAAAAATAGTAATTTACCAAAATTGCCAGAAGGCTGTTTTGAGCCAGTTGGAAGAGGTGGGCTGCCACCGATATCCACCTGGATCAATCCTCCATCCTTAGGAAGCAATGGTCTCCATTGCGTTAAATCCCTTATCATATGTCGAGCTGTGTGTCGAGTTGAGCTCTTGGTGCGACATTTGCTGAAGTGGAAAGATTGCCTTACTTTTACATCTTCAGAGGGTAGTAATTGTTGTTGATGGATGCGCTGGAGCTGTTCAACAGTTTTGGTTGTTGTGGTATCCTTGGTATGCACCAGTGTGGATGGTTTCTTTTTGGAGGGGCCCCTTGAATGCGTGGACTTGCACTGTAGAGGTACCCGAATAGGCGATGCTGCACTAACTTTGTGTTTTTCTTGTTTCTGCTGAGTAGAAGGATAATCTGCAGAGGTTGTGGATGTCTCCGCGATCTGATGTTCACCTTTAGTGGCAATTGCGAATAGGGAAAATTTCCCAGTGTGGGAGATTATCTTTCTTCCCTGCTCGTTTGGGGTAGGTGCAACTATCTCTGGTATCCGATAGAGTTGTCCTCCCAAAGTGACAATGACACTGCGAGGTCGTGATTCATATACAGCATGACGCTTCCACATATATGGTTGTCCTAAAAGAACATCACATACTTCAAGTGGGGCCACATCACACAATACCTCATCTTTGAAGGGCTTGATGCCATATGGCAGGCGACATTGGTGACTGACACGGATCCTTCGTCCTTGGCTTAGCCATCCAATGGTGTATGGTTGTGGGTGTGGCGTTATTGGTAGCTCCAATCTCTTGATGACTTCTTCTGAGATCAGGTTCTTCTGGCTGCCGCTGTCCACAACAAAGTGTAGGGGAATTCCCTTCACCCACATCTGTGAGTGGAAAAGGCGCTCCTCTGCCTCCGATTCTTCAGGCTCCTCTGGCTGAATCTGTGTGGTGGCAACAACGGCACTGGGTTCTGCATCAATGATCTGCTTCCCTTTTTGCGCGGCTGTGAAATTAGGTTCCGAGTCAGAATCGGAACTGGGATCTGATTCTGAAGCTTTGATCTCAGCCACCAATGACTGTTTTGAGCGACATTCATCAGTGTTGTGCCAGGGGCTTTTGTGGAACTCGCACCACTTCCCGGTGTCCTTCTTTGTCTTTTCTTTGCCCTTCTTCGCTTGTGGTTGGGACTGGTTGTCCTTTTCCTGCCCTGTGTTCTGTGAGCCAGAGTTTCCCTTGCCCTGCTTCTGCGCAGGTCCGAAGTCACGCTTGTTCTTTTGCTGAAATTTCTGCTCAATTTTGACAGCATATCGATAGGCGGATCCGAGTGAAGAGATTTCCAGGAAATCCATCTCTGTTCGGATGTAACGGTGTAGGCCACTTCGATATTTCAGTACTAGATGCCGCTCGGAGTCCTTGATACCTAGCTTTGTGCGCAAGGTATGAAATTTGTTGGTGTATTCCGACACCGTTTGGTCCCTCTCTTGATGCAGAATGGTCCATTTTGTGTACTGGTCATCATAGTTTCCCACGGGGTAATATTGTTCCTTGACGGCATCGATAAAAGAGGCCCAAGTGGGATTGGAGTATTCAAACAATCCAGACTCGTCTGATGAGTTTTGCTCACAATAAGTTTCCCACCAATTTTTGACATGGGGGACGGCCTTAAGGAGCGCAAAGATGATCTTTTCCCTGTCGGAAAATTGGTGGACAGAGAAATACCCTTCTAGTAGATTCAACCATTTATCTATGGCATCGGCATCGATTTGGCCTTCAAATAAAGGGATATCAAAATTAACTTGTACCTTGAAGGGAGTCGTATCTCCGAAATGGCTGCTCGTTGAGGGTGCATTTGCCGCTGTTGGCATGCGTTGAAGGATTTGGGCGAAATTATCCATCATCTCGTTCCTCTGTCGCGCGAGGGCTTCCTCGAGCAACAACTTGATAGGATCTACTGCTCCGTCGTCTCTCTTTTCTTCCGCCATGGGAGGCCGTTTGGGGCGGCGAGAGTGGTCTTCCCCAAGCGAAACTAGTTCGAGACCCAACTCTCTATATCCTGACCTCGTTGGGGACATGCACCGAGAAACAATCAAAGAGCAGACCGCTCTGATACCACTGATCCGGATTTATGTGGGAACGAAACAAAAGATAGCATATACAGAATCATATACAGAGATATATTGCAAATAACACAGTGATACAGTGAACACATATTCTATTAAATAGCGGGAATAGAACAGACTGTAAAATACAATAGCTAGAATGGTGGTAGCTATCTCTGAGAAGAGATGTGGCCGCTATGCTCATTCGTGCCAAGATGAATACAAAGAGAGGCCGAAAGGGCCTATTTATCATAAGCATGAGGGAAAGAATCCCAAACATCCAAAAACCTAACCCTGGGAGATGAAGCGCCAAAAGTCATGTGGGCCCCGTTTGGGTAAGTTAGTACATCAACTTCCCGGGGTCGTAACTTTTGCATGCGATCTCCGTTTGGGGCGCTCGGTAGCCCGTTGGAAAGGTCTATCCGAGATTTACAACTTTCGACTGGGCCCAAATGCATGCCGGAGGCAGCCATTTGGTCCCCCAAATCGCCAAAAAATGTCGTTTAGGGCCTCAAAATGGCTCCGGAAGTTCAGGACCCGAAAAAATGCTAAAAATAGTAATTTACCAAAATTGCCAGAAGGCTGTTTTGAGCCAGTTGGAAGAGGTGGGCTGCCACCGATATCCACCTGGATCAATCCTCCATCCTTAGGAAGCAATGGTCTCCATTGCGTTAAATCCCTTATCATATGTCGAGCTGTGTGTCGAGTTGAGCTCTTGGTGCGACATTTGCTGAAGTGGAAAGATTGCCTTACTTTTACATCTTCAGAGGGTAGTAATTGTTGTTGATGGATGCGCTGGAGCTGTTCAACAGTTTTGGTTGTTGTGGTATCCTTGGTATGCACCAGTGTGGATGGTTTCTTTTTGGAGGGGCCCCTTGAATGCGTGGACTTGCACTGTAGAGGTACCCGAATAGGCGATGCTGCACTAACTTTGTGTTTTTCTTGTTTCTGCTGAGTAGAAGGATAATCTGCAGAGGTTGTGGATGTCTCCGCGATCTGATGTTCACCTTTAGTGGCAATTGCGAATAGGGAAAATTTCCCAGTGTGGGAGATTATCTTTCTTCCCTGCTCGTTTGGGGTAGGTGCAACTATCTCTGGTATCCGATAGAGTTGTCCTCCCAAAGTGACAATGACACTGCGAGGTCGTGATTCATATACAGCATGACGCTTCCACATATATGGTTGTCCTAAAAGAACATCACATACTTCAAGTGGGGCCACATCACACAATACCTCATCTTTGAAGGGCTTGATGCCATATGGCAGGCGACATTGGTGACTGACACGGATCCTTCGTCCTTGGCTTAGCCATCCAATGGTGTATGGTTGTGGGTGTGGCGTTATTGGTAGCTCCAATCTCTTGATGACTTCTTCTGAGATCAGGTTCTTCTGGCTGCCGCTGTCCACAACAAAGTGTAGGGGAATTCCCTTCACCCACATCTGTGAGTGGAAAAGGCGCTCCTCTGCCTCCGATTCTTCAGGCTCCTCTGGCTGAATCTGTGTGGTGGCAACAACGGCACTGGGTTCTGCATCAATGATCTGCTTCCCTTTTTGCGCGGCTGTGAAATTAGGTTCCGAGTCAGAATCGGAACTGGGATCTGATTCTGAAGCTTTGATCTCAGCCACCAATGACTGTTTTGAGCGACATTCATCAGTGTTGTGCCAGGGGCTTTTGTGGAACTCGCACCACTTCCCGGTGTCCTTCTTTGTCTTTTCTTTGCCCTTCTTCGCTTGTGGTTGGGACTGGTTGTCCTTTTCCTGCCCTGTGTTCTGTGAGCCAGAGTTTCCCTTGCCCTGCTTCTGCGCAGGTCCGAAGTCACGCTTGTTCTTTTGCTGAAATTTCTGCTCAATTTTGACAGCATATCGATAGGCGGATCCGAGTGAAGAGATTTCCAGGAAATCCATCTCTGTTCGGATGTAACGGTGTAGGCCACTTCGATATTTCAGTACTAGATGCCGCTCGGAGTCCTTGATACCTAGCTTTGTGCGCAAGGTATGAAATTTGTTGGTGTATTCCGACACCGTTTGGTCCCTCTCTTGATGCAGAATGGTCCATTTTGTGTACTGGTCATCATAGTTTCCCACGGGGTAATATTGTTCCTTGACGGCATCGATAAAAGAGGCCCAAGTGGGATTGGAGTATTCAAACAATCCAGACTCGTCTGATGAGTTTTGCTCACAATAAGTTTCCCACCAATTTTTGACATGGGGGACGGCCTTAAGGAGCGCAAAGATGATCTTTTCCCTGTCGGAAAATTGGTGGACAGAGAAATACCCTTCTAGTAGATTCAACCATTTATCTATGGCATCGGCATCGATTTGGCCTTCAAATAAAGGGATATCAAAATTAACTTGTACCTTGAAGGGAGTCGTATCTCCGAAATGGCTGCTCGTTGAGGGTGCATTTGCCGCTGTTGGCATGCGTTGAAGGATTTGGGCGAAATTATCCATCATCTCGTTCCTCTGTCGCGCGAGGGCTTCCTCGAGCAACAACTTGATAGGATCTACTGCTCCGTCGTCTCTCTTTTCTTCCGCCATGGGAGGCCGTTTGGGGCGGCGAGAGTGGTCTTCCCCAAGCGAAACTAGTTCGAGACCCAACTCTCTATATCCTGACCTCGTTGGGGACATGCACCGAGAAACAATCAAAGAGCAGACCGCTCTGATACCACTGATCCGGATTTATGTGGGAACGAAACAAAAGATAGCATATACAGAATCATATACAGAGATATATTGCAAATAACACAGTGATACAGTGAACACATATTCTATTAAATAGCGGGAATAGAACAGACTGTAAAATACAATAGCTAGAATGGTGGTAGCTATCTCTGAGAAGAGATGTGGCCGCTATGCTCATTCGTGCCAAGATGAATACAAAGAGAGGCCGAAAGGGCCTATTTATCATAAGCATGAGGGAAAGAATCCCAAACATCCAAAAACCTAACCCTGGGAGATGAAGCGCCAAAAGTCATGTGGGCCCCGTTTGGGTAAGTTAGTACATCAACTTCCCGGGGTCGTAACTTTTGCATGCGATCTCCGTTTGGGGCGCTCGGTAGCCCGTTGGAAAGGTCTATCCGAGATTTACAACTTTCGACTGGGCCCAAATGCATGCCGGAGGCAGCCATTTGGTCCCCCAAATCGCCAAAAAATGTCGTTTAGGGCCTCAAAATGGCTCCGGAAGTTCAGGACCCGAAAAAATGCTAAAAATAGTAATTTACCAAAATTGCCAGAAGGCTGTTTTGAGCCAGTTGGAAGAGGTGGGCTGCCACCGATATCCACCTGGATCAATCCTCCATCCTTAGGAAGCAATGGTCTCCATTGCGTTAAATCCCTTATCATATGTCGAGCTGTGTGTCGAGTTGAGCTCTTGGTGCGACATTTGCTGAAGTGGAAAGATTGCCTTACTTTTACATCTTCAGAGGGTAGTAATTGTTGTTGATGGATGCGCTGGAGCTGTTCAACAGTTTTGGTTGTTGTGGTATCCTTGGTATGCACCAGTGTGGATGGTTTCTTTTTGGAGGGGCCCCTTGAATGCGTGGACTTGCACTGTAGAGGTACCCGAATAGGCGATGCTGCACTAACTTTGTGTTTTTCTTGTTTCTGCTGAGTAGAAGGATAATCTGCAGAGGTTGTGGATGTCTCCGCGATCTGATGTTCACCTTTAGTGGCAATTGCGAATAGGGAAAATTTCCCAGTGTGGGAGATTATCTTTCTTCCCTGCTCGTTTGGGGTAGGTGCAACTATCTCTGGTATCCGATAGAGTTGTCCTCCCAAAGTGACAATGACACTGCGAGGTCGTGATTCATATACAGCATGACGCTTCCACATATATGGTTGTCCTAAAAGAACATCACATACTTCAAGTGGGGCCACATCACACAATACCTCATCTTTGAAGGGCTTGATGCCATATGGCAGGCGACATTGGTGACTGACACGGATCCTTCGTCCTTGGCTTAGCCATCCAATGGTGTATGGTTGTGGGTGTGGCGTTATTGGTAGCTCCAATCTCTTGATGACTTCTTCTGAGATCAGGTTCTTCTGGCTGCCGCTGTCCACAACAAAGTGTAGGGGAATTCCCTTCACCCACATCTGTGAGTGGAAAAGGCGCTCCTCTGCCTCCGATTCTTCAGGCTCCTCTGGCTGAATCTGTGTGGTGGCAACAACGGCACTGGGTTCTGCATCAATGATCTGCTTCCCTTTTTGCGCGGCTGTGAAATTAGGTTCCGAGTCAGAATCGGAACTGGGATCTGATTCTGAAGCTTTGATCTCAGCCACCAATGACTGTTTTGAGCGACATTCATCAGTGTTGTGCCAGGGGCTTTTGTGGAACTCGCACCACTTCCCGGTGTCCTTCTTTGTCTTTTCTTTGCCCTTCTTCGCTTGTGGTTGGGACTGGTTGTCCTTTTCCTGCCCTGTGTTCTGTGAGCCAGAGTTTCCCTTGCCCTGCTTCTGCGCAGGTCCGAAGTCACGCTTGTTCTTTTGCTGAAATTTCTGCTCAATTTTGACAGCATATCGATAGGCGGATCCGAGTGAAGAGATTTCCAGGAAATCCATCTCTGTTCGGATGTAACGGTGTAGGCCACTTCGATATTTCAGTACTAGATGCCGCTCGGAGTCCTTGATACCTAGCTTTGTGCGCAAGGTATGAAATTTGTTGGTGTATTCCGACACCGTTTGGTCCCTCTCTTGATGCAGAATGGTCCATTTTGTGTACTGGTCATCATAGTTTCCCACGGGGTAATATTGTTCCTTGACGGCATCGATAAAAGAGGCCCAAGTGGGATTGGAGTATTCAAACAATCCAGACTCGTCTGATGAGTTTTGCTCACAATAAGTTTCCCACCAATTTTTGACATGGGGGACGGCCTTAAGGAGCGCAAAGATGATCTTTTCCCTGTCGGAAAATTGGTGGACAGAGAAATACCCTTCTAGTAGATTCAACCATTTATCTATGGCATCGGCATCGATTTGGCCTTCAAATAAAGGGATATCAAAATTAACTTGTACCTTGAAGGGAGTCGTATCTCCGAAATGGCTGCTCGTTGAGGGTGCATTTGCCGCTGTTGGCATGCGTTGAAGGATTTGGGCGAAATTATCCATCATCTCGTTCCTCTGTCGCGCGAGGGCTTCCTCGAGCAACAACTTGATAGGATCTACTGCTCCGTCGTCTCTCTTTTCTTCCGCCATGGGAGGCCGTTTGGGGCGGCGAGAGTGGTCTTCCCCAAGCGAAACTAGTTCGAGACCCAACTCTCTATATCCTGACCTCGTTGGGGACATGCACCGAGAAACAATCAAAGAGCAGACCGCTCTGATACCACTGATCCGGATTTATGTGGGAACGAAACAAAAGATAGCATATACAGAATCATATACAGAGATATATTGCAAATAACACAGTGATACAGTGAACACATATTCTATTAAATAGCGGGAATAGAACAGACTGTAAAATACAATAGCTAGAATGGTGGTAGCTATCTCTGAGAAGAGATGTGGCCGCTATGCTCATTCGTGCCAAGATGAATACAAAGAGAGGCCGAAAGGGCCTATTTATCATAAGCATGAGGGAAAGAATCCCAAACATCCAAAAACCTAACCCTGGGAGATGAAGCGCCAAAAGTCATGTGGGCCCCGTTTGGGTAAGTTAGTACATCAACTTCCCGGGGTCGTAACTTTTGCATGCGATCTCCGTTTGGGGCGCTCGGTAGCCCGTTGGAAAGGTCTATCCGAGATTTACAACTTTCGACTGGGCCCAAATGCATGCCGGAGGCAGCCATTTGGTCCCCCAAATCGCCAAAAAATGTCGTTTAGGGCCTCAAAATGGCTCCGGAAGTTCAGGACCCGAAAAAATGCTAAAAATAGTAATTTACCAAAATTGCCAGAAGGCTGTTTTGAGCCAGTTGGAAGAGGTGGGCTGCCACCGATATCCACCTGGATCAATCCTCCATCCTTAGGAAGCAATGGTCTCCATTGCGTTAAATCCCTTATCATATGTCGAGCTGTGTGTCGAGTTGAGCTCTTGGTGCGACATTTGCTGAAGTGGAAAGATTGCCTTACTTTTACATCTTCAGAGGGTAGTAATTGTTGTTGATGGATGCGCTGGAGCTGTTCAACAGTTTTGGTTGTTGTGGTATCCTTGGTATGCACCAGTGTGGATGGTTTCTTTTTGGAGGGGCCCCTTGAATGCGTGGACTTGCACTGTAGAGGTACCCGAATAGGCGATGCTGCACTAACTTTGTGTTTTTCTTGTTTCTGCTGAGTAGAAGGATAATCTGCAGAGGTTGTGGATGTCTCCGCGATCTGATGTTCACCTTTAGTGGCAATTGCGAATAGGGAAAATTTCCCAGTGTGGGAGATTATCTTTCTTCCCTGCTCGTTTGGGGTAGGTGCAACTATCTCTGGTATCCGATAGAGTTGTCCTCCCAAAGTGACAATGACACTGCGAGGTCGTGATTCATATACAGCATGACGCTTCCACATATATGGTTGTCCTAAAAGAACATCACATACTTCAAGTGGGGCCACATCACACAATACCTCATCTTTGAAGGGCTTGATGCCATATGGCAGGCGACATTGGTGACTGACACGGATCCTTCGTCCTTGGCTTAGCCATCCAATGGTGTATGGTTGTGGGTGTGGCGTTATTGGTAGCTCCAATCTCTTGATGACTTCTTCTGAGATCAGGTTCTTCTGGCTGCCGCTGTCCACAACAAAGTGTAGGGGAATTCCCTTCACCCACATCTGTGAGTGGAAAAGGCGCTCCTCTGCCTCCGATTCTTCAGGCTCCTCTGGCTGAATCTGTGTGGTGGCAACAACGGCACTGGGTTCTGCATCAATGATCTGCTTCCCTTTTTGCGCGGCTGTGAAATTAGGTTCCGAGTCAGAATCGGAACTGGGATCTGATTCTGAAGCTTTGATCTCAGCCACCAATGACTGTTTTGAGCGACATTCATCAGTGTTGTGCCAGGGGCTTTTGTGGAACTCGCACCACTTCCCGGTGTCCTTCTTTGTCTTTTCTTTGCCCTTCTTCGCTTGTGGTTGGGACTGGTTGTCCTTTTCCTGCCCTGTGTTCTGTGAGCCAGAGTTTCCCTTGCCCTGCTTCTGCGCAGGTCCGAAGTCACGCTTGTTCTTTTGCTGAAATTTCTGCTCAATTTTGACAGCATATCGATAGGCGGATCCGAGTGAAGAGATTTCCAGGAAATCCATCTCTGTTCGGATGTAACGGTGTAGGCCACTTCGATATTTCAGTACTAGATGCCGCTCGGAGTCCTTGATACCTAGCTTTGTGCGCAAGGTATGAAATTTGTTGGTGTATTCCGACACCGTTTGGTCCCTCTCTTGATGCAGAATGGTCCATTTTGTGTACTGGTCATCATAGTTTCCCACGGGGTAATATTGTTCCTTGACGGCATCGATAAAAGAGGCCCAAGTGGGATTGGAGTATTCAAACAATCCAGACTCGTCTGATGAGTTTTGCTCACAATAAGTTTCCCACCAATTTTTGACATGGGGGACGGCCTTAAGGAGCGCAAAGATGATCTTTTCCCTGTCGGAAAATTGGTGGACAGAGAAATACCCTTCTAGTAGATTCAACCATTTATCTATGGCATCGGCATCGATTTGGCCTTCAAATAAAGGGATATCAAAATTAACTTGTACCTTGAAGGGAGTCGTATCTCCGAAATGGCTGCTCGTTGAGGGTGCATTTGCCGCTGTTGGCATGCGTTGAAGGATTTGGGCGAAATTATCCATCATCTCGTTCCTCTGTCGCGCGAGGGCTTCCTCGAGCAACAACTTGATAGGATCTACTGCTCCGTCGTCTCTCTTTTCTTCCGCCATGGGAGGCCGTTTGGGGCGGCGAGAGTGGTCTTCCCCAAGCGAAACTAGTTCGAGACCCAACTCTCTATATCCTGACCTCGTTGGGGACATGCACCGAGAAACAATCAAAGAGCAGACCGCTCTGATACCACTGATCCGGATTTATGTGGGAACGAAACAAAAGATAGCATATACAGAATCATATACAGAGATATATTGCAAATAACACAGTGATACAGTGAACACATATTCTATTAAATAGCGGGAATAGAACAGACTGTAAAATACAATAGCTAGAATGGTGGTAGCTATCTCTGAGAAGAGATGTGGCCGCTATGCTCATTCGTGCCAAGATGAATACAAAGAGAGGCCGAAAGGGCCTATTTATCATAAGCATGAGGGAAAGAATCCCAAACATCCAAAAACCTAACCCTGGGAGATGAAGCGCCAAAAGTCATGTGGGCCCCGTTTGGGTAAGTTAGTACATCAACTTCCCGGGGTCGTAACTTTTGCATGCGATCTCCGTTTGGGGCGCTCGGTAGCCCGTTGGAAAGGTCTATCCGAGATTTACAACTTTCGACTGGGCCCAAATGCATGCCGGAGGCAGCCATTTGGTCCCCCAAATCGCCAAAAAATGTCGTTTAGGGCCTCAAAATGGCTCCGGAAGTTCAGGACCCGAAAAAATGCTAAAAATAGTAATTTACCAAAATTGCCAGAAGGCTGTTTTGAGCCAGTTGGAAGAGGTGGGCTGCCACCGATATCCACCTGGATCAATCCTCCATCCTTAGGAAGCAATGGTCTCCATTGCGTTAAATCCCTTATCATATGTCGAGCTGTGTGTCGAGTTGAGCTCTTGGTGCGACATTTGCTGAAGTGGAAAGATTGCCTTACTTTTACATCTTCAGAGGGTAGTAATTGTTGTTGATGGATGCGCTGGAGCTGTTCAACAGTTTTGGTTGTTGTGGTATCCTTGGTATGCACCAGTGTGGATGGTTTCTTTTTGGAGGGGCCCCTTGAATGCGTGGACTTGCACTGTAGAGGTACCCGAATAGGCGATGCTGCACTAACTTTGTGTTTTTCTTGTTTCTGCTGAGTAGAAGGATAATCTGCAGAGGTTGTGGATGTCTCCGCGATCTGATGTTCACCTTTAGTGGCAATTGCGAATAGGGAAAATTTCCCAGTGTGGGAGATTATCTTTCTTCCCTGCTCGTTTGGGGTAGGTGCAACTATCTCTGGTATCCGATAGAGTTGTCCTCCCAAAGTGACAATGACACTGCGAGGTCGTGATTCATATACAGCATGACGCTTCCACATATATGGTTGTCCTAAAAGAACATCACATACTTCAAGTGGGGCCACATCACACAATACCTCATCTTTGAAGGGCTTGATGCCATATGGCAGGCGACATTGGTGACTGACACGGATCCTTCGTCCTTGGCTTAGCCATCCAATGGTGTATGGTTGTGGGTGTGGCGTTATTGGTAGCTCCAATCTCTTGATGACTTCTTCTGAGATCAGGTTCTTCTGGCTGCCGCTGTCCACAACAAAGTGTAGGGGAATTCCCTTCACCCACATCTGTGAGTGGAAAAGGCGCTCCTCTGCCTCCGATTCTTCAGGCTCCTCTGGCTGAATCTGTGTGGTGGCAACAACGGCACTGGGTTCTGCATCAATGATCTGCTTCCCTTTTTGCGCGGCTGTGAAATTAGGTTCCGAGTCAGAATCGGAACTGGGATCTGATTCTGAAGCTTTGATCTCAGCCACCAATGACTGTTTTGAGCGACATTCATCAGTGTTGTGCCAGGGGCTTTTGTGGAACTCGCACCACTTCCCGGTGTCCTTCTTTGTCTTTTCTTTGCCCTTCTTCGCTTGTGGTTGGGACTGGTTGTCCTTTTCCTGCCCTGTGTTCTGTGAGCCAGAGTTTCCCTTGCCCTGCTTCTGCGCAGGTCCGAAGTCACGCTTGTTCTTTTGCTGAAATTTCTGCTCAATTTTGACAGCATATCGATAGGCGGATCCGAGTGAAGAGATTTCCAGGAAATCCATCTCTGTTCGGATGTAACGGTGTAGGCCACTTCGATATTTCAGTACTAGATGCCGCTCGGAGTCCTTGATACCTAGCTTTGTGCGCAAGGTATGAAATTTGTTGGTGTATTCCGACACCGTTTGGTCCCTCTCTTGATGCAGAATGGTCCATTTTGTGTACTGGTCATCATAGTTTCCCACGGGGTAATATTGTTCCTTGACGGCATCGATAAAAGAGGCCCAAGTGGGATTGGAGTATTCAAACAATCCAGACTCGTCTGATGAGTTTTGCTCACAATAAGTTTCCCACCAATTTTTGACATGGGGGACGGCCTTAAGGAGCGCAAAGATGATCTTTTCCCTGTCGGAAAATTGGTGGACAGAGAAATACCCTTCTAGTAGATTCAACCATTTATCTATGGCATCGGCATCGATTTGGCCTTCAAATAAAGGGATATCAAAATTAACTTGTACCTTGAAGGGAGTCGTATCTCCGAAATGGCTGCTCGTTGAGGGTGCATTTGCCGCTGTTGGCATGCGTTGAAGGATTTAGGCGAAATTATCCATCATCTCGTTCCTCTGTCGCGCGAGGGCTTCCTCGAGCAACAACTTGATAGGATCTACTGCTCCGTCGTCTCTCTTTTCTTCCGCCATGGGAGGCCGTTTGGGGCGGCGAGAGTGGTCTTCCCCAAGCGAAACTAGTTCGAGACCCAACTCTCTATATCCTGACCTCGTTGGGGACATGCACCGAGAAACAATCAAAGAGCAGACCGCTCTGATACCACTGATCCGGATTTATGTGGGAACGAAACAAAAGATAGCATATACAGAATCATATACAGAGATATATTGCAAATAACACAGTGATACAGTGAACACATATTCTATTAAATAGCGGGAATAGAACAGACTGTAAAATACAATAGCTAGAATGGTGGTAGCTATCTCTGAGAAGAGATGTGGCCGCTATGCTCATTCGTGCCAAGATGAATACAAAGAGAGGCCGAAAGGGCCTATTTATCATAAGCATGAGGGAAAGAATCCCAAACATCCAAAAACCTAACCCTGGGAGATGAAGCGCCAAAAGTCATGTGGGCCCCGTTTGGGTAAGTTAGTACATCAACTTCCCGGGGTCGTAACTTTTGCATGCGATCTCCGTTTGGGGCGCTCGGTAGCCCGTTGGAAAGGTCTATCCGAGATTTACAACTTTCGACTGGGCCCAAATGCATGCCGGAGGCAGCCATTTGGTCCCCCAAATCGCCAAAAAATGTCGTTTAGGGCCTCAAAATGGCTCCGGAAGTTCAGGACCCGAAAAAATGCTAAAAATAGTAATTTACCAAAATTGCCAGAAGGCTGTTTTGAGCCAGTTGGAAGAGGTGGGCTGCCACCGATATCCACCTGGATCAATCCTCCATCCTTAGGAAGCAATGGTCTCCATTGCGTTAAATCCCTTATCATATGTCGAGCTGTGTGTCGAGTTGAGCTCTTGGTGCGACATTTGCTGAAGTGGAAAGATTGCCTTACTTTTACATCTTCAGAGGGTAGTAATTGTTGTTGATGGATGCGCTGGAGCTGTTCAACAGTTTTGGTTGTTGTGGTATCCTTGGTATGCACCAGTGTGGATGGTTTCTTTTTGGAGGGGCCCCTTGAATGCGTGGACTTGCACTGTAGAGGTACCCGAATAGGCGATGCTGCACTAACTTTGTGTTTTTCTTGTTTCTGCTGAGTAGAAGGATAATCTGCAGAGGTTGTGGATGTCTCCGCGATCTGATGTTCACCTTTAGTGGCAATTGCGAATAGGGAAAATTTCCCAGTGTGGGAGATTATCTTTCTTCCCTGCTCGTTTGGGGTAGGTGCAACTATCTCTGGTATCCGATAGAGTTGTCCTCCCAAAGTGACAATGACACTGCGAGGTCGTGATTCATATACAGCATGACGCTTCCACATATATGGTTGTCCTAAAAGAACATCACATACTTCAAGTGGGGCCACATCACACAATACCTCATCTTTGAAGGGCTTGATGCCATATGGCAGGCGACATTGGTGACTGACACGGATCCTTCGTCCTTGGCTTAGCCATCCAATGGTGTATGGTTGTGGGTGTGGCGTTATTGGTAGCTCCAATCTCTTGATGACTTCTTCTGAGATCAGGTTCTTCTGGCTGCCGCTGTCCACAACAAAGTGTAGGGGAATTCCCTTCACCCACATCTGTGAGTGGAAAAGGCGCTCCTCTGCCTCCGATTCTTCAGGCTCCTCTGGCTGAATCTGTGTGGTGGCAACAACGGCACTGGGTTCTGCATCAATGATCTGCTTCCCTTTTTGCGCGGCTGTGAAATTAGGTTCCGAGTCAGAATCGGAACTGGGATCTGATTCTGAAGCTTTGATCTCAGCCACCAATGACTGTTTTGAGCGACATTCATCAGTGTTGTGCCAGGGGCTTTTGTGGAACTCGCACCACTTCCCGGTGTCCTTCTTTGTCTTTTCTTTGCCCTTCTTCGCTTGTGGTTGGGACTGGTTGTCCTTTTCCTGCCCTGTGTTCTGTGAGCCAGAGTTTCCCTTGCCCTGCTTCTGCGCAGGTCCGAAGTCACGCTTGTTCTTTTGCTGAAATTTCTGCTCAATTTTGACAGCATATCGATAGGCGGATCCGAGTGAAGAGATTTCCAGGAAATCCATCTCTGTTCGGATGTAACGGTGTAGGCCACTTCGATATTTCAGTACTAGATGCCGCTCGGAGTCCTTGATACCTAGCTTTGTGCGTAAGGTATGAAATTTGTTGGTGTATTCCGACACCGTTTGGTCCCTCTCTTGATGCAGAATGGTCCATTTTGTGTACTGGTCATCATAGTTTCCCACGGGGTAATATTGTTCCTTGACGGCATCGATAAAAGAGGCCCAAGTGGGATTGGAGTATTCAAACAATCCAGACTCGTCTGATGAGTTTTGCTCACAATAAGTTTCCCACCAATTTTTGACATGGGGGACGGCCTTAAGGAGCGCAAAGATGATCTTTTCCCTGTCGGAAAATTGGTGGACAGAGAAATACCCTTCTAGTAGATTCAACCATTTATCTATGGCATCGGCATCGATTTGGCCTTCAAATAAAGGGATATCAAAATTAACTTGTACCTTGAAGGGAGTCGTATCTCCGAAATGGCTGCTCGTTGAGGGTGCATTTGCCGCTGTTGGCATGCGTTGAAGGATTTGGGCGAAATTATCCATCATCTCGTTCCTCTGTCGCGCGAGGGCTTCCTCGAGCAACAACTTGATAGGATCTACTGCTCCGTCGTCTCTCTTTTCTTCCGCCATGGGAGGCCGTTTGGGGCGGCGAGAGTGGTCTTCCCCAAGCGAAACTAGTTCGAGACCCAACTCTCTATATCCTGACCTCGTTGGGGACATGCACCGAGAAACAATCAAAGAGCAGACCGCTCTGATACCACTGATCCGGATTTATGTGGGAACGAAACAAAAGATAGCATATACAGAATCATATACAGAGATATATTGCAAATAACACAGTGATACAGTGAACACATATTCTATTAAATAGCGGGAATAGAACAGACTGTAAAATACAATAGCTAGAATGGTGGTAGCTATCTCTGAGAAGAGATGTGGCCGCTATGCTCATTCGTGCCAAGATGAATACAAAGAGAGGCCGAAAGGGCCTATTTATCATAAGCATGAGGGAAAGAATCCCAAACATCCAAAAACCTAACCCTGGGAGATGAAGCGCCAAAAGTCATGTGGGCCCCGTTTGGGTAAGTTAGTACATCAACTTCCCGGGGTCGTAACTTTTGCATGCGATCTCCGTTTGGGGCGCTCGGTAGCCCGTTGGAAAGGTCTATCCGAGATTTACAACTTTCGACTGGGCCCAAATGCATGCCGGAGGCAGCCATTTGGTCCCCCAAATCGCCAAAAAATGTCGTTTAGGGCCTCAAAATGGCTCCGGAAGTTTAGGACCCGAAAAAATGCTAAAAATAGTAATTTACCAAAATTGCCAGAAGGCTGTTTTGAGCCAGTTGGAAGAGGTGGGCTGCCACCGATATCCACCTGGATCAATCCTCCATCCTTAGGAAGCAATGGTCTCCATTGCGTTAAATCCCTTATCATATGTCGAGCTGTGTGTCGAGTTGAGCTCTTGGTGCGACATTTGCTGAAGTGGAAAGATTGCCTTACTTTTACATCTTCAGAGGGTAGTAATTGTTGTTGATGGATGCGCTGGAGCTGTTCAACAGTTTTGGTTGTTGTGGTATCCTTGGTATGCACCAGTGTGGATGGTTTCTTTTTGGAGGGGCCCCTTGAATGCGTGGACTTGCACTGTAGAGGTACCCGAATAGGCGATGCTGCACTAACTTTGTGTTTTTCTTGTTTCTGTTGAGTAGAAGGATAATCTGCAGAGGTTGTGGATGTCTCCGCGATCTGATGTTCACCTTTAGTGGCAATTGCGAATAGGGAAAATTTCCCAGTGTGGGAGATTATCTTTCTTCCCTGCTCGTTTGGGGTAGGTGCAACTATCTCTGGTATCCGATAGAGTTGTCCTCCCAAAGTGACAATGACACTGCGAGGTCGTGATTCATATACAGCATGACGCTTCCACATATATGGTTGTCCTAAAAGAACATCACATACTTCAAGTGGGGCCACATCACACAATACCTCATCTTTGAAGGGCTTGATGCCATATGGCAGGCGACATTGGTGACTGACACGGATCCTTCGTCCTTGGCTTAGCCATCCAATGGTGTATGGTTGTGGGTGTGGCGTTATTGGTAGCTCCAATCTCTTGATGACTTCTTCTGAGATCAGGTTCTTCTGGCTGCCGCTGTCCACAACAAAGTGTAGGGGAATTCCCTTCACCCACATCTGTGAGTGGAAAAGGCGCTCCTCTGCCTCCGATTCTTCAGGCTCCTCTGGCTGAATCTGTGTTGTGGCAACAACGGCACTGGGTTCTGCATCAATGATCTGCTTCCCTTTTTGCGCGGCTGTGAAATTAGGTTCCGAGTCAGAATCGGAACTGGGATCTGATTCTGAAGCTTTGATCTCAGCCACCAATGACTGTTTTGAGCGACATTCATCAGTGTTGTGCCAGGGGCTTTTGTGGAACTCGCACCACTTCCCGGTGTCGTTCTTTGTCTTTTCTTTGCCCTTCTTCGCTTGTGGTTGGGACTGGTTGTCCTTTTCCTGCCCTGTGTTCTGTGAGCCAGAGTTTCCCTTGCCCTGCTTCTGCGCAGGTCCGAAGTCACGCTTGTTCTTTTGCTGAAATTTCTGCTCAATTTTGACAGCATATCGATAGGCGGATCCGAGTGAAGAGATTTCCAGGAAATCCATCTCTGTTCGGATGTAACGGTGTAGGCCACTTCGATATTTCAGTACTAGATGCCGCTCGGAGTCCTTGATACCTAGCTTTGTGCGCAAGGTATGAAATTTGTTGGTGTATTCCGACACCGTTTGGTCCCTCTCTTGATGCAGAATGGTCCATTTTGTGTACTGGTCATCATAGTTTCCCACGGGGTAATATTGTTCCTTGACGGCATCGATAAAAGAGGCCCAAGTGGGATTGGAGTATTCAAACAATCCAGACTCGTCTGATGAGTTTTGCTCACAATAAGTTTCCCACCAATTTTTGACATGGGGGACGGCCTTAAGGAGCGCAAAGATGATCTTTTCCCTGTCGGAAAATTGGTGGACAGAGAAATACCCTTCTAGTAGATTCAACCATTTATCTATGGCATCGGCATCGATTTGGCCTTCAAATAAAGGGATATCAAAATTAACTTGTACCTTGAAGGGAGTCGTATCTCCGAAATGGCTGCTCGTTGAGGGTGCATTTGCCGCTGTTGGCATGCGTTGAAGGATTTGGGCGAAATTATCCATCATCTCGTTCCTCTGTCGCGCGAGGGCTTCCTCGAGCAACAACTTGATAGGATCTACTGCTCCGTCGTCTCTCTTTTCTTCCGCCATGGGAGGCCGTTTGGGGCGGCGAGAGTGGTCTTCCCCAAGCGAAACTAGTTCGAGACCCAACTCTCTATATCCTGACCTCGTTGGGGACATGCACCGAGAAACAATCAAAGAGCAGACCGCTCTGATACCACTGATCCGGATTTATGTGGGAACGAAACAAAAGATAGCATATACAGAATCATATACAGAGATATATTGCAAATAACACAGTGATACAGTGAACACATATTCTATTAAATAGCGGGAATAGAACAGACTGTAAAATACAATAGCTAGAATGGTGGTAGCTATCTCTGAGAAGAGATGTGGCCGCTATGCTCATTCGTGCCAAGATGAATACAAAGAGAGGCCGAAAGGGCCTATTTATCATAAGCATGAGGGAAAGAATCCCAAACATCCAAAAACCTAACCCTGGGAGATGAAGCGCCAAAAGTCATGTGGGCCCCGTTTGGGTAAGTTAGTACATCAACTTCCCGGGGTCGTAACTTTTGCATGCGATCTCCGTTTGGGGCGCTCGGTAGCCCGTTGGAAAGGTCTATCCGAGATTTACAACTTTCGACTGGGCCCAAATGCATGCCGGAGGCAGCCATTTGGTCCCCCAAATCGCCAAAAAATGTCGTTTAGGGCCTCAAAATGGCTCCGGAAGTTCAGGACCCGAAAAAATGCTAAAAATAGTAATTTACCAAAATTGCCAGAAGGCTGTTTTGAGCCAGTTGGAAGAGGTGGGCTGCCACCGATATCCACCTGGATCAATCCTCCATCCTTAGGAAGCAATGGTCTCCATTGCGTTAAATCCCTTATCATATGTCGAGCTGTGTGTCGAGTTGAGCTCTTGGTGCGACATTTGCTGAAGTGGAAAGATTGCCTTACTTTTACATCTTCAGAGGGTAGTAATTGTTGTTGATGGATGCGCTGGAGCTGTTCAACAGTTTTGGTTGTTGTGGTATCCTTGGTATGCACCAGTGTGGATGGTTTCTTTTTGGAGGGGCCCCTTGAATGCGTGGACTTGCACTGTAGAGGTACCCGAATAGGCGATGCTGCACTAACTTTGTGTTTTTCTTGTTTCTGCTGAGTAGAAGGATAATCTGCAGAGGTTGTGGATGTCTCCGCGATCTGATGTTCACCTTTAGTGGCAATTGCGAATAGGGAAAATTTCCCAGTGTGGGAGATTATCTTTCTTCCCTGCTCGTTTGGGGTAGGTGCAACTATCTCTGGTATCCGATAGAGTTGTCCTCCCAAAGTGACAATGACACTGCGAGGTCGTGATTCATATACAGCATGACGCTTCCACATATATGGTTGTCCTAAAAGAACATCACATACTTCAAGTGGGGCCACATCACACAATACCTCATCTTTGAAGGGCTTGATGCCATATGGCAGGCGACATTGGTGACTGACACGGATCCTTCGTCCTTGGCTTAGCCATCCAATGGTGTATGGTTGTGGGTGTGGCGTTATTGGTAGCTCCAATCTCTTGATGACTTCTTCTGAGATCAGGTTCTTCTGGCTGCCGCTGTCCACAACAAAGTGTAGGGGAATTCCCTTCACCCACATCTGTGAGTGGAAAAGGCGCTCCTCTGCCTCCGATTCTTCAGGCTCCTCTGGCTGAATCTGTGTGGTGGCAACAACGGCACTGGGTTCTGCATCAATGATCTGCTTCCCTTTTTGCGCGGCTGTGAAATTAGGTTCCGAGTCAGAATCGGAACTGGGATCTGATTCTGAAGCTTTGATCTCAGCCACCAATGACTGTTTTGAGCGACATTCATCAGTGTTGTGCCAGGGGCTTTTGTGGAACTCGCACCACTTCCCGGTGTCCTTCTTTGTCTTTTCTTTGCCCTTCTTCGCTTGTGGTTGGGACTGGTTGTCCTTTTCCTGCCCTGTGTTCTGTGAGCCAGAGTTTCCCTTGCCCTGCTTCTGCGTAGGTCCGAAGTCACGCTTGTTCTTTTGCTGAAATTTCTGCTCAATTTTGACAGCATATCGATAGGCGGATCCGAGTGAAGAGATTTCCAGGAAATCCATCTCTGTTCGGATGTAACGGTGTAGGCCACTTCGATATTTCAGTACTAGATGCCGCTCGGAGTCCTTGATACCTAGCTTTGTGCGCAAGGTATGAAATTTGTTGGTGTATTCCGACACCGTTTGGTCCCTCTCTTGATGCAGAATGGTCCATTTTGTGTACTGGTCATCATAGTTTCCCACGGGGTAATATTGTTCCTTGACGGCATCGATAAAAGAGGCCCAAGTGGGATTGGAGTATTCAAACAATCCAGACTCGTCTGATGAGTTTTGCTCACAATAAGTTTCCCACCAATTTTTGACATGGGGGACGGCCTTAAGGAGCGCAAAGATGATCTTTTCCCTGTCGGAAAATTGGTGGACAGAGAAATACCCTTCTAGTAGATTCAACCATTTATCTATGGCATCGGCATCGATTTGGCCTTCAAATAAAGGGATATCAAAATTAACTTGTACCTTGAAGGGAGTCGTATCTCCGAAATGGCTGCTCGTTGAGGGTGCATTTGCCGCTGTTGGCATGCGTTGAAGGATTTGGGCGAAATTATCCATCATCTCGTTCCTCTGTCGCGCGAGGGCTTCCTCGAGCAACAACTTGATAGGATCTACTGCTCCGTCGTCTCTCTTTTCTTCCGCCATGGGAGGCCGTTTGGGGCGGCGAGAGTGGTCTTCCCCAAGCGAAACTAGTTCGAGACCCAACTCTCTATATCCTGACCTCGTTGGGGACATGCACCGAGAAACAATCAAAGAGCAGACCGCTCTGATACCACTGATCCGGATTTATGTGGGAACGAAACAAAAGATAGCATATACAGAATCATATACAGAGATATATTGCAAATAACACAGTGATACAGTGAACACATATTCTATTAAATAGCGGGAATAGAACAGACTGTAAAATACAATAGCTAGAATGGTGGTAGCTATCTCTGAGAAGAGATGTGGCCGCTATGCTCATTCGTGCCAAGATGAATACAAAGAGAGGCCGAAAGGGCCTATTTATCATAAGCATGAGGGAAAGAATCCCAAACATCCAAAAACCTAACCCTGGGAGATGAAGCGCCAAAAGTCATGTGGGCCCCGTTTGGGTAAGTTAGTACATCAACTTCCCGGGGTCGTAACTTTTGCATGCGATCTCCGTTTGGGGCGCTCGGTAGCCCGTTGGAAAGGTCTATCCGAGATTTACAACTTTCGACTGGGCCCAAATGCATGCCGGAGGCAGCCATTTGGTCCCCCAAATCGCCAAAAAATGTCGTTTAGGGCCTCAAAATGGCTCCGGAAGTTCAGGACCCGAAAAAATGCTAAAAATAGTAATTTACCAAAATTGCCAGAAGGCTGTTTTGAGCCAGTTGGAAGAGGTGGGCTGCCACCGATATCCACCTGGATCAATCCTCCATCCTTAGGAAGCAATGGTCTCCATTGCGTTAAATCCCTTATCATATGTCGAGCTGTGTGTCGAGTTGAGCTCTTGGTGCGACATTTGCTGAAGTGGAAAGATTGCCTTACTTTTACATCTTCAGAGGGTAGTAATTGTTGTTGATGGATGCGCTGGAGCTGTTCAACAGTTTTGGTTGTTGTGGTATCCTTGGTATGCACCAGTGTGGATGGTTTCTTTTTGGAGGGGCCCCTTGAATGCGTGGACTTGCACTGTAGAGGTACCCGAATAGGCGATGCTGCACTAACTTTGTGTTTTTCTTGTTTCTGCTGAGTAGAAGGATAATCTGCAGAGGTTGTGGATGTCTCCGCGATCTGATGTTCACCTTTAGTGGCAATTGCGAATAGGGAAAATTTCCCAGTGTGGGAGATTATCTTTCTTCCCTGCTCGTTTGGGGTAGGTGCAACTATCTCTGGTATCCGATAGAGTTGTCCTCCCAAAGTGACAATGACACTGCGAGGTCGTGATTCATATACAGCATGACGCTTCCACATATATGGTTGTCCTAAAAGAACATCACATACTTCAAGTGGGGCCACATCACACAATACCTCATCTTTGAAGGGCTTGATGCCATATGGCAGGCGACATTGGTGACTGACACGGATCCTTCGTCCTTGGCTTAGCCATCCAATGGTGTATGGTTGTGGGTGTGGCGTTATTGGTAGCTCCAATCTCTTGATGACTTCTTCTGAGATCAGGTTCTTCTGGCTGCCGCTGTCCACAACAAAGTGTAGGGGAATTCCCTTCACCCACATCTGTGAGTGGAAAAGGCGCTCCTCTGCCTCCGATTCTTCAGGCTCCTCTGGCTGAATCTGTGTGGTGGCAACAATGGCACTGGGTTCTGCATCAATGATCTGCTTCCCTTTTTGCGCGGCTGTGAAATTAGGTTCCGAGTCAGAATCGGAACTGGGATCTGATTCTGAAGCTTTGATCTCAGCCACCAATGACTGTTTTGAGCGACATTCATCAGTGTTGTGCCAGGGGCTTTTGTGGAACTCGCACCACTTCCCGGTGTCCTTCTTTGTCTTTTCTTTGCCCTTCTTCGCTTGTGGTTGGGACTGGTTGTCCTTTTCCTGCCCTGTGTTCTGTGAGCCAGAGTTTCCCTTGCCCTGCTTCTGCGCAGGTCCGAAGTCACGCTTGTTCTTTTGCTGAAATTTCTGCTCAATTTTGACAGCATATCGATAGGCGGATCCGAGTGAAGAGATTTCCAGGAAATCCATCTCTGTTCGGATGTAACGGTGTAGGCCACTTCGATATTTCAGTACTAGATGCTGCTCGGAGTCCTTGATACCTAGCTTTGTGCGCAAGGTATGAAATTTGTTGGTGTATTCCGACACCGTTTGGTCCCTCTCTTGATGCAGAATGGTCCATTTTGTGTACTGGTCATCATAGTTTCCCACGGGGTAATATTGTTCCTTGACGGCATCGATAAAAGAGGCCCAAGTGGGATTGGAGTATTCAAACAATCCAGACTCGTCTGATGAGTTTTGCTCACAATAAGTTTCCCACCAATTTTTGACATGGGGGACGGCCTTAAGGAGCGCAAAGATGATCTTTTCCCTGTCGGAAAATTGGTGGACAGAGAAATACCCTTCTAGTAGATTCAACCATTTATCTATGGCATCGGCATCGATTTGGCCTTCAAATAAAGGGATATCAAAATTAACTTGTACCTTGAAGGGAGTCGTATCTCCGAAATGGCTGCTCGTTGAGGGTGCATTTGCCGCTGTTGGCATGCGTTGAACGATTTGGGCGAAATTATCCATCATCTCGTTCCTCTGTCGCGCGAGGGCTTCCTCGAGCAACAACTTGATAGGATCTACTGCTCCGTCGTCTCTCTTTTCTTCCGCCATGGGAGGCCGTTTGGGGCGGCGAGAGTGGTCTTCCCCAAGCGAAACTAGTTCGAGACCCAACTCTCTATATCCTGACCTCGTTGGGGACATGCACCGAGAAACAATCAAAGAGCAGACCGCTCTGATACCACTGATCCGGATTTATGTGGGAACGAAACAAAAGATAGCATATACAGAATCATATACAGAGATATATTGCAAATAACACAGTGATACAGTGAACACATATTCTATTAAATAGCGGGAATAGAACAGACTGTAAAATACAATAGCTAGAATGGTGGTAGCTATCTCTGAGAAGAGATGTGGCCGCTATGCTCATTCGTGCCAAGATGAATACAAAGAGAGGCCGAAAGGGCCTATTTATCATAAGCATGAGGGAAAGAATCCCAAACATCCAAAAACCTAACCCTGGGAGATGAAGCGCCAAAAGTCATGTGGGCCCCGTTTGGGTAAGTTAGTACATCAACTTCCCGGGGTCGTAACTTTTGCATGCGATCTCCGTTTGGGGCGCTCGGTAGCCCGTTGGAAAGGTCTATCCGAGATTTACAACTTTCGACTGGGCCCAAATGCATGCCGGAGGCAGCCATTTGGTCCCCCAAATCGCCAAAAAATGTCGTTTAGGGCCTCAAAATGGCTCCGGAAGTTCAGGACCCGAAAAAATGCTAAAAATAGTAATTTACCAAAATTGCCAGAAGGCTGTTTTGAGCCAGTTGGAAGAGGTGGGCTGCCACCGATATCCACCTGGATCAATCCTCCATCCTTAGGAAGCAATGGTCTCCATTGCGTTAAATCCCTTATCATATGTCGAGCTGTGTGTCGAGTTGAGCTCTTGGTGCGACATTTGCTGAAGTGGAAAGATTGCCTTACTTTTACATCTTCAGAGGGTAGTAATTGTTGTTGATGGATGCGCTGGAGCTGTTCAACAGTTTTGGTTGTTGTGGTATCCTTGGTATGCACCAGTGTGGATGGTTTCTTTTTGGAGGGGCCCCTTGAATGCGTGGACTTGCACTGTAGAGGTACCCGAATAGGCGATGCTGCACTAACTTTGTGTTTTTCTTGTTTCTGCTGAGTAGAAGGATAATCTGCAGAGGTTGTGGATGTCTCCGCGATCTGATGTTCACCTTTAGTGGCAATTGCGAATAGGGAAAATTTCCCAGTGTGGGAGATTATCTTTCTTCCCTGCTCGTTTGGGGTAGGTGCAACTATCTCTGGTATCCGATAGAGTTGTCCTCCCAAAGTGACAATGACACTGCGAGGTCGTGATTCATATACAGCATGACGCTTCCACATATATGGTTGTCCTAAAAGAACATCACATACTTCAAGTGGGTCCACATCACACAATACCTCATCTTTGAAGGGCTTGATGCCATATGGCAGGCAACATTGGTGACTGACACGGATCCTTCGTCCTTGGCTTAGCCATCCAATGGTGTATGGTTGTGGGTGTGGCGTTATTGGTAGCTCCAATCTCTTGATGACTTCTTCTGAGATCAGGTTCTTCTGGCTGCCGCTGTCCACAACAAAGTGTAGGGGAATTCCCTTCACCCACATCTGTGAGTGGAAAAGGCGCTCCTCTGCCTCCGATTCTTCAGGCTCCTCTGGCTGAATCTGTGTGGTGGCAACAACGGCACTGGGTTCTGCATCAATGATCTGCTTCCCTTTTTGCGCGGCTGTGAAATTAGGTTCCGAGTCAGAATCGGAACTGGGATCTGATTCTGAAGCTTTGATCTCAGCCACCAATGACTGTTTTGAGCGACATTCATCAGTGTTGTGCCAGGGGCTTTTGTGGAACTCGCACCACTTCCCGGTGTCCTTCTTTGTCTTTTCTTTGCCCTTCTTCGCTTGTGGTTGGGACTGGTTGTCCTTTTCCTGCCCTGTGTTCTGTGAGCCAGAGTTTCCCTTGCCCTGCTTCTGCGCAGGTCCGAAGTCACGCTTGTTCTTTTGCTGAAATTTCTGCTCAATTTTGACAGCATATCGATAGGCGGATCCGAGTGAAGAGATTTCCAGGAAATCCATCTCTGTTCGGATGTAACGGTGTAGGCCACTTCGATATTTCAGTACTAGATGCCGCTCGGAGTCCTTGATACCTAGCTTTGTGCGCAAGGTATGAAATTTGTTGGTGTATTCCGACACCGTTTGGTCCCTCTCTTGATGCAGAATGGTCCATTTTGTGTACTGGTCATCATAGTTTCCCACGGGGTAATATTGTTCCTTGACGGCATCGATAAAAGAGGCCCAAGTGGGATTGGAGTATTCAAACAATCCAGACTCGTCTGATGAGTTTTGCTCACAATAAGTTTCCCACCAATTTTTGACATGGGGGACGGCCTTAAGGAGCGCAAAGATGATCTTTTCCCTGTCGGAAAATTGGTGGACAGAGAAATACCCTTCTAGTAGATTCAACCATTTATCTATGGCATCGGCATCGATTTGGCCTTCAAATAAAGGGATATCAAAATTAACTTGTACCTTGAAGGGAGTCGTATCTCCGAAATGGCTGCTCGTTGAGGGTGCATTTGCCGCTGTTGGCATGCGTTGAAGGATTTGGGCGAAATTATCCATCATCTCGTTCCTCTGTCGCGGAGGCAACCATTTGGTCCCCCAAATCGCCAAAAAATGTCGTTTAGGGCCTCAAAATGGCTCCGGAAGTTCAGGACCCGAAAAAATGCTAAAAATAGTAATTTACCAAAATTGCCAGAAAGCTGTTTTGAGCCAGTTGGAAGAGGTGGGCTGCCACCGATATCCACCTGGATCATGATATGGCATTAGTTTAATACTATACCTTGAGGACCATGAGTTCAAATCTAGAATATTGGTCCATAGCCATATCCCCTCTCTTGTGTGAGCTGCATCCTCCACCTTTTAAAAAAAAAAGAGAACCAACCTTTGGATATAATATATTATTCCGAGATGCATATTTAAACTGGAAACCACTTCTTGTTCATCCATGAAATGAGAGAATATAAAGTCATTGTACACCCATAAAACTTGTCAACCAATGCTAGATTTTTGTACTATCATATTTGGGTCTTTTTCATTGTTCAATTGTGCTTAGAAAGGGTTTTGGGGCTTTTATGTATGTGGGTCATTTTAAAATTTTGCATTGAGGCCTTGTATTGTTGGATATATTCACCACAAACACTCTGATGACCAACCAGGATAACCACAAACCTACTCCCATACCTACTTTGAGGTGAGGACATAGTGGAGTGTGAGCACTAGCAAACCGTCCATCCCTTCTATTTGAGAAAGGCCCTACTTGCGTATAGGTATAGATAGAAGGATTGAGTTCTTACCACTTCACATTCGTATGTATCCCTATCTCTAGCACCCTTACTCCAATTCCCAATGCATATGTACCTTAGCACTCAAGACCCTGACTGTGTATAGGAGGATAAGGGTGGAAAAGAATAAATGAATTGCATATTTTTGGGCAAGAAAGTATTATTAATGAATTCAGGCTTTAGGTATACTCTTTATTTATTACAAGATTCTTTCAAAGGCCCTTATCTTAAGTAAAGATTAAGGTAAATGATTGCTCGTGGGAGTGAAAGACCCAAAGGAAGGTAAATGAGTGAGTTATGGTAGGTAGTAAATATTGTATGAAAATCTTGCTATGTAGACATTTTGTATTTATTTTGATTCTTTGTGAAATATATTTTTGTATCTATCCTTTACTCATTTTAAGAATTATGATTTGTGTTAATTGTGAAACAGAAAATATATATGTTAAAGTAAATGTTTTCCCTTTCTTTTATGTATTGTCTTATAAACTTAATGGCGATATGGAAACTAACTGAGAATGTCCATCAACTAAAAATTAAACCTAACTAGGATTTTGGGATTGATAACTATCGTTCTCTGTGTCAATTTTTTAATTCAAGTGGCAATACATGTCAAAATAAGATGCACAAATTCATTCCACATAAAACATAGTAGATTTATCTTGGAGAAAACCCTTCGTAGGGAGAAAAAATCCAGCCAAACAACCTTTCTTATATAAGATATCAGGTTTAGATTACATCATCATCATAAATTTCACTATGACTGTGCTAAGGTAAAATTTAATAGCAGAAGTAACAATTTATACCAGAATGGTATGATAACCTTGAACTCTGCTCACAACATCCTCTGTCTGCTGCAAGAATGATATTCTTCTTGCTCTTGCACATACATCCTCTGTCTACTGCAAGAATGATGCTCTGCATGCTGCTGCACATACATCCTCTATCTATTGCAAGTATGATGCTCTGCAATGGACATATAAACCTTCAAAGGAAGACCTCACACCCACTCCACGAGCACACTTCAGGAAAGAAATTGAATGAATGAAATGGGAAGGGGTTGGCACCTATTTATACTTTTAGGTGACTGTCCCAAGCAACCCCCTAAGAGAACCACCCCAAGTAGCCCTCTTTAGGAGGAACCGCCCTAAGCAACCCCCTTAGGAACACATGTCACTTGGCTAAGAAACCCCCTTAGGGACACCTGTCACTTAGCTAAGAAACCCCCTTAGGGACACCTGCCACTTGGCTAAGAAACCCCCTTAGGGACACCTGTCACTTGGCTAAGTATCCCCCTTTCTAAGTAGCCCCCTTAGGGACACACGTAACTTGGCTAAGTAGCTGATGGATATGACGCATGGTACATAGTAGAAGTTTTAGTAGTGATATTTAAATTTTTAATAGCTTCCGAAGCTATAATTTTAACACTCTAAGCTTATGTCCATTGATATATTATGACCAGAATACATAATATAATAGGAAATTAAACCTAACAAGGATTTTGAGATTGATAACTATTTTAACATTCTCAGCTTACGTCCATTGATATATTATGACCATAATACATTATATAAGTGGAAGTTAAACCTAACGAGGATTTTGGGATTGATAACTATCTTTCTTTGATCTTATGTATGTTGATATATTATTACTTGAATAATTATATAAGAGTTGGGATTGAGATGCTAACACTATTTTAATAGTAAAAGGTAGTAAATTTTCATATCAATATATGTATTTAAAAAAATGAATTTTGCATATGAATTTACAGGGTTGAAACCTAGGGAGAAAAACCTCGAATCAAAGTTTTTTGAAGAAATAAATATCATATTACATTCACAATAAAGGTGGTAAAGTCTAGGTATATAAATTTAGGAATGAGTTAGCATATAGTAAGGAAGCATATACAAAAGTATTCTAGAAGGTAGTCATTTGTTAAAATTTAAAGTAGAAATATAATAAGCAATGACGAAAATAGAGACCATGGAAGCACGAGTGAACTCATACGTAGACAAAGGTATAAGCTATTTATAATTGAAATAAACCACGGGATATTTATATGCATGAAGCGTAAGCTCTCTTAACGAATATTGCCAACTCTTCAACTAATTAAGGAAATAACTGATTTCTCGTTGAGAGCTTCGGGAATGGTCCATAACTCCCTCAACGGTTCTCTATCTTGATCTGTGGAACAATTTGACACATAGCCAATATAATCTTGATGGAAGCTAGGCTATAAAGACTTATGTTTGGTCCCCAAACTCGCTAACTCAATCTCCTTCAGTTTTTACACCATCAATCTAGAGTGAGCAGAGTTTGGAAGTGCCATACTGAACGGTTGCCTTAAGCAAAGTCTCAAATCAGAGTGTGAGCAGCATCAATGGCTGGAGGTATGATTCTGACAGCATACATTATTAATTCTTTTCGATTCTTTAAAAGTTTATTCCACATGTAAAGAATCCTAATTTTCTAACAGTTTGTATAAGAGCATAATTTTATCTTTTCCTTGATGTTTGGACTGCTGTACGTCCATTGGGATATTGCCCATACATTTTATTGTTTAGTTTTTTCTGCGTCCGTGTTGATATCTATCAGGAACCACCGTTTCTTTTCCAGAACTTTTATTAACTAGAGCAATGCATCTGTGTAAACTTCAACCAATCCATTTGACTGTATCCCTTTTCAAATGGAACCTTTGCTCGACGTACTGGTTTTGCAATTGAAACAGGTTGCTTGAAACTAGTCTTTATTTATGCTTTCCGGATGCTATCGATAGCGGCAGTGGTGCACACAGTGGCTTCCATCTAAACCGCCGACGCCAAGAATCTGTCATTCGTAGGAGTTATGAGAAATGTTCCCAGGGTCTGGGATCGCCTAACGCTAACTTACCTCTCAGAGGTCGTGATTTTCTTCGCCTTTTATAATGTCACCAGATTGGTCCTCTTTCTGTTCACAGTCTTCTCTATGGGAGTGGGTTATGAATTGAACTCCAGTGGTTTTGTTTTCACTTCACTTCTTATAATCTTGGTTTTCATCTGCGCCGATGTTTATATAACCACGGTGTGGTATCTCTCTAGCGTTGTATCTGAGCGGGGGAATAGTGGCCAGGGTGGATGAAAAGAGTACAAAAACTTGTCTTTTTGCAGTGCGCTTGTATTTTTTATGCTTGTTCTGCTGCTGTCTCCCCCACTTTTGCTTCTACGTAATCTGTTACTGGTCCTGACTGAGTTGTATGGATTGTTCGTTATGGATCAACTGGATCTCAATCTATATATATATACGGATATCTGGCTCGCGGGTGGCTGTGAGTATGGGTCTATTGCTGTTATTTCTTTTTTTTTTACGAAGAGACCAATGCTCATCGCATGCAGCCATAGGACGTGGACAATGTGACAACTGGTAGGCGATAAGAATATTACTGTTGATTGATCGTTTAAGGGATGAAGTGAAGGCCCTATTGCTGGTTCCATCTCTATTTAGACTCGATCTACCTGGTATAGCCCTGTTTGAGGTTCGGGCTGCCGTTGAAGGGGCATGATATGCCTGTATGAGGTTCGATCTCCTGCCCTAAAGAACTGAACCATGAGAGTGTTGTAACATTGCCGAGGTCTGATCTTCCTTGTTGTGGTTTAATTGAACTCCAATCTGCCTATTACGTCTAACCGTAAGCTTGCTGAGCTTGTATGAGGAGGTCGCATTACCATGCTGATTTTTTTTTTGTGACCAGAATGTTGGATCTTGTGGAGGCCGTGAGCCTTGTTAGTCCGGTCATACCTACTAAGTGTCTATTTCTGCGGCAGTCGTGAGTCTTAATAGCTTGATATTACTTGACGTTAGCCTGTTAGAAGAGGTTGTGACTCCGTTGGGGTTTGTTGAGGTTGCTATGACTTTTTGAGAGCAAGCGATGATCCTTTTTGAGCTTGTGTGGGGCTGCCACAGATCTATTTAAGGAGTCATTTTTATTTTTATTTTAACCTTGGAGATAAATATGTTGAAGATCATAGTAGATTAAACGATCTGATTCACACCTAGAGTTTTTGTTAGCCTCTCCACATCTGGATATTTTAATCCCTTTCAACGTTGCTGCCATTTTCACATACAGTTCTAAATAAATTTTAGCGATAATTTCATATTCAGTGCTATAATATGATACATGAAAACGCTAGATAGTACATTCAACGTTTTTCATATATTTCTATAGTTTTTCTTGAAGCTACAAGAACTATAGATATAGGAGCATCCTGGATTTGATTATACCGACTGGTCGAAGTTTGATCTCAATATACGATGGCATTGCTCGATAGCAATTGCGTCTCATTTGTGATTTTTTCCGTGTGCTTTATTTTTGCATGTTATGCAGGGGCGATCGCATCTCTTACATTTCATGTGTATTATCTATATGTTTATCATTTTGTTTTTATAATCCGTGTAATGATGCTAGATTATGTTATATAATCCCTGCATGATGCTAGGGTGTTAGATAAAGTTTTTATTATGGTGTTCGATAAAGTTTTATAATAAGGTGCTATTAGGATTTTTTCTTAATCAACTTGAATATATATTTCATTTGCATGATTAGTATCAAGTTAATTTTAGTAATGTCTAGTGATCCATACAATTTTTATTGATTAGAGAATAGCCACAACATCTTTAATTAAATAATGTTATATATTATGATTGATTAGGATCACATAAAGAATATTTAGACATTAATTGTAATTAATTGTACTAAACGTAACAAATTTTATCGCACAGGAATTTTTATTATATTTATATAATTAATTAGGCTAAATATTAAATTATTCATAACTTATCCACAGGAATTATGAATTAATAGTTTTATCATGAAGTTCAATTCTATCATAAAGAATCATTGAATCTGCTTGAATTGAAAATTTAGCCCACAGGCAATTTTTATGTCATTAGATTCAATTTTAAGCATGAATTTACATTGGTAAAGCATGACATTTTATTTTTAAGGCCTCAATTTAAAACAAGCATCCCGCCAATGGTATTTGAAATTCCATAATGTAATTTCTTCTTTCGGTTTTGTAGAAAACATTATGGATCAATGTATATACCTGAAAGTTAGTGGGAGTAAAATTTGTTTTCTTGTTTTATATGTGGATGACATTTTATTGGCAACCAATGATAAGGGTTTGCTGCATGAGGTGAAACATTTCTCTCTAAAAATTTCGATATGAAGGACATGGGTGAAGCATCTTATGTCATTGGCATTAAGATCCATAGAGATAGATTTTGAGGCATCATGGGTCTGTCTCAGGAAACCTATATTAATAAAATTTTAGAGAGATTTCAGATGAAGGATTGTTCACCAAGTATAGCTCCCATTGTGAAGGGTGATAGGTTCAATTTGAACCAATGCCCAAAGAATGACTTTGAAAGGGAACAATGAAGAACATTCCATATGCTTCTGCTGTCAGAAGCCTAATGTATGCTCAGGTCTACACAAGACCTGACATTGCATTTATTGTTTTGTTCGTCTCTTGTTTTGAGGCTACTTTACATGGTGTATGGCTTAAGAGTTTCATTTTTGGGTTTAGAATTACAGATTCTATCTCTAAGCCATTAAGAATGTATTGCGACAATTCAGCTACTATTTTTATGGCTAAAAACAACAAAAGTGGGAGTCGAAATAAACATATCGACATTAAGTATTTAGCTATAAGGGAACGTGTTCAAGAAATGAAAGTGGTCATTGAGCACGTCAGCACTGAGTTGATGATCGGTGATCCTTTAACTAAGGGCATGCCACCATTTAAATTCAAGGATGATGTATTGAATATGGGACTTGATTGCATTATGCAGTTTCTCATTGTATGGACAATGTTATTATTGTGATGTTTTTCTCATACTTATGTGCACCTTAATTTAATTGAGAGAATTCATCTGTATAGGACCAAGAATAAACATAAGGTTTATTCATTAAGAAATTGTTGCCACATAAATTTTAATAGAAATAAATACATAGTAATACATGGAAGATAATACTCGTCTTAAGAGGACTTATCGCCATGATTCATGTATCTATTTTTAATATAGATTATCAATGGGTTTTAAGATGAGATATTAAGTTTGGAAGTATGGACCAAGTGGGAGAATGTAATATCTCTTAACGAATATTGACAACTCTTCAACTAATTAAGGAAATAACTGATTTCTCGTTGAGAGCTTCGGAAATGGTCCATAACTCCCTCAACGGTTCTCTATCTTGATACGTGGAACAATTGACACATAGCCAATAGAAGCTTGATGGAAGCTAGGCTATAAAGACTTTTGTTTGGTCCCCAAACTCGCTAACTCAATCTCTTTCAGTTTTTACACCATCAATCCAGAGTGAGCAGAGTTTGGAAGTGCCATATGAAACGATTGCCTTAAGCAAAGTCTCAAATCAGAGTGTGAGCAGCATCAATGGCTGGAGGTATGATTCTGATAGCATACATTATTAATTCTTTTCGATTCTTTAAAAGTTTATTCTGCATGTAAAGAATCCTAATTTTCTAACATGAAGAAAACATTAATGTTATTAATATCACACAAGAACCTTCACTTATTCCTTAGTAGTCCTTTTTTTAACAAAATAATGAATTTTTGTATTTCTAAGGGTAATAAGGATATTTAATGCAATAGTAAAAAGAAAAGAGAAACCTTATAAGTGCTTGAGGGAGTTTTCCTTAAGTAAAAAAAGATTTGATTTGAGACTAAATATTAGCCTTAGGGAAATATCTCACTACTGTAGGTAAGGGATAACTTCTAGAAATAAAAATTTCAACTTAGGGTTAACAATAATAAGAAAAAAAAAGTGCTTTGTTACCTAGAGAGAATTTACACCTACAACAATATTTAAAAAAAAGGGGCTAATAAGTCTGTAAATAAAATAGACCTATGCAAGCTATACGAATACAATTAAAACAAAAGGTTATCATAATCGAAGGAACCTCTTGTTCAGATAATTAGACTTCATATAAAAATAGAGTGGATATATGATGCATACGATAGACAAAGTACATGCTTATTTGTTTTAAAATCAAAGAAGTTAAATGAAAACTCATTAAACCTTTCTTCTACTATTACAAGTTAAGAACGATACAAGTCACTATCTAGCTGTCTAAGTGCTTAAGGAACCCCAAAATATGAATCAATTTTATGTACATAAATCCATTAAACTATCATATTTTCTCATTCCTCTAAGTTTACTCTTGACAATACTTGTTGGAGAGAATTGGATTTATATTCTAGTACGGATAAGGTCTTGAGAGTATAGGTGAACTTTGTTGAGAATTGGACAATTGAGATTGGGCTACTTGCTCCTTTCATGAGAGACATCCTTACTAGTTCAATTTCAAGGTACCTCAACAACCCGTATTGATGCCATGCTGAAATTCGACAAGTTAGGAATCCAACCCATGACCTTCCTCTAGCTGGAAAGATCCTCTACTCATGATCTACAAGCCTCTTTCATGATGGTTACCCTTATTGGTTCGATGTCAAGGTGTGAATTTCTTAGATTCCATAGCAACCACCAATAGACCTTAACAATTGGTTCTAGTACTTTGTTGATCAAGAATATAGAATATTCTCTTGGATGGCTTGTTTCTGTACTACTCAACTATAAGTGAATTGACCCAAAATTAGGAATCCAATGTAAATTTATTCTATTGACCATTAGATTCCAACAATCTCATTTTGTAAATCTGTGATATCTCTCTTTTTATGTCAAGAACCCTACATAAGTTCCATGGCATCACCATTATAACACTCCAGAGGGTTTTACAATAGTCTACATGGTAGTAGTTGAAATTTTGAATAGTATGAGAATGAGGCATCCCGCATGTTTTAAATAAAATGAGAAAAATACTCTTGGAAATCAAACCCCAATTAAAAGTTAGCTCACACATACAATTTTTTTGTAAAACCACCTCCTCCAATAAGATATTGATCCATAATTTGATGAAAAGATGAAAAGGACGCTTAGGGATTAAAAGGAATGTTATCTAATGGAAACAATCTACAAGAACTCTATCTCCTACTCTACCACTTGTCTGAAACTTGTTTCATCTATTCACTGCCCTTTATTGCATTTGGTATATCATAAGGCCGAGAAACCCGGTTACTCTTGTTACTTCCCCATAGAATTATTTTTCCTCTTTTTGAATTAGGAGGTGCATATCCTTGTAGATTTGTTGTTTCCCATGAAGAGCAAGCGCTATGACATGCTATTATTGAAAATTTTGCATGAGAATGGGAGACAAGCCACATACCCAACCACTATTGAAGTTCTTTTCAAGCTCATAGATACATTTCTCATACTAGAAACATTATCTCCTTCACATGATGAACGTTTCACCATGCAAGACAAAATGGACAAAGATATTCATATTCTTAGAAGGTAGTCATTTGTTAAAATTTAAAGTAGAAATATTATAAGCAATGACGAAAATAGAGACCATGGAAGCACGAGTGAACTCATACATAGACAAAGGTATAAGCTATTTAAAATTTAAATAAACCACGGGATATTTATATGCATGAAGAAAACATCAATGTTATTAATATCACACAAGAACTTTCACTTATTCCTTAGTAGTCCTTTTTTTAACAAAATAATGAATTTTTGTATTTCTAAGGGTAATGAGGATATTTAATGCAATAGTAAAAAGAAAAGAGAAACCTTATAAGAGCTTGAGGGAGTTTTCCTTAAGTAAAAAAAGATTTTATTTGAGACTAAATATTAGCCTTAGGGAAATATCTCACTATTGTAGGGAAGGGATAACTTCCGGAAATCAAAATTTCAACTTAGTATTAACAATAATAATAATAAAAAGTGCTTTGTTACCTAAAGAGAATTTACACCAACAACAATATTTTGAAAAAAGGGGCTAATAAGTCTGTAAATAAAATAGACCTGTGCAAGCTATACGAATACAATTAAAACAAAAGTTTATCATAATCGGAGGAGCCTCTTGTTCAGATAATTATACTTCATATAAAAATAGAATGGATATATGATGCATACGATAGACAAAGTACATGCTTATTTGTATTAAAATCAAAGAAGTTAAATGCAAACTCATTAAACCTTTCTTCTACTATTACAAGTTAAGAATGATACAAGTCACTAGATAGCTATCTAAGTGCTTAAGGAACCCCAAAATATGAATCAATTTTATGTACATAAATCCATAAAACTATCATATTTTCTCATTCCTCTAAGTTTACTCTCGACAATACTTGTTGGAGAGAATTGGATTTCTATTCTAGTACAGATAAGGTCTTGAGAGTATAGGTGAACTTTGTTTAGAATCGATGAAAATATGAAAAGATGAAAAGGACGCTTAGGGATTAAAAGACATTTTATCTAATGGAAACAATCTACAAGAACTCTATCTCCTACTCTACCACTTGTCTAAAACTCGTTTCATCTATTCACTGCCCTTTATTGCATTTGGTATATCATAATGCCGAGAAACCTGGTTACTCTTGTTACTTCCACATAGAATTATTTTTCCTCTTTTTGAATTAGGAGGTGCATATCCTTGTAGATTTGTTGTTTCCCATGAAGAGCAAGCACTATGACATGCTATTATTGAAAATTTTGCATGAGAATGGGAGACAAGCCACAAACCCAACCACTATTGTAGTTCTTTTCAAGCTCATAGATACATTTCTCATACCAGAAACATTATCTCATTCAAATGATGAATGTTTCACCATGCAAGACAAAATCGGAAAACATATTCTTATTGATGTGTAACATGTAATTGGAGAGATATACTAGGATCCCACTTTCCATGATTATGGCTACTCCAACCTTTTGTTGGTCCTCATGGCCAAAGAATACACTTTACTCAAAAGTAAAGTATCCTCACTCACAATTTCTAGATCAAATAAAAAAAAAAAAATCATCATGGAAAATAAAACCAAGAGAAGTACCCAATTTTTCAACAGTTGGTTGACTCACTCTAGCTACCTACCAAACTAAATCCACAACCATATTATATTTATTATTAGATGATTTAAGGAACCAATTTTATCAAAAATTATTGCCCATCAATATTCTATATTTTATGTCCAATGGACCATCATTCATACCAATATGATGTTACAATCAAAGATTGGGTTGACATGATTCTTGGCAAGGCCTACTTGCTTGAGGAAAGGGCACAATATTGCAGGTATTACGAAACCCACAAGCTTCACAGAGATGCTAATAGATACCAACTTACCTCTTATTCCTATCATAATAAGTAGGTCATTACAAATTTAGAACCCTTTGCTCTATTCCATTGCTCATCTCTCTTGGCTTTAAACATCCTTCTCCACAGGTTTCACACGTTATCAAGTTGATGGTCCTTCAAGCATCGAATAAAAAATCTAGTACGTTTCTACTCTAGACAATGCTTCACTCACTTCATCCATGGAGAAAATTGATTTACATGTTTCCTCTAAAGACAACCTTGTTCCTAGTTCATCTTATTCCAATGTTATGGAGGTCATCTCTTTATGTACACGTGCCTCAATAACACATAATCATCTCACCTCTTTAATAAGGAGTACATTTCTTTCAATCACTACAGGTGCACACCATTTGTCAAGTATGTAGTCTTATTTTAGTGATACAGTATCCTGAATCAAAGATACACCAAAGTAGTTGAGTAATCACATGGACTAATCTGTTGGATTCCCATAATGTCTTGTTTTAGATAATTTTCATCCCCTAAACCCACTAAAAATGGGGGTTTGAAGTCCAATTACTCCCATTAGAAACATCTTCAAATTCAGAATCCAGTGCCATTACTCTGTCCTTAGGAGACAACCTTGGGAATTTCTCAATTGGATTATTACTATAGGCCTCTACTTCACATTCCCTAGCTGGGTTTGGGAGGTTGATTGACATAATGGGAATAGGATGAGAAGAGAAAGAATCCCATGCTTGATTCTCGAAATCCAAGTTGCTGGTTGAGGACCCACATCCAACAATAAATTCCTCTTTCTCCATGTTACAACAATCCTTATTTATGAAAGGATGATTCGATAGCTATGCATTGGTCCATCTCTTCTTAGGATCTCTTTGAAAGCATTTCTATAGGAAATCCTAGATTTGAGGTGAAAGTGAAGCATGAAACATAGCCAGCTCCTATGTGCACCCAATCGGATACATGCAGTGAGTGGATTATAAAATTGGCTCCATGGATGCTTTCCAGTGGCCATTTCCATCACAGTGCAGGTGAGGGACCAAATGTCAGAAGCATGCCCTTGCTCCATTCTCCTCCACTTTGTTCACCACATCTGGAGTCATCCATAGAAGTTACCTCTCATTAATTGAAGGATATCCCTTGTCCTCTCCCTAATCACAAATCATCTTGGAAAATCCAAAGCCAGGAACCTTCACAACATTGATACAGCACATATTTCATTAAAATTGGAAAGATTTTATTACAAGAACAATGCCAAAATTGAGTTTTTTGGTTATTTTGGAATTCTAGATCCACTGTTTAATTCCAATTTTAATGAAATATGTGTTATACCCACAATAACACTTTTCCCCTTGATATCATAGTGTACAATTCCTTAACTATGAAGGCAATGGATCCCATGTAAGATGCTGTTAGGATATTCCTATACTCCATCCTAGTCCTACTAGCTTTCCAGTCATTTTCATTTTCAGTTATGCATGCAAAATTAGGGTCTGCATACAATTAGGGTTTGCATGCATTCTAGGTCATCAGTCCCAACGCCTAGTCCTAAGAAAACTATCCCCCGAAGCTTCTTTCAGATCATTTCTAACCCTCCCAGTGACTAATGTGCCCTCCTTTTCTCCACTGCATGACAAGGGCGCCTTCTTCACCTACCAATCCAGTTATATTTAGTTATATTGAGTTATCTTCAGTTATTTCCTTGATTTAAGGATTAACTGACTCTTTACTGAGTTTATCACTCTGTTGGACCTCCAATGAGACTAGATTGACCATTCTGACTCCAATTAACTCCTATGGCACCCTCCACTAAGCCTCCTTCACTATATTAGTGCTTCCATGTGCCAGTTACACCAACCACATTCAGTTAGACTCATTTTGACTCCCAATTGACCATTACTTGTGCATTGATGACTTCACTGATGAGAAGGTGGACTCCTAGTTAGGCATTGATGACTCTCCACTGATTATGGATCTGCGCATGAAGGCCAATTCGAATTCCTCCTAGTGAATTCGAATCCTCATACTCAGCATTGTATATTTACTTGTTCACTATTCAGTTTAATGTAACATGTGTATTTATTCTACCTCAATCAGAGTTTCTTTGGATCTAAGTTCTATTGCTTGTCTCTTCTTCTATTATTCCTAAATTCTTTCATTTTGAGGTTTACATCATCTCTTTGGATCTTATGTGGGCAATTTCACGGATGCCAAATGTGTATGCTGTTATCACTGATTCATATAACATCCCTCCAAACTTACTTAGAAGATCCCCAATAATACCACATGGCATGTACTCCATGAAAACTTTACATTCTTACCTTGTCCTTGATGTTGTAATTGTGCCCCAAGAAATGAACAATGTATGGAGAATTCAAACAATACATAATATCAAACTCATTATCCAATGGCCAACTAAAACCGGCTACAGATTTGATTGCAAAGAGTTGTCCACTAAAGGTGTTCATCATAAGGCTAACTATCATATAGGCATATAGGCATGGAAGATATAGACATATTTTTACGATCAAAGTCTAGAAACCAGGGGTTTAAAAAATACACAAGACTTTCCTCAAAACTACGGAGCATCCTTTAATTAAGATGTATTTTTTGTATTTCATATTTTTGAAGTAGATGATGAAAAAAGCCTACAAAAAACTAACAATGACTACTTGGGTAAAATTTTATTTTATCCCTGGAATTCGATCATATTCTTAGGGACATATGCTAATAAACATGCATATCAATGCATTTTCCTTCTGATCTTCCAAGGATTCCAAATCATTTCTTGACCTTATAATTAGTTTTGATGTTTCTTCCAATTTTCCAGCTAAAAAATTGCCAGATTTTGGCATTGATTGTGAATCAAAGAAATTTCTCCTTGCCTAACCACATATTTGAAGGAACATGGTTACAACACTTGCATTTCATAAGGATTAATACATGTAAAAATATAGTATGGATTTTTTCTTCAAATCCATAAAAAACCTCGAAATTAGAAACCTACAACTCAATCCACAATAATAGTCAGAGTTCCTATTGTGGGATTCAAGATCTGGTGTGATATTTGTGAAGTTAGGAGGGTCAAACTAGCCCAATCTGAATCTAGAGGATACTCCTATATTTTATTTCTCTAAGTAATATGAGATCTTTGTGGAGGACAATGACACTTTCCTCCCCTTCAGTGCTTACTCCCCATCTTTTGTACTGCTAACACCTAATCCAATTGTAGCTTCAATTAATGACTCAATTGTTTAGTTAAATCCTATGTAGTATATTTATCTACTTTTTTTCACATAGAACCATATGTATTACATAAATATCATGATTCAATAGCTCAATGCACAAGAATTTTTAGTTGTTTTTATCAAGTTGATCAAGATATGTTGACATGGGAGTTGATTTAGACTCCAAATTATTGTTTTCTTATTAGTTTTTGTGTGTTTGTTGACATTAGCATAGCCATATTATAAAATTCTTCAAGTGTAGGGTTCACAAAAGTTGTGTAGGTGTGTAAATTGTACCCACCCTAGTATCACTCTTTTTGTAATTTAAACATTTTCGTAGGGTGGTGGTGTAATATTTCCAAGTTCTCATTTTCATGCAACTTTTATATTTCATTCCTTTGAGAACCTTTTATAGATATTGAAAATTGAAATCCTTGAGGGTTTCAAAAATAAGAATAGGAGCTGCTAAGAGTTTAGGACTACATCTATAGTATGTAGGTTAATGTGCCAGAATCCAATGTTTGTAATGTTGTTAATGGGTTTTGGTACATGAAAGAACGCCTACACTTTTAGATTTTGTGATTCCAAAGATCTAATTAGACCGATAGGCATTTAAATCTTAAAATTTCGGGGTAGACTACCATCTATGCTTTTCCTAGATTGCAGCAGGATGGGACAAGTGTATTGTCCATATTGATTCAAAATTTGAAATAAAAAATTATAAAAATATCTCAGTTTTCAATGTTAATTTTTTATAATTTTGCCGATCTAAAGTGATTATGAGCAGAATGGTAGTACCGATATTTAACTTTTAGCATAACACTTGAAGACCAAAATATTCACCATAAATCAATCAACACATTAGGAACAAGATTTTACCATGGGGAAGCCTTTAAAATGAATAAAACCACAACAAGAATCATCTTCCTTAAAGTATGAGATGAATGAGATTTACAAGAGCAGATTTAGAGTAGACTTTACAATCAATCCTCTAGGGATTATTACATACCAAGAGGAACCAAAAGAACTGATTGTAATTTGAATGAGACCCACTAATGACTATTGTAGGTGGAGGCATCCCTAAATGCAAACCTATACATGACGTCATCCATGTTAGTGATGGCATGATCCCTGATAGTGGACAATGGAAACCTAAAAATTGTTGTTGCACTCCATTTAAGTTTGAATTGAGATATGGAATCCTTAATAGTCTCATGACAGGATGTAACAAATCCTTGGAATCCCTAAGCATACCCACGATGGCCTTAATGGGGCTAGGTAAAACCCTCAACAACCCTTTTAAAACCTCGGTAGCATTGAACGGTAGGACCACAACCCTATTGTTTCTAAGTCACATCCATGACAACCTTCCTGGGCCCTTGGTATCCCTAAATTGATTAACAACAGCTCTGAAATGGTGGACAATAGCCCTTTGAGGCTCAGTCAAACCCTCAGCAGGCTGGAGCAGTCTGTTGGCATCCTTCCTTAAACCTTTGGCTGGCTAAATTTGGAAGAAGTTAGCTTTTTTGAGGTAGATCTAGGATTCAACAGTCCTCTTGTGGGAGTCGTCAACTTGTGGGAGAAGCATATGAGTCTTGTAAGATGATCCAAGCCTTAAGAATGATAGAGCTAAGATAAAGAAAATACACACCAACTGAATATGCCCCAACGAACTCTTGGACATAAGTAGAATGATTGATCATTAAATGATTTGATGTGAGAGAGTTTTCCTTATTTTACTTCATCATTGAGTGTCCATTTCAAATATTTATTAGTCAACAAATTAAAAAAAATAGTTAGTTGGGGTTTTAATATTTTTATTTTCACTTTTAACCCTTCATAATAGATGTGGACTTTTGTTTTGGTATTTTGGTCCTTCATTTGTGGTATTTTAACACTTTGGTACATTTGTTAGGGTTCATTGTTTGTTTTTGACCCACCCTCTTTCGGTAAATCCCCCCTAAAAAAATTCTTATCCCCTTCTCTTGGTATCCATGGTCCACATGTGCCAATTCAGGTACATCATAATATATAAGGAATATATTCTTTGGTTGTATTGTTCACCCTACTAACACGAGGCCCCTCGGCTAGTTACTCCAACAAGGGGTGGCCAGTCCCTTAAGGAGGTCCCATAGCCCCAATGACCATGGAGAGGAGTACATCACTTTCCTAGACATAGTCTAGGGATTCTAGTGATGACCTGGTAACTGACCAAGTTCCGCAAACCCAGGAAACAATAGGTTGACCAATGTCAACTACTTGGTAACTTACCAAATGCCTCCATTCTACCAGAGAATGGCTCTCAACCCCAGGATGAGCTTCATTCCCAGACTAGAATCAAATACCTAATAACACCAGGTGCCTCCATTCTCCTAGAGAATAGATCTTATCCTCAGGATCGGGCTCTATTCAGTTTTGATTAGTTAGTTACAGTAGTGTAACAATCCACTGGAATCAAATACTTGGTAATTGACTAGGTTCCTCCATTATCCTAGATAATGGCTCTCAGTCCCAGGATGAGCTTTAGTCCCATAATGGAATCAAATTCCTGGTAACTAACTAGGTGCCTCCATTCTCCTAGAGTCGAATGGCTCTCAACGCTGCTAAAAAATCAACACTCCCTCTAAGCGAGATAGGTATTCTCTATAAAACCAAGCTTATCTTGGAAGTATACAAAATTCATCAACGAGAGAGGCTTGTTCAAAACATCGGCAATATGCTCATCTGGATGAATGTACTGAATTCTCATGGTACCTCTTTGGACCATATCTATGATGAAGTGATACTTCATCTCAATGTGTTTCGATGTCTCATGAAACATTGGATTATCATAAAGCTTCATGTAACTCTAGTTATCACGATGGATAGTAGTCGGCTCAAGCTTTCCACCAAATAGATCAAAAAGTAGCTTCCTAAGCCACATTGCTTCTCGAAAGGAATCATTGGCATCTATATATTATGCTTGTGTTGTTCTTTGGGCTATAGATCCCTGCTTCCAGCTAGACCAAAAGATCATGGTTGATCCCATACAAAATCAATACCCGGATGTGTTTTTCTAGTCCACTATACTGTCTTCCCAATCAGAGTTGGCATAACCAAGTAACATCAGTCCACTGCTCGAAGTGTGTACGCGCCCATAAGAAATAGTGCCCCGAGGATATCTAAGTACATGTTTAGCATCTATCCAATGTATGTTCTTAGGATCAAACATAAACTGACTCAGCACATTCACTGCATAACATATATTTGGTCTAGTATGTACTAAGTACATCAATGATCAATAAGCTGACGATACAAAGTGGGATCTACTGGATTTCAACAAGAAGTTGACTCATGTAGATTCTTCAGATTTGACACCATAGGTGTGTTGATGGACTTGCAGTCTTGCATTTCAAATCTTCGTAATATATCAACTACATACTTTCCTTGTCAAAGTAAGCTCTCATCTAGCTTTTTCCATACCTCTAGACCAAGAAAGTAGTGCATAAGTCCCATATCCTTCATCTCAAATTCTAAAGTGAGCTCCCTCTTACACTGAGCTATCAATTGTTCCTCTCCAGTGAGGAACAAGTTATCAACATATAAGACCAAGATCAAGGGATGGTTTTGCACAACCTTGAAATACAAGTTAGATTCAACAACATTCTTGGAGAAACTCAAGCTATGAAGGTAACTGTCAATTCTTTCATACCAGGTACTTGGAGCCTGTTTAACCCACACAAGGATTTGCATACATGGGATTTTCTCTCATGGATCTCGAGACCCAAAAGTTGTTGAATAAACACTTGGCAGGGTCGCTTCTATAAGCATATCCATTGTGTTGGCAGACTCTATCATTCTGACACTCAGGAGGATGAACATCCATAATAACTGATCCTGCATCCTGCGGAACCTTATGCTCCCTCTGTATCTGAGTGCTTGTGCTAGAAATTGTACCTAGACTACGAAGGTACAAGCTAGGAAAATATCAATAAAAATTTAAGGAAAATGAATTGCTTTTTGTGTGATTTTGGTTTGAAGGATTCATTCATAAGAAGAGAATAGTTTAATCATCAAACAAATGAAAACACTAAATCATAAAGCAATCAAGAAGAACTGATCTGTAAAGCTTTAAAACACATAAATAAACCATTAGCATTCATAAAACAAGGAACTAGTTCTGTCCACAAACTCATAAGCATTTACATGAATAATACCTTAATCAAGAAATGAAATTATAAATTGAGTGGTCAAACAGGCCATAAACATAACTATCAAAAGAGAGATAATAAGTGGCTTATATATGTATTTAGATCAATATTATTCTTCAAATATAACTTACATGAGAGTATAAAGCATTAGTTTGATAATACAACAGTGCATCAGTTCTATAGCCCTTCTCGAACAAAATTCCAACCCCCTTAGTCTATTTTTTCTTCCTTTCATCATTCACAAAAATGAAGTATTTTCATAACTACTTTTAGGTCAAGTTTTGAAACAGTTACATAGAGTCGTTATACATTACTTTTCGAATGTCTTAATATTACCAAAATTATTATTAACAACTATCCATAAGATAACTAAAGAAAAATACTTGGACAACTATGCACCAAGTGGCATTATAACTACTTAGCATCTTCTTCTAACATTGTTATTCCTTCCAATGCATGAGATTTTTTATCATGTCGAGCCTACTCTGCCTCCATGCTTTGAACCTTGTTTGACAACATCTTATTCTATTTGCTCAAATCCTGGATCTGCTTGGTTAATTTCTCAGCCTGAATCTCTATTTCTCCTTTTCTTCTTAAGGCTTCATTTTGTACTACAATCAACTCTTGATAATGAGCATTGACATCTTCCAGGTCTTCCCTTAGCCTTTTATTTGCTGTCATAGGTCTCTCATTTGACTCAGTCAGAAATGTAACCTGTGTTCTTTGTTGCTGTAAGGATTTCTCCAAATTTTCTATCTCTGAATCCATCTGAACATCTCCACGCAATGTTGAATCTTGGTCTGATCGCAAGGGGATATTCAACTTCTTGAAAATCAAGTCTTCTTCCTGCCTATTTCTCGTTGTTGCATCTAAAAATGAAGCCATTGAAGTCATTCCTTGTTGAACACTAGGAATAGTTTCCTATTCTGCAACTTCTTCACATACTTTATATGATTCTGGTATCATTACTTGATCTTCTTCTATACTTGTTTGAACCTGCTGTAGCTTCAAATCCTCTTTTCTATTTCCATCTTCTTCACTTGGGGAATCTTGAATGATAGTCACCTTCTCCTTTTCTATCTTAGGATTAAAAATCCTCCTCATGTTCAGTGTAAGTTTATTGGTGGCTCTAGTCTTAGGTCACCATTTAGGCTTTTCAAGCTCTACCAGAGATTTTACATCAGCTTTAAAGGATGGAACTTGATAAATCTTCTCCTTGGTATTGGAAATAAGAGAAATTAGGGCTAAGTTTTCCTCTTTGCAGAAAAAACTTTGCTCTACCTCAACCGAATTTACAACTTCTTCCTAATTTGAAACAACTAAATTTTTCATTGTATGATCTTCGGGAATGAATTCATGCTCATCTTCAGTCATGTTTTTGTTGAAATATTGTTACTTCAAAGAATATTATATTTGTACTTTATTATTCCAAAGATGTTTCATTCCTCCGTGAAGATCTTATTGTATATCCGGAGATGTTTATTCCTCCGTCGGAATGTGGTAACTTGGGTTATTAGACTTCCCTAGTGGGGGTAGGCCCTGTATGTGTTATGTGGGTCAAAGGGTTGTTAGACCACCCTAGAGCAGTCGGCCTAGTCAGTTGTAATGGAGTGTTTAACCCAGTGGTAAAGTTGGGGCCGACCTAGTTAATATAAAGTACAAGTCGGAGATGTGTATAAATAGAGGAGGTGTGTTCCTCATTTGACACACTTCCATCACTCATAATGTAGCGCACTTTTGAGAGAGAGGTCTGATATGGAGGAGGAAGAGATCATGTCTTTGGTTTACATCTTTGTATTTCTTGATCATCTATATTGAGGAATCTTTGCTGGGTTTTCTACCCCATGAGGGTTTCCCAGGATAAATCTGTGTCTCTTGTGTTTATGCTATGCTTATTGTTTCTTCAGTGATTTTGTATATCCTATTCTTGTGAAATAAAATGTAATGCTAATATTTTCTGTCTTAGCATATTGAATCTTAACATGGTATTAGAGCTAACCTGAAGGATTGCAATGTATGTCACTTACGACACTTGCTTCACTTGCGACAATTTGAAGGTTAGGGTTTTGTATAGCAAAAACTAGTCATCATGGAACTTTCGCTATAAATCCATTTTGGCGAAGGTTCAGGATCTAAAACCTTTACATGTCATAGATAACATCCCCAGGTACCTTTTTTCCAAAGGAAACCCTCATATTCGTTGTACTTTGTGAGTTATGATCAGTACAAGTTAGGGTTTCTGCCTCTTCTAGATCTCAGTCATAATTAGGTGACCTTAGAAAGAAGGTCATAACTTGGGGTAGGAAGCTCCAAATGAAATTTCGTAAAAAGTGACAGGTAGTACACAGACTGTACTATCTCAGGAAATGTTTTCAAAGGCCGAAGTTGAACCAGTGACATGTGGAACGCCGTACAAGTTTGCTCTCCTGTTTTATCTCATAAACAGGTCACGTTGCGACACTTGGCATAACTCTCGCTCAAAGAATCCAATTGAGTTCAGACCTATCAGGATGGAAAGATGACAGGTCAGGGTACCGTACAAACAATTTTCAGACCCTGTGGATTGAAAAGTTTGGATTTACACTAGAAACAATCACATACATATTTCTGTCAAAAGAGAATTATTTTTTGAGCACCTTCATTCATGGCTTCCAGAATTTAGGGTTTCGGAGAAAGTTGGAATTTATGGAATCAGAGTCCAAGGCTGAATGCTACTCAGGAAAATAGAAATTTAGAGACCAAGATCAAATTTTTTGGTTGGGTAGAAGACCGGGCTTGATCAAACTCCAGTTCGGGATTTTGATCGGAAAGGTGGAAAATTAGGGCTTCAGCAAAAGTTGGAATTTTTTAAGTCTGTGACCACGACTGGAAGCCCCTTAGAAAAATAAGAGTTTATAGCCTTGGATCGAACCTTTTGATTGGGCAGAAGGGTGGGCTTCATCAAACCCTAGTTCGGGATCCTGTCTAGAAGATCCAGAAGTTTCAAAGGCAATTTTGGAGGGGTCAAATTTTGGAGAAATCAAAATTGAAGTATGCAAGTTTGATCAGCTCAGCAAGACACATCTATCCATCCATTCATAAGTGTGAAAGTCAAAGTTTGAATTTTTAGGGTTTCTTTGACAAACCCTAATCAAGCTCCAGATCTAGTTTCAGGAGGAGTTGAGGCTAAGGCCTTACATAAGAAGACTACAAGAAGTCTCGACAGGTATGACTTAAGGATATACAGGTATGTCTTGAAATCTAATTCTTAATTAAGTTCATAATATGTTTGTCTTCATATTATTTAGATTAGTACAGTCTTGATTAATGTTAGAATTGTCTTATCACCCTACTAAAAGTATGTGAATAATAGAAGACATTCATTGATTAGGGCTATATGATTGTACTAATACACTGTGGTGTTGTATGAGGTTGATGTTGTCTGCTAACAAGATACAGGTACATCATGAAAGACAAATCAAGTTCCATGACCATGAAGTTCTACTTATGAGGTATGTATGACTTTGTTCTATTATGCTTAACCTATGAGTTATGTAGGTTCTAACACAGGATCTCTAAATCATTGAAGAGAACAAAGAAGATATTGTTTAGGTATGTTAGACATAACTAAGGAGGTATATTAATCCAGGTATGTTTTCCTATGTCAAGTTAGAATCCTACTTTGTGTTAGGATCTTAGTATACCCATGTATTGAATGATCATGACCATACATATTCAAGATTATTTAGAATTATAATGTTTTGATAATATTGAGATTATACTAATAAATGTATGTTTGTGTATGAGATCATGAGGATGACACTAGTGCACACTTGAGCATGCACAGTGGTACAAAATGAATAGATGTTCAAAAGACATCTAGAAGATCAAGCTGGAGGCAACCCAACAAACATAAAAGATAAGTATTTGAGTTGTTACTTGAAAAAGTAAATAATACTGCTTGTAATAGTTGTATGCATATTTGTATTCCTAAAATATATCATGCTGAGAGTAAACATTCATATAGCATTGAACAGTATACTACTAATATGCATATGATTGGTAAGTTGGACAAACATTCCATTGTTGCTTGTCTAGAATGAAACTTATTTGCCGACATGCTGAGAGTTGTGCACACTCTCGATAGTATGTTCTAGTAGAGATGGAAGGCATCTAGATAGCCACTGTATGCATACAGGATATGGAAAAGTGTTGTGCCAAAATATTGGTAAAGATAGTAGCATAACTATGTAAATCATATCTTTATGCATAATAGGTTATCATGTCAACATGATTTGATGATTATGAAGTATTACTAATCATGTACTTAATTTTGATTTGTAGGAAAGATCATGAAGAATGATGAACACCGAACAAGTGATGGATGTTCAACAAGAATATTTACAAATCAAACATAATATAGAAGGATCATGGCTAGAAGATTCTCTTAGAAAGAGGAAGAGAATCATGACGAGATGTTTGCTCCAAGTGGCTAGATAAGACCATTATCTTAATGATGTAATTAAAGAAGAAGTGTGAATCAACGATTCAATTGAAGAAAGCTCTGTTCGGGTACCCAGGATCAATAGTAAATTGATGAGATTAATGATCACCATGGGTGATGTGGATCTCAACCTTTGCTACAAGGTTGAATATGGTTTCTAAACACAGATGACATCGATGCAAGAAAGAACTCACCATAGAGTTCGAATGATATTGAGGCTCATATCAGTAGACCCATCTGACGAGAGATGGCACAAATAGATATGCAGAAGATCACTCAATGCAGAGTGTGAATGATGTTCAATCACAAAGGGAGAATTGATAGTTTCTTGATAAGCTTGGGATTTACCAAAATTAAAGCTGATTTGTTATGAATGATGAACATGTCATACTATTACTGTATGTGGATGATCTATTTTTACAAACAGATCATGAAAAGCAAGAAGAAGACGGCTGCAGAAATGAAAATGAAAGATCTCAGATTGATGCATTACTTCCTAGGTTTGGAAGTATGGCAAGGCTCGGAAGGAATCTTTCTCATCTCGAGAAAGTATGCTGTGGAAATCTTGAGAATAATTGATATGTTGGAATGTGAAGCCATGACCACTCTCATGGGTTCCAACTTGAAGTTGTTAGCTGATAACTCCTCAGAGTTAGTTGATGTGACTCTGTACAAACATATTATTGGGTCACTGATGTATCTGACGAATACCGGGCCATATATATGCCTTGTTGTGAACATCTTGAGTCAGTATCTAGTGGAAACTAGATGTGTTCACCTGATAGTTGCGAAGCATGTGATGAGGTACCTAAAGGATACGATAGAATTTTATATATGTTATCTTGGAGATCACGACTTCAGATGGCTACATAGATGTTGATTGGGCAGAAAGTGTATCAGACAGGAAGAACACATCGAGAGGATGTTATTGTCTGGGATCAGCCATGATCTCGTGGTTTAGTAGGAAGCAGTCTAGTGTGGCTCTCAACACAAGCGGAATATATGGTTGCTTGCTCTACTAGTTGTGAAGCGGTATGGATTCAGGATTTTTTGACTTAAAGATAGACCCAACTATGATCCTGTGCGACAAACAGAGTTGTATCAAGATGGCAGAAAATCCAGTGTTCCATGATAAGTCAAAGCACATAGAGATCTGACATTTCTATATATAAAATATGGTGCAAAAAGGAACTATAAAGTTCGAATTTGTAACAAGTTGCCGATGTACTAACCAAACCTGTACCTCAAGTGAACAAGTTACCGATATACTAACCAAACCTTTACCTCAAGTAAAGTTTGAGTGCTTCCGAGACAAGCTTGGTGTAGTTCAGAAGGACCCTCCTCTAAAGGGGGAGTGATGTGGTCACTTATGATTAGATTTCCTGCATTGACAGTGAGGTCGATGATGTGGATACCTATATTGGTGATGCCGACAGAGAGGTTGGTGGATGGTCCTTAGACAGGGTCTAAGTTGACAAGGGTATTGCATCATCCTTGAACATATGTTCTAAAAGGATCAGTAGACATATGTCTCTGAGAAAGAAAAGGGGATTGCATCATCCTTGAACATATGTTCTAAAAGGATCCGTAGACATATGTCTCCGAGAAAGAAAAGGGGATTGCATCATCCTTGAACACATGTTCTAAAAAGATCCGTAGACATATGTCTCCGAGAAAGGAGAGGGATTGCATCATCCTTGAACACATGTTCTAAATTGATTCGTAGACAGTTGTCTCTGAGAATGAAGTCCTAAGTGGACAGGTGGGGATTGGATCGTCCCCGGACTTTGGTCCCTTGAATTGAGTTGTAGACAAATGTCTCTGAGAATGAAGTCCTTAATGGACAGGTGGGGATTGGATTGTCCCCGAATTTTTGGTCCCTTGAATTGAGCTGTAGACATGATGTCTCGGAGAATGAAGTCCCTAGTGGACAGGATGGGATTGGATTGTCCCCGAATTTTTGGTCCCTTGGATTGAGCCGTAGACATGATGTCTCTGAGAATGAAGTCCCTACGGGAAAGGATGGGATTGGATCATCCCCAGATTTTTGGTCCCTTGAATTGAGCCATAGACATGATGTCTCTGAGAATGAAGTCCCCAGTGGATAGGATGGGATTGGGTCATCCCTGGATTTTTGGTCCCTTGAATTGAGCCATAGACAGAGGTCTCCGAGAATTGAATGATAGGACTAGATTGTCCCTGGACCTCGGTTCAAAAGGTACATGATAGGAATGGATCATCCCTGGACCTTAGTTCAAAAGGTACATGATAGGACTGGATCGTCCCTGGACCTCAATTCAAAAGGTACGTGATTGGGATTGCATCATCCCTAGACATGAGATTTGTCTTAAAGTGATAAGGATTGATCATCATGGAACTTGATCTGGATTGTATCATCCATGGACCTATGTCCTAAAGAGAGCAGGATTGATCATCCTGTAATATGATCGTGTGTGTTGCAGGGTATGCTACTATTATGATACTTGTATTAATGAGGATACTTGTATTGATGTATTGATACTTGTATTGATGATATGTATTGATGAGGATACTTGTATTGATGATGTGTATACTTGTATTGGTGTGGATACTAATACTGATGGTCTAGATGACGATGCTGCTAATCGTGATGATCTCGATCCAGATGCTGTAGATTGAGATGATCCAGATGATGTAGATCGAGACGATCCAGATGTTGTAGATCGAGAAGATCCAAATGTTGTAGATCGAGATGATCCAGATGTTGTAGATCATGATGATGATGCTGATGATCATGTGATGACGATGCTGATGATCGTGTGATGATGATGTTGATAATCGTATGATGACTATGGTGATGATCACGTGATGACGATGTTGATAATCATATGATGACGATGCTGATGATCATGTGATGACGATGTTGATGATCGTATGATGATGATGCTGATGATCGTATGATGATGATGCCGATGATCGTGTGATGACAATGCTGATGATTGTGTGATGACGATGTTGATGATCGTGAGGATCCAGATGATGATGTTGATGTTGTTGTAGCTGTTCGAGTGCTACAGAAGATTCAGTACTAAATATGTTGATGTTCTAGTATTGAAGATGTTCCAGTAACTGCTTGAGTTACTGATGATGTTGAGAAAGCTTCCAATGATTTATAGATGTATCATGTATGATGTTGATGAATCCTTGCTCATGCAGATGTTGTTATAATATCCTTCTCGTTAAGGGGTAGTGTTGAAATATTGTAACTTCAAAGAATATTATATTTGTACTTTATTATTCCGGAGATGTTTCATTCCTCCGTGAATATCTTATTGTATATCCGGAGATGTTCATTTCTCCGTCGGAATGTGGTAACTTGGGTTATTAGACTTCCCTAGTGGGGGTCGGCCCTGTATGTGTTCTGTGGGTCAAAGGGTTGTTAGACCACCCTAGAGGGGTCGGCCCAGTCAGTTGTAATGGGGTGTTTAACCCAGTGGTAAAGTTGGGGCCATTCTGGTTAATATAAAGTACAAGTCGGAGATGTGTGTAAATAGAGGGGGTGTGTTCCTCATTTGACACACTTCCATCACTCAGAATGTAGCGCACTTGTGAGAGAGAGGTCTGCTATGGAGGAGGAAGAGCTCATGTCTTTGGTTTACATCTTTGTATTGGTTGATCATCTATGCTTGTTGTTTCTTTAGTGATCCTGTATATGCTATTATTGTCAAATAAAATGTAATGCTGATATTTTCTATCTTAGCATATTGAATCTTAACAGTCTTCTTGCTCTGCATCATCAGGGTTTATAAACTCTCCCCGTACAATATCATTCAGCAAATCTTCTTGTATTATGTCTTCAACTGCATCCCTTTTGAATTTCTTCACAAAACTAGACTGTTTATTGGGCATATGTTTCTTTTCATGCTTGTCTTGCTCGATTACAAACCCTGACCAAAACAAGAAATGGTCCCAACTTCGATTTTGCTTCTGCAAGACTATCAAAACAATCAACTTGATCAAGCCATGATGAAATAATGACTGGTTTGTATGGTCAGCATGGCTTTTGATCCTGTTTGACATCTTCTAGAGGCTTTTGAGTAGGAAGAATGGTAAATTCATCTTAGACTATTGATTTAAGTGCAGCAAAAACCTAATATGGTAACTTGAATACTGATGCAAACCTGCCTTCACATGTAATATAGCTTTGTATAATTCCCATAAATTCCTTCCACTTCGGTTTTAAGTTCTTTAAATGCACCCCTTTGCTCCAGTCAAGGGATTCACCTCTAGGTAGTAGAAATGTGCTAGGGTCGAAGTCAAAAGTGGTTTTCTTAAACCATGATTCTCCTTTCGAGAGCACACCGATATCTTCAGCAATTAGATCTTCAGTCAGTTCAAACTTCAAAGTATTAAAGATTACAGTGCTATTAATAATATTTTGAGCGAAGGTGTGAGTAACATTAACATTGAAACCTGCAACTCTTTCAAAAAACTCAAACCATCCAACTGCCTTCAACAACGCTGCACATTCAAGAAAACTGGTGTCCCAACTTGTGTCTGTTGGCTCGAAATGACTTATTTTACCACTTTTACCGAAAACTCCTCCAGTTAATCACTAACTCACTTCTTGGAACTAAACAAAATTAGAAATCTTGACAAATCTGAAAATACGTGGCTTCCAAATCTAGAATTCATGGTATTCTCCTATCTTCAGCTCTTATCATGAATTTGACAAGTGTTATAATGTAATGAACAACTCCTTGGTACTCTTCTATAATCAACAAAACAAATGTGTTAACAATTTTTATGAATCAACCACGAACTTCCATGATTTTTTATTCCAGCAGCGCCTTAGTGTATGCAGTTTTAATTACCACGCTGCAGGAATGTCTCCAAATGAAGATTTTTGCAAACAAGCTTAACATAAAGGTTAAACTTTAATCATAGGAATTAGGGCAAACTTTTAATAAGTATTTTGAATACTGTAAAATGAAATGAAATATTTTAATAAGCCACTATGGGTAGAGGTAAAATAAAATAGAATAAAATAACATTCATAACATAGAAAATGAAAAGAAAATCAAAACTATCAATTTAAAATAAAATGAGATAGAAGTAGAAAGGAATGAAAAAATTAGAAAAAATCAAATAGGGGCTAGGTACAATTCCAGTCCTAACATCTGGATCCAGTTGGTGGATGAAAGCCTCCTTGTGAGGTTTCAAGATCCTGTAGACTATTGCCTTCTGCAATTAAAATGAAAACTTCCATGTTATTTTGCAAACTTCCATTGGGAAATTGGAGTCTTTATTCAACTTATTTTACACCAGTATGTACAATGAGTGACAATTTCTTACCTTTAGTGACTGTGAAAATGCTTAAGGAATCGTCCCTTCACTGGATTGGGCAATTCTTCACCTTCCAGACTCTGTAGTATAAAGGTATTATTCTCGAAAATTTTAGAAATTATGAAGGGACCCAACCATAAATTATCAAACTTACCATGCTGACCCTTCTAATCTCTTATGGAATCCCACCTGAGCACCATGTCTCCAAGATAAAAAGTGTCTTCTTTAACTTTCCTATCATATTTATCTTTGATTTTATTCCTGTAAGCCTATTCTCTTTCTGCTAAAGCTTATCGTTCTTGCTGAAGTTCAATCAATGACAAGATTCTTCTCTGAATACCATTTGGTTCTTCCTGACTATCTTGAAAAAATTTCATTACCGGAATTCCTAATTGAATGGGAAAAACAGTCTCAGTACCATATACCAATTGAAAGGGAGACAAACCTATTGCTTTCTTTGTAGTTATCCGATCTGCCCATAGAGCATACTTCAACATTGAATCCCAGGATCTCTTGTTCTGACTTAATATCTTCTTGATACTCTGGATGATGTTATTGTTGGTTGATTTTTCCAACCCATTCCCCTGGGGGGTGATATGTAGTAGAATGTTTCAAGATAATTCCATTCTCCTCACAAAAATTAACCATGGCTTTGGACTTAAAGGCCCGAGCATTATCAGTCAACAACTTCTTAGGACAACCAAACCTACTCAAAATATTCTCTTGTATAAAGTTAATGATTACCTTATCAGTTGCATTCCGTGTAGGAATTGCTTCCACCCATTTCGTTAAAAAATTAGTAGCTGTCAGTATCCATTTGTGTTGTCCATTGGAAGTAGGATTGATTTCACCTATGAAATCCAATCCCCATTGCTGGAAAGAAGCATTCACCACAATAGGTTTCAAAGGTAAGGATACAAGTTTCTATTTACCAGCAAATTTTTGACATTGAACACAAGCTCTAACCTGCTGATATACATCTGAAAATAAAGAAGGCTAGTAATACTCAGACCTTAGAATCTTGTAAGATGTAGCTTTCCAATGTTTGTGACCTCCACAAGAACCTTCATGCAGTTCTAAAATGACTTCTTCTAATTCTAATTTCTCCAAACACCTGAGCAATAATCCTCCCAGATCTTTCCAATGTAATTGTTGATTCACTAAACAATATTTGGTGGCTTTCAACTTTAGTGATCTAGCTGCTTTTTTATCTAAATGAGAGGGACATTGCAAATGCAATAGAAAATGAACTATATCAGCATACCAAATTGATTCTGCATACCTATCCATGATTTGTTCTTCATTTTTCCTTGTTTGCAACTCCTCCTGTGTTGGTTGACTTGCCACTAAATGAATACCAAGAGCTTCACAATTTGAATTAGCCAAACCCTATCCTTTGACTAGATTAGTAGGTTTTATCTCCACATCATATTCCATAATCTTCGCAATCCATCTCCCCCTCTTACCTTCACTGTCTGGTTGTGTCAAAATTTCCTTGATGGCAGCATTAGGTACATAAGCAATAATATTTGAATGCAAAATATAAATTTTGAAAAACTTTAAATCTTTAACCAGTGCATATGCTGGCTTTTCTAATGTAATGTATTTCAATTCTGAATCCCTCAGAGTTTTGCTAAAGAAATCAATAGGCTAGACTCTAAGCCATCTGCATTCTTTTGTAATAGAAGAGTAGTAATAGTGTCTTGGGATGCAAAAGAGAAAGTAAATAAGTCTTTTGAAAAGTCAGGGCTTATCAACACCGGAGCTTCTGTCAGGGCCTGTTTGATCTTCTCAAATGAAGCTCTAGCTTCCACTATCCATTTCACCTCCTGATCTTTCCTTAACATAGATGTTATCTGTTTGATTGTTTCAGCAAAGTTTGGGATGAACCATCTCAAAAAATTGATTTTTCCAATAAATGATTTGACATCCTTCTTACTTCTAAGAATACTGATCTTCAGAACAGCCTTAACTCTTTCAAGATCTATTCTAATCCCATCTGCTGAAACTAGATGTCCCAAAAGCTTACCTTACTGTACAGCAAAATGTGATTTCTTAGGATTTAAAGACAGTCCAAACTTTCTGCACTTCAAAATTTTTTGTCTGAGATGTTTCAAAATGCTCTTCATTGGATTTAGAAAACACAGTGATATCGTCCAAATAAATTACTACAAATTTTTCATTTTCTCCAATGCTATATCCATATCTCTTTGAAAAGTTGCACCAGCATTAATCAAACCAAACGACATCTTGTCATACATGAATGTACCCCAAGGGGTAGTGAAGTCTATTTTCTCCCTATCATCTAGATGCACAACAATTTGATTATAACCCGAGAATCCATCAACCATCGAAATTCTCTGGGAACCTACCACTTTCTGAAAAAATTGTTCAATCTTGGGAAATGGATAGTTATCCTTCAATGAAGCTCTATTCAAATTGCGAAAATCGACACATAATCCGATCTCTCCATTCTTTTTACACACTGGAACCAAATTTTCCACTCATGATGAATATCTCAGTGGAACAATAATCCTTGCATCTAATAACTTTTTAACTTATTTCTCTATGACTGGAAGCAAAGCTGGGTTAATTATTCTCAGTTTCTATCTAAAAGGTTTCACATTTGGCTTCAAAGGAACCTTATGTTGAATAATGTTGGTATCATAGGTTTTTAAATCCTCATAGGACCAAGCAAAAATGTCAACAAACTCCTTCAACTACTTTACATGCCTGTTTCTTTCTTCAGCTGGAAGAGATTTGGAAACTTTCACCATCTTAGGCTAATCTTCTGTACCAATGTTACAACTTATAATGTTCTCTTCTACGGATTGCATGGTAGGTTTTAGCAGAGTATCATATTTATAAAAAATTCTCTCAAGGGGAGCGAAACCCTTAGGAATGAAATTTCCGTTTAACTCAATAATCTTATGTTCAGCAATTGTATTTTCTGAATATGCAGCAGTATCATCAACTTCATCATCCTGATCCTTGTCAATCATTGAATTAGAAAACTCTCTAGTCAATTCTAAGAACTTCTAAATTTCCAAATCATCCTAAAAAACTCTCCATTGTTCGATATTGTCTCGTACTACAGGCCTGTACTTAACCTCAATAGTATATTTAAGCTGGGTCTATTTTGGAATTTTGAAATGTGTGGCTGCCAAATCCAGTGAAACTGCTGTTGGTTTTGATCCCTGGGAATAAAGGAAATATTGAATGCTACAAAGAAATGATCAATCGTATCCCACGCTTCATTCCTATACACTTTCAACAAATCCTGTTTTACCTGATAAATGTCCTTCACTTGCTGGACCACTAATTCGGAGTCGCCAAAAACAGTAAGTTGTTGAATTCCCAAATCCTTTCTAGCTCTTAGCCCAAGTATAAATGCTTCATATTCAGCTGTATTATTAGTAGTAAAAATTCTAATTTGTACATCAAACAAATCACCTCCCCTCTTGGAGAAACCAAAACAATACCTGTTCCATCTCCTTCCTTAGATGATGATCCATCAAAGTACATTTTCCATAATTCATCTCATTGTTCAATAATAGGTCTGACTGGTGCTTCTTTTTCTACCTACAGTATGCCAGTTGTATCTTCATTGCTGAAATGTAACATACAAGATCCGAAATCTTCATCTACAACATAAATGGGATGGTTAGTTGGGTTTTTATCATCACTTACTATAAAAGCAAGATGCACTTCCCTGTACAGTCTTCTATGTTCCCCTCCGAATACTGGAATGGTTGCATATGCTAAATCCATTTGCAACGTACCTCCTATTTTCTTTGCCCAAGACCTTGAAAGTAACATGCCAAACTTGGGTGAGATATCAACAACCACCACATCCATAATCACACTATTCATAGGTAGCTAAGCCAGACTTACCACAAGATCCTTAATTAGCCCTAGGCAGTTTACTGCTCTGGAGTCAAATGCAAATAAATCATGATAGGGATTTGTAACACTTAGGCCAAGGGCCTCCATGACTGCATTAGGCATCAAGTTATGAGAGGCTCCAGAATCTAACAGGCAATTATGGACCATTTGATCATGGATAGTCAGGGTAATGTAAAAAGGTGGAGGAAAGTTTTATCTATCTTTAGGCTTATCAGATGAGGTAGAGCCAAGAATGATTGTAGGATGTCCTTCTTGTAAATTTACAGTGTCTGAAGGGAAATGATTAGATTGTGAAATCAGTATTTTAAATGCAGGATCTCTATAACAAGGAGTCTTCATCAATCCAGTCAGTGGCACTGGAATTTTGACCTTGCAAAGTTCATTTTCAAAATTAAAAGCCTGCACATTTTTATTACTTTCTTCAATTTCTGCAACTTTGGTTTGATCACCATGATTTTGTCTCTTTTCCAGTGCTTGATTAGGTGACTGCTTGGCAGGAGGAGCCATCTTCTTTTTGGGAATCTGAGCAATTTGTTTTGGACCTGATCTTAGGTTATAAGACTTCTTGGGTTTTGATTGATAAATACCAGCTGAAACTTCAGGGCCAAGATCACTTTCTTCCTAATGAACGGATGAGTCAAAAAACTCAGAATTTTGATAATTATATTCAGTAAGGAAACCCTCTGATGAGAGCTCTCCAAAGTAATTTAATTCTGATTTAAATCTTCATACTGTAAGTCTTCAACTTCTTCAACTTCATCCATTTAATTATTTTGGAATGGGGGAGAAACTCTCTGATATTCATTCTCCCTTCTTTCTCTCTGAATATCATTGTTTCTTCTTTCTCTAGGGATGAATCTAGGAACAAATAGATGCCTAAACTGATTAGGATTTCTCTCCTTCCTGAGCAGGTTTATTCAAACTCTTTTCCAATTCCCTCTTACTCACCTTTGCAGCCAAAAGTTTGACCAACTTAGTCATATCATCCAGTTTACTTTCTGTTGTTTTTGATGTGGAGGTTGATGGGATCATTTCATTTTTTCCCTTTCGGTCATGCAACTGATAGTCTTACTGATCTTTTAACCTACTGGAAGCCAAAATATTTGATTCAACCTCTAGGGCGGCTTCCTGCATGTTCAACAAAGTCACTTACCTTCTTTCTCTTAGATGCAAGGAAAAATCATGATCAAAGGAATTGGCGTAGGTTAACTTGGCTGAGGTTTCAGAAGGCTTGATTTCAGCTAGGATCCTTCCATACATCTTATTGAAACGTTTAGAGAAATCTGCTACAGTTTCATATTTTTTCCTTTTCAAAGCTGCAAATTCTGTAATGTAATAAGTGTGATCTTTAGTATCCCCCACTGTCTCATAGACATTTGTTGGAGTTCTTCTATTAGGGTTATCGAATTAGCAGGTAATTCTCTGAACCATTTCCTTACCTCCCCATCTAAACTCTGTATAAACATCCCCATCCACACATCTTTAGCTTCAATACTCTGATTGTCTGCATAAATTAGAAATGCATTCCAATGTTTCTTTGCTCAGGTTTCACCCTGACCATTAAATCTGGGAAGGTATTTCTAATAGTCTCCAGCTGGAAGATCATTAATGTGTTGGGGAAGAACTACAGGAGCATATCTAGTAGCTACCATTCGGTCCATCATATCAAGAGGTTGTTTTCCTGCCATCTTGGAGCTAGTTTGGTTTACTGAAGAAAAAGGCTTACTAACTTTGCTCGGGCTTGGCTGAAAAGAGAGTTTACAAGGTTTGAATTGAAACAAGGGAGAAGGGTATTTTTTAAGGATTCTAATATTATACTTAAGTATAGTATCCTAGGCGATTATTTTTTATTGAAAAAAAACATGTATATAGATACGTAGGTGAATATTAAATATGAAACATGCAATTTACTACTGAAATGTGGAAATTTTGGTGAATATTATGACAAAAAAGCATATTTTATGTAAATATAGGCGATATTAGAGACTAAAAATGACCAAATAGTGATTTTGTTTTTTGAAAAAAAACCCCAAAAATAGCCAATTGGCGAAATTTCGCCCCTAAAAATTACTCTGCAAGGGAGTCTTGCCAGGAAGCTTAGTTTTTATTTTTTGACAAGACAATGGATTTGTGAAAATCTGAAAGGTGTCAACTGGTGTAGAAGAGATTAACCAAGACAAATTCTGTTCTTTCTCTTCTGATTGAAGTTCCGAATATGAAAAAGGGGATACTGGTTCTAACTGATCAGGAGTAAATAAAGAAGGAGAAGACAGAGATCTTCGAATTTTTCTAGCTTCTTTCAAGGTCTTCTCTGGATCTAAGGCTCCTGGATGTAATAGAGATGTAGGTATACCCCGTGTGTTTGCTTTCCTTGAAGCCACAATGAACTATTACTGGTGAAAATGTAGTTTATAACAATGTCTGATTTTGTTCACCTTCCAAAATCAGATTCAAAAAATATCACAGGGAAGATTTTACTTCACTTTCATCCCTGGAAACGGTGCCAAAGATGTTTGTGCTAGAAATTGTACATAGAATACGAAGGTACAAGATAGGATAATCTCAAAAAAAACTTAAGGAAAATGAATTGGTTTTTGTGTGATTTTGGTTTGAAGGCTTCATTCATAAGAAGAGAATAGTTTAATCATCAAACAAATGCAAACACTAAATCATAAAGCAATCAAGAAGAACTGATGTGTAAAGATTTAAAACACATAAATAAACCATTAGCATTCATAAATCAAGGAACTGGTTCTGTCCACAAACTCATAAGCATGTACATGAATAATACTTTAATCAAGAAATGAAATTATAAATTGAGTGGTCAAACAGGCCATAAACATAACCAACAAAAGAGAGATAATAAGTGGCTTATATATGTATTCAGATCAATATCAGTCTTCAAATAGAACTTACATGAGAGTATAAAGCATTAGTCTGATAATACAACAGTGTATCAGTTCGATAGCCCTTCTCGAACAAAATTCCAACCCCCTTAGTCTATTTTTTATTCCTTTTATCATTCACAAAAATGAAGCAGTTTCATAACTAATTTTAGGTCGAGTTTCGAAACAGTTACATATAGTAGTTATACATTATCTTTTGAATGTCTTAAGATTACAAAAATTATTCATAACAACTATTCATAAGATAACTAAAGCAAAATAATTGGACAGTTGTGCACCAGGTGGCATTATAATTGCGTAGCAGCTTCTGCTAACATTGTTATTCCTTCCAATGCATGATATTTTTTATCATGTCAATCCTGCTCTGTCTCCATTCTTTGAACCTTGCTTGACAACATCTTATTATGTTTGCTCAAATCCTGGATCTGCTTGGTTAATTTCTTAGCCTGAATCTCTATTTCTCCTTTTCTTCTTAAGTCTTCCTTTGCTACTACAATCAACTCTTGATAATGATCATTGACATCTTCCAGGTCTTCCCTTCGCCTTTTATTTGTTGTCATAAGTCTCTCATTTGATTCAGTCAGAAATGTAACCTGTGTTCTTTGCTGCTGTAAGGATTTCTTCAAATTTTCTATCTCTGAATCCATCTGAACATATCCATGCAATGTTGAATCTTGGTATGATCGCAAGGGGATATTCAACTTCTTGAAAATCAAGTCTTCTTCCTACCTATTCCTCGCTACTGCATCTGAAAATGAAGCCATTGAATTCATTCCCTGTTCAACACTAGGAATAATTTCCTGTTCTGCAACTTCTTCACATACTTTAGATGATTCTGGTATCATTACTTGATCTTCCTCTATACTTGTTTGAACCTGCTGTAGCTTCAACTCCTCTTTGCTATTTCCATATTCTTCACTTGAGGAATCCTAAATGATAGTCACCTTCTCCTTTTCTTGCTTAGGATTCAAAATGCTCCTCATGTTCAGTCGAAGTTTATTGGTGGCTCTAGTCTTAGGTCACCATTTAGGCTTTTCAAGCTCTGCCAGAGATTTTACATCAAATTTAAAGTCTGGAACTTGATAAATCTTCTCCTTGGTATTGATAGTAAGATAAATTAGGGCTAAGTTCTCTTCTTTGCAGACATAACTTTGCTCTACCTCCACCGAATTTACAACTTCTTCTTGATTTGAAACAACTACGTTTTTCATTGTATGATCTTCAAGAATGCATTCATGCTCATCTTTAGTGATGTTTTCTTTCTCTGCATCTTAAGGGTTTATAAACTCTCCCTGTACAATATCATTATGCAAATATTCTTGTATTATGTCTTCAGCTGCATCCCTTTTGAGTTTCTTCACAAAACTAGAGGGTTTGTTGGGCATATGTTTATTTTCATGCTCGTCTTGCTCGATTACAAACCCTGACCAAAACAAGAAATGGTCCCAACTTCGATTCTGGTTCTGCAAGACTATCAAAACAATATAATTGATCAAGCCATGATGAAACAATGATTTTTTTGTATGGCCAGCGTGGCTTTTGATCCTGTTCGACATCTTCTAGAGGCTTTTGAGTAGGAAGAACGGTAATTCATCTTAGACTATTGATTTAAGTGCAGCAAAAACCTAAGATGGTACTTGAATACTAATGCATGCCTGCCTTCACATGTAATATAGCTCTGTATAATTCCAATAACTTCCTCCCACTCCGGTTTGAAGTTCTTTAAATGCACCCCTTTGATCAAATCAAGGGATTCACCTCCAGGTAGCAGAAACCTGCTAGGGTCAAAGTCAAAAGGGGTTTTCTTAAACCATGATTCTCCTTCCGAGGGCACACCGATAGCTTCAACAATGAGATGTTTAGTTAGTTCAAAATTCAAAGTATTAAAGCTTACAGTGTTATTAACAAGATTCCGAGCAAAGGTGTGAGTAACATTAACCTTGAAACCTGCAAGTCTTTCAAAAAACTCAAACCATCCAACTGCCTTGAACAATGCTACACATTCAGGAAAATGGGTGGCCCAACTTGTGTCTGTTGGCTCAAACCGACTTATTTTACCACTTTTACCCATAACTCCTTCAATTAATCACTAACTCGCTTCTTGGAACTAAATAGAATTAGAAATCTTGACAAATCTGAAAATACGTGGCTTCCAATTCTATAATTCGTTGCAATCTCCTATCTTCAGCTCTTATCATGAATTTGACAAGTGTTATAATGTAACGTAAAGCTCCTTGGTACTCTTCGATCATCAACAAAACGAATGTGCCAACAGTTTTTATGAATCAACCACAAACTTCCATGATTTCGGATTCCAACAACGCCTTAGTGTTTGCAGTTTTAATTACCACGTTGCGGGAATGTCTCCAAATGAATATTTTTGCAAACAAGCTTAACATAAAGTATAAACTTTAATCATAGGAATTAGGGAAAAATTTTAATAAGTATTTTGAAGATTGTAAAATGAAATGATATATTTTAATAAGCCACTATGGGTAGAGGTAAAATAAAATAAAATAAAACAACATTCATAACATAGAAAATCAAAAGAAAATCAAAACTATCAATTTAAAATAAAATAACATGGAAGTAGAAAGGAATGAAAAATTTAGAAAAAATCAAATAGGGACTAGGTACAATTCCAGTCCTAACACTGAGCACACACCTCCTTTTGAACTGTGCATGCAAATCTAAACATCGATAGGATTCACAATCTAGTTGACTTCATCACTTGTCTTCTAGAACAAGTCATATCAATCTCCTTTTATGGGTCCTTCATGGAAAAGCTGAATGATCCATGGAACATGTGAAAGTGCACCAACACTACTACTTCCAATAGTTGAATACACCTACTTGAGAGATTCCTAAACTCTTAAAATAATAAATTGCATTCATGACTTCAACCCTTCAACCATGTATCGAAAATTCTTTCTCCAAGGGGACAACAGTAACCCATATTTTTGTACTCGCTATAGCTTCATGTTTGCATGTTGTTGCATTTGAACATTTTTTCTTACCAAATGCATCCATTTATTTGTAGCTTCAACAACATCAAAGAAAAAAACACATCTTCAAATTATGTACTCAAGGTGAGCTCTGCAATTTGAGGAGATAAATTCTTTGATGCTAGATCAGAAGCCATGGCTAGACTGTGAAGCATTCTTAAAACCTCCATAGTATCATCAAGATAGTATTTTGGTTTACTGGATTTTTGATCAAATATTCATGCAAATACTTCTGCTGTTGGAGAAAGTGTAGGTCCATTCATGGCACATGTGATACCCTCAAACATGTCTTCATCTGACCTGTCCTCTCCAATGCACAAGACAAAGTCTGGTCGTTTCCCTCTCTACACTATTGTTGAAATAAGTTGTTCTACTACTAGACCTTTGCTTATGCCCTAAGGATTTATTTCTACAATATGTTGACCGCTTTTGACAACCACAGGCTCATTTGCAAGCACACTCTCAGGGTGATCTAAAATTTCCTTTGCCTAAAAAGAACCAAAAAAATTTGGGTCTGCATCTTGATGATTCCAAACAAAAGTTATCTCTTTTGTTTCTATTGTGGAGCCATCAATAGTCTCTGTATACAATTTCATAATTTTCATTATAGGCTCTGCAATTTGTTGTCATCCAAAGTATGCACTCTGGATAGAAGTTTCCCATTTGCATCTCGAGTCCATGCTTATAAAATAGCGATGCTCTGCTGTAATCCCCAACATTTCGCATGAAGAGAACCACTGGCTCAGATTCTTCCTTCACCTTCCACTAACAATAAAAACAATGTTCCGGGGATCATTACACAATCTATTTAAAATAGAAATAATGCCAGGCCCAGGTGTTCTGTTCATAGATGTATGGTGCATCATTGTACCATGATAGTCCAATAATATTTCCCTACACTTGGTCCACTTATATGCAGAAAAAATGTGATCAATTGAAAGTTTCTTGAAGTTGTGGATCAAGTGCTACTACACTAAAGAAAACCCAAGGCCAATTCCATAGCAACTCCTATGAATATGATCCCTACACAATGTGAGGCACCTGCAACAATTAATTAACAAGAATGCGCGAAATAGCAGAAATGACAGAACTCAGAATCACTTTTGTATTGATCACGGGCCACTTCGAGGGGGCAACCTCCTTTGAGCAAGCTCAATACAAATAACTTCACGGTGCCTTCATAGGTCTCAACACACACTTATATACTAATTCTAGGCGCCGATACTATGGGTCGAAACCATGGGCCGTTACAAACTATGGATCAACAATACTACGGGCGACTTACAAAGCATATGCGCCAACAACAATAACACAAACTATTGATCAACAAATACTACGGGACGACTTACAAAGCATATGCGTCCAATAACAACATACTAACAAAGTAAAGACATGGGTTCCTAACATCCCCTCCCCCTTGAAAAAGCTTTGTCCTCAAAGCTTTAGATGTGGAAATTGTTGTTGAATTTGAAGGAGTGGTTCCCATGTAGCATCCTCTGGTTGCATGCCGTGCCACTGAATTAAGACCTCTGTGATAGAGCGAGAGCGAAGCTGCCGCGTGCGCCGATTGAGGATGGCCTCTGGCTCCAAAAGGATGGATCCTTCATTATCCAGTTTGGGTAAAATCGTTTGGCCGCTGATGTTGGTGCCAAAAACTTGCTTCAGACAAGAGACATGAAAGACTGGATGAATGCGGGAAGAAGGAGGAAGTTCCAATTTATAAGCGACGGACCCAATTTTCTGAAGAATCCGATATGGCCCATAGAACTTTGGAGCGAGCTTATGACGTCCTTTGAGTTTCAAGGAGGATTGTTTGTACGGCTGGAGATGAAGAAAAACCATATCGCCGACTTGAAAGGTGCGCTCTGAACGGTGCTGATCAGCTTGTTGCTTCATGCGATTCCTTGCCATGTGAAGATTATCCCGCAAAATGCGAAGAATCTGATCTCGATTGCGAAGGACCCTGTCAACTTCCTGAACTGGTGAACTGGTGGGGGTGTATGGAAGAAGAGCTGGAGGTGCCTGACCATAGACTGCTTCATATGGGGTCATTTTGGAGGCAGTGTGGTAAGAGGTATTGTACCACCATTCAGCGAGAGGAAGCCACTTTGCCCACTGATGTTGTTGTTCCGAGGTGAAGCAACGAAGATAGGTTTCCAAGCATTTATTAACAATTTCAGTCTGACCATCTGTTTGTGGGTGATACCCTGAACTCATCTTCAGTTTGGTGCCAGTGTGATGAAATAGTTCTGTCCAAAAATGACTAGTGAAAGTCGCATCACGATCCGAGACAATGGAAGAAGGGATGCCATGAAGACGAAAGATCTGGTCCATAAAAATTTGAGCGACGGAGGAGGCTGTATAGGGATGGCTGAGAGCACAAAAATGACTATATTTGGAGAGACGATCAACCACAACGAGAATCACTGTCTTTCCGCCAGATTTAGGGAGCCCTTCGATGAAATCCATAGAAATATCTGTCCAAATCCGAGTAGGTATGGGCAAGGGTTCAAGCAATCCTGGAAGGAGTGTTGTTTCACCCTTATTGCGCTGGCAGGTATCACATTCGGCCACCATCTGTTGAATTGTCCTTTTCATGCCTTGCCAAAAGAAGTTACGCCGTGCTCGTTCATATGTTTTGAGGAACCCAGAGTGCCCGGCTGATGGAGAAGCATGGAGTTCATAGAAGATAGCCTGTTGAAGATCTGTGCTCTGGGGAAGCACCAGACGACCCTTGTATCGCAGAGAAGCACCATCCCAAGAGTAATGTGGGACCGCAGAAGGATTGTTGGTCAAGCGCTGGATGATCTGAGATAAGGAAGAGTCATTGACATAACCCTGTTGAACAGATTGCAACCAATTGGGAACAAGCATAGAAATAGCTGAAAGAGAACCTTGGGCATCAAATGTACGAGAAAGAGCATCTGCCACAATATTGTCTTTACCCTTCTTGTAAGTGATCTCATATTCATAACCCATGAGTTTGCTAACCCATTTCTGTTGTGCCGGGGAGGAGACACGCTGGTCCAAGAAATATTTCAAACTCTGGTGATCAGTCTTGATGCAGAAATGATTCCCTAATAGGTATGGACGCCACTTCTGTACTGCATGCAAAATAGCCATCATTTCCTTCTCATAGGTAGAGGCGGCTAAATTCTTACCGGAAAGGGCTTTGCTGGTGAATGCAATGGGGTGTTCATCTTGAAGGAGAACAGCACCAAGTCCATTGCCGCAAGCATCACTCTCAATCGTGAAGGGCTTGGAAAAATCGGGCATAGCTAGCACAGGTGTAGTACACATAGCTTGTTTGAGTTTGTCAAATGCACACTGAGCAGCAGGTGTCCATGTAAAAGCATCTTTTTCAATAGGGCAGTTAGTGGAGCTGCAATCTTCCCATAATCCTTGACAAACTTGCAGTAGTAGCCAATCAACCCCAAAAAACCATGAAGGCTCTTGAGTGTCTGAGGATGTGGCCAATTGTTCATGGCATCGATTTTGGCAGGATCCACGCGAACCCCTTGTGCTGAGATAATGTGCCCGAGATACTCAACTTCCTTTTGTCCAAAAACACATTTAGACTGCTTGGCATGGAGATGATGGTCAGAGAAAAGTTGCATGACAAGATCCAGATGCTGGAGATGTTCATCCCATGTTTTACTGTAGATGAGGATATCATCAAAGAATACCAGAATGAATTTCCGCAAGTAGGGTCGAAATATTTTATTCATTAAGGCCTGGAATGTGGAAGGAGCATTAGTGAGGCCAAAGGGCATGACCAAAAACTCATAATGGCCATCATGTGTGCGGAAAGCTGTTTTAGGAATATCCTCCTCATGAACCTGAATTTGATGATACCCAGAACGAAGATCCAACTTGGAGAAAAAGTGAGCCCCATGAAGCTCATCAAGAAGCTCATCAACAACAGGAATTGGAAACTTATCCTTGATGGTGAGGTGATTAAGTGCTCGGAAGTCAATGCAGAGGCGCCATGACCCATCTTTTTTGCGGACAAGAATAACTGGAGAAGAAAAGGAACTAGTGCTTGGGCGAATAATACCTTGCTTCAATAAGTCCCGCACGAGCATTTCAATCTCTGTTTTTTGGTGAAATGGGTAGCGATAGGGCCTGATGTTGGGAGGAACGCTGCCAGGAAGGAGCTGAATACGATGGTCTTCTGGCCTGGAAGGTGGTAATCCCACTGGTTCAGCAAAGACACCTGTATATCGATTCAGAATTTGTTGTAGATCCAAAGGAGTAGTGGAGACCGCGGATGGTTGCATCTGGATGGAACTGATCTGAGCGATGACACCATGTGAACTCTTCTTGAGGAGTTTCTCCATGCGATGTGAACTGATGATGCTGAGAGAACCGAGTTGTAATCCTGTCAATGTGTGTTTGTGTCCATTGAGGGAAAACTGCATCCAAAGTTCGGCAAAATCCCATAAGATAGGGCCGAGTGTGCGTAGCCATTGAGCGCCCAAAACCACATCACATCCGCCTAAGGGCAAGGCAAACATGTCAGAGCGCAGGATATAATCTCCCATAGAGATACGCACATTTCAACACTTCCCTTTGCAAGGTAAGGTGCCCCCATTGGCAATCATGACTTCAAAGTTGGAGCAAGGATGGATAAAACAATCAGCTTGTTTGGCGATCCGAGGGTCGATGAAATTATGAGTGCTACCAAAATCAATGAGGATTGTAAGAGGAAGCTTCTTGAAGTAACCCCTGACCCGCATTGTTTGGGGGGTGGTGATTCCAGCTAAAGCATGGAGAGATATCTCTGGCTGGTCATCCTGAGACGGAGGGTCAATAGGCGGTTCCTGAATGTCGATCGGCGCATCCAGTGTTTCTGGATCTTCGTCCCCCATTTCAGAGGCAGGCGGAGACTCCACATCCAGGAGATAAAGCTTTTGCTGAACACATCGATGTCCCCGAGTGAATTTCTCATCACAATTATAGCAAAGCCCCTTTTCTCTACGTGCTTGCATCTCTTCTTCAGATAAACGCTTGATAGGAGTCGGTCGAGGAGCCTGCGGTATAGGTGGTCGCTGAGAACCCATATTTCTGAAGGGAACAAAAGTGGGCTTGGAGCGTTGCTGGGCTGCAATTTTGTCTTCTGCCAACTTAGCCAACCCGAGTGCTTCCATCATTTTGTTGGGACAGAACATTTTGACCTCAGAGCGAATGGCATCCTTTAGACCACTGATAAAACAACTCCGATAAAATTCATCAGTCAATCCTTCGGTGTGGTTGGCTAGATTCTCAAATTCAGTTTGATACTCTCTCACAGTGCCAGTTTGGCGAAGTTTAGTGAGGGCTCCTGTGAAGTCATCAAAAGCACTAGGACCAAATCGCTGCAAAAGGAGCTGACAAAAGTCTGGCCATTTGGGCTCTGGATGAGCCTTGATGTACCAACGGTACCATTGAAGAGCTTCCTATTCCAAATGAAAGGATGCCAACGGAACTTTGTTGACATCAAAAGTATTATGCAGACTGAAATACTGTTCTGCACGATAGATCCATCCAGTTGGATCGGTACCATTGAAGCGAGGAAAATCAAGCTTCGGACCACGGAAATTGCTGGAAGAAGAGAAACCATTGTCTACTGAAGACTCGGACTGTCGTTTGTTGTTCATGGCTGAATGTTCAAGATGGAGACCGAGAAATTTTTCATCCAGATCCTGGAGTTTGGCTTGGATGGCTGCAAGTGCTTCCTCCATGGTTTTTGCTCCTGCACGGGTGACAACCATAACCGGGAATTTTTTTTTTTTTTTTTTATTTTTTTTTTTTTTTATTTTTTTTTTATTTTTTTTTTTCTGATTGGGTAGGAAAACAAAAACAGGAACTACTTCAGTAAGGGAAAATTTGGATTTGGGAAAAAATCAGAATGGTAATTGGGGTTTGACTAGGTTTTGGACACTGTTGGATAGACAGGGAGGCAAAAATGAGGATTTCAGAAGCGGGGTGAAAGAATGGGAAAATTGGGCAGAGGGGAACAAAGAAGCAGAATTCAGAAAGGGACTCTATGGTAAAATTTGAGGGTGATTGGGTGAAATCTGAGGAAGTTATGGCAAACCCTAAAAATAGACAAATGTGGGATTTCGGGCTGTAGGAAGGGGAACTGAGGATAGGGTCCTCAGGGATGAAAGATGCAGAATGGAATGACAGGGGTTCCCTGAAAATTTCAAGGGAAACAGAGGTAAAACAAGGGAGATATGGAGAAAAAACTGAATTTTTTTTTTTTTTTTTTTTTTTTTTTTTTTTTTTTTACAGACTGGAGCGGCTACGGCTCAGAAGGAATCTGGAACAACGCCGACCTGCTGGATCTGGAACGGCTTGCAAAATGGATCTGAAACGGCGCAGCAGTGATCGACAATAGTTCAACTGAAAGTAGATATGGACCCCAGGTATGTGCGGCTTCCTAACAGTTCAGGGTTTTCACTCGGCCACCAATGCTGTCTGACGGCTTGCGTATTGGGGCAATACCCCTCACTCCACGGCTCAGGTAAAACTGATAACCGCTTTGCCACAAACGACAACTCTTGGTTTACCTCACGGGTGGGAACTAGTCAATCAGGTAGGGGTCGTTGCCCTTTTCGCTGGCAGGTCCTCTCAATGGGCCAGCTACTTCGGGGTTCCTGTGGTACTCCTCACAATGAGTTTTAGGGCTTATGCCCAAGTACTTCCCACAGTTAAGCGGATAGGGATTATTCCCAAATCCAAACCTGCAACAGATGCGAAAAAAAATTTTGGCAGAAATTTCACCCAGCGAGCCCAAGAAAGTGCTCTGATACCAGATGTGAGGCACCTGCAACAATTAATTAACAAGAATGCGCGAAATAGCAGAAATGACAGAACTCAGAATCACTTTTGTATTGATCACGGGCCACTTCGAGGGGGTAACCTCCTTTGAGAAAGCTCAATACAAATAACTTCACGGTGCCTTCATAGGTCTCAACACACACTTATATACTAATTCTTGGTGCCGATACTATGGGTCGAAACCATGGGACGTTACAAACTATGGATCAACAATACTACTGGCGACTTACAAAGCATATGCGCCAACAACAATAACACAAACTATTGATCAACAAATACTACGGGACGACTTACCAAGCATATGCGTCCAATAACAACATACTAACAAAGTAAAGACATGGGTTCCTAAAACACAATCTGTTCAGATCCTGTGTGAAATCGTGTGCCCAGTATCCCACATCTTGGTTCATAACATACGTGTAAAGTTTTTCATGTTTCAGTTGAGCTTCAGGCTCAGGCATTGAAATGGATGTGTTCATAGCCTCAGCTACAACATCAATGTTCCAAGGATTTACACTAATAACACCACTTAGGGATGGAGAGCATCCAATAAAATCAGACACCACCAACATACTCTTTTTTTATAGAAATAGGATTCAATCCTAATGTGTCATCTAGTTTGGCACTCCCCCTCCTAGAAACAATGTGTTCATAGGCTGTGAGATTCATTCCGCCCCTAAATATAGTGACCACAACACACTCTGCAATGGTGTAGAATGCAATTCTTTCATAGAATGGAATAGACCTGTCGATCAATACAATAGGTTCATAGCCCAAGCACCCAAAGCTCTTGTTGATTCTTTTGGTTGTAGAATGTGTCTCAACTTGCATACACCTTTCATATCTTCCACATATTTACCGCTTCTCCTTGTAGGATTAGAAATTTGCACCAAAACTACCTTTCCTATCTACTCAGGATGGATCTTAAGTAGCTTCTCCATGGCTAAAATTTTCAAGTTGATGCCTTTAAAAATATCCATGTCATCAACACCCCGCAACAAATTCTTTGAAGTAAGGCCATTTATTGCTGCAGTGCATACAATCATATCAAAGAGGAATTCTAACTTGATCATTTTATTCAAAAATTGAAATCCAAGGAATAAAACTATGAAGCCTCATATCCGGCTTCTTCTATGCTTTGCATAGGCATCCAAGAATTAAATTAAGTATACTGTGGTGGACCAATACCTTTTCCAGAATCTAATACACTTGATGAACCTTTGGAGGTGTGTCTTTTGTCTCTTCAAACAACCGACTTTGTCTGTATGTAGTGAATGTGCCTCATCTACTCTACCAGCCATAGCAAATCCATCTTCATTCTGCTAAATCAAGTCTATAAAGTTCTTAACCTTCTCAAATCTGTACCAGGATCCATGTAGGCAATAGTAACATGATCAAAACTATGCTTTTCAAGTCTTATGTTATGATACCATGTTAAATTCTTATAATTTTGCAGATTTGAAGTGATTATGAGCATAATGGTAGTACTGAGATTTAACTTTGAGCAGAACACTTGCAAAACAAAACATTCACCATAGATAAATCAATACAATATGCACAATATTTTACCTTGGGAAATCATTTAAAAGGAATCAAAACCCCAGCAAGAATAATCTTCCTTAAATTATGAGATGACTGAGATTTGCAAGAGCATATTTAGAGCACACTTACAATGAAGCCTCTAGGGCTTATTACATACCAAGAGGAACCAAAAGAACTCATTGTAATTTGAAGGACACCCATTGATGACTGTTGTAGGTGGAGGAAGCCCTAGATGCAAACCCCGAGAAGACATCAACCTTGATAGTGGACATTGGCAGCCTCAAAATTGTTGATGGCACTTAATTTAAGGTTGAACTAATATAAGGAATCCTAAATAGTCTCATGACAGGCTATAACAAATCTTTGGCATCCCTAACAAGACCCATGGCACCCTTAATGGGGCTAGGTAAAATCCTCAACATCCCTCTTAAACCCTCGATAGCATTCAACAGTAAGACCACATCCCTATTGGCCCTTGGGCTCATTCACATCCACAACAGCCTTCATGGACCCTCGTTTGACCTAGATTGATGAAAAACAACTCTGAAATGGTGGACGATAGCCCTGTGAGGCTCAGTCAAATCCTCGACAGGGTAGAGAAAGTTGTTGGTAGCATTCCTGAAATCCTTCGTAGGCTAAATTTGGAAGACGTTAGTTTTGTTGAGGTAGATCTAGGCTACAATAGTCCTCTTGTGGGATTCGTCAGCCTGTGGCAGAAGCCTATGAGTCTTGCAAGCTGATCCAAAACTTAAGAATGATATAGCTGAAATAAAGAGGATAAACACCAACTAAAGATGCCCTAATGAACTCTTCGATAGAAGTAGAATGATTTGATGTGATAGCGTGTTCCATATTTATATTCCATCATTGAGTGTCCATTCCATAGATTTAGGAGTCAACAAATAATAATAAAAAACACTTAGTTAGGGTTTGAATAATTTTATTTTCACTTTTAACCCTTCAAAATAGATATAGACTTTTAGCTTGGCCTTTTAGTCCTTCATTGTGGTATTTTAACACATTGGTACATTGTTAGGGTTCATTGTGGGATTTTGACCCACCCTCTTTGGGTAAATCACCTGTAGACAAATCCTTAGCCCCTTCTCTTTGTATCCATTTTCCACGTGCCAATTTGAGTACATCGTCATATATAAGGAATATATTCTTTGGTTGTCTCATTCTCCCTACTAACACCAAGGCCCCAATCTAGTTACTCCAACAAGGGGTGGCCAGTCCCTTGAGGAGGTCCCATAGCCCCAATGACCTAGGAGGGGAGTATATCACTTTTCTAGACCCAGTCTAGGGCTTCTAGTGATGACCTAGTAAATGACGAGGTGCCTTATCCCTGTTGATGTATATGTAACTTCAAAATGTATTTACCCATGTATATTGTATTCCTATAGAGATGTTATTATTCCTCTATACGGAAGTGTTTGTATTCCTATAGAGATGTTATTATTCCTCTATACGGAAGTGTCTTCATTTATATTGTAAGTGTTCTAACTTATACTTGATGGGTTATTAGACCACCAAGTGTGGGGTCTGTCTGTATTAAGTTAACCATGGGTTAAGCTAGACATGTAGGCTCCATTAGTTTATTGGGTAGGATAGGACAAGTATAAATAGAGATCAGGAGATCTCTATTTGATCACTCTCATAAACACACTTCTCTCATTCAGAAAGTGGTGCAATTGTGAGAAGCAGGTTTTGCTGCGAGGAGAAGACTATCTCTTGTACTTTGGTTGTATCATTGCTCTATCTATCTCTGAGGAATTTATTGGGGTTTTTCACCTTTATGGTTTTCCCCAAGTAAACTTTGTGTCTCTTGTGTGCTTGCGTTATTGTGTCCATGATTGATATGCTGTAGATATGTTGTACATGTTGTTCTCTCAGTTAAGATCCTAGATCAGATTGAAGTAAATTCTGAAAATCTAACATGGTATCAAAGCTAGCTTGAAAGAAGGCATGGTATGGCATATATGACACTTGTTGCACTTCCGATGCTAGGGCTTGATATAGCAAAAACCAGTCATCGTAGAACCTTTGCTATAAATCCATTTTGGAGAATTTTTCGGATCTAAAGCTAATATCCCCATGTACCTTGTGTCCAAAGGAAAACCTCTAATTCGTTGTACGTTGTGATATATGATCTGTACAATATTGGGTTTCTGCCTCTTCCAGATCTCATTCATAAACATGTGACCTTGGAAAAAAGGTCATAACTTGGGCTAGGAAGCTACAAATGAAATTTCGTAAAAAGTGATAGGTACTGAATGGACTGTAATTTCTCAGGTAACTTTTTCAGAGGCCGAAACGGAACCAGTGACACATGGCATGCCGTACAAGTCCGCTCTCCTGTTTTATCCCATAAACAGGTCACGTTGTGACACTTGGCATAACTTTCTCTCAGAGAATCCATTTGAGTTCAGACCCATGGGGCTGGAAAGATGACAGGTCGGGCTATCACAACACAAATTTTCAGACCATGTGGATTGAAAAGTTTGGAGTTACACTAGAAACAATTAGGTACATATTTCTGTCAAAACATAATTATTTTTTAGCACCTTCATTCATGGCTTCCAGAATTTAGGGTTTTGGAGAAAGTTGAAATTTTTGTAATCGGAGACCACGGCTGAATGCTACTCATCAAAATCGAAATTTAGAGACCAAGATCAGAATTTTTGGTTGGGCAGAAAGTTGGGCTAGATTAGACCCTAGTTCGGGACTTTGATAGGAAAAGTGGAAAATTAGAGCTTTTGCAAAAATGGGAATTTTTGAAATCTGTGACCACGGCTGGAAGCTCCTCACAAAACTAGAAGCTTATAGATTTGGATTGGACCTTTTGATTGGGAAGAATTATGGGATTTATCAAACCCTAGTTCAGGGTCATGTCTAGTGAATTCGGAAGTTTCAAAGGCAAATTTTAGGGGTGAAACTTTGCAGTTTTCAAATTCTGAGTATACCAGCTTGATCAGCTCATCAAGGTGCATATTTCTATCCTTTCAGAAGTTTGAAATTTAGAGTTTGAATTTTTAGGGTTTCTCTGACAAACCCTAATCTAGCTCTAGATCTAGTTCCTGCAAATCAAGTGGATTGGGTTAATCCTAGAAGAGAATGGATTGGTCACCTACATAAGTGAAGAAGTTCCTGTTTCAGAGGGAGATGAGGGTAAGGCCTTACATAAGAAGATTACAAGCAATCTCGACAGGTATGCCTTATCTAGGTATGTTTCAAGATTTGTTCAAGATTAAGTTTATGGTATGTTTGTCTTCATGTTATTACGGTTAGTACAATCTTGATTAAATTTAGACTTGCTGTGTCACCTTAATAAAATTATAAATGCATGATAGAATATATTCATTGATTGGGGTGTTGACACTTATGATTGTACTAATGCATTATGGTGTTGTATGAGGTTTATGTTGTCTGCTAACATGAAAGGTACACCAAGAAAGACAAATCATGTTCTAGTTCAAGAACATATGATCATGGTGACATGAAGACAAAGATTCATCCATTGTCACGGATCACATAGAAGATCCATTTCTGAGGTATGTATAACTTGGTTCTATAATGGTTAACCTATGAGATATGCATGTTACTAGCACAAGTCATTGAAGAGAAGAAGAAGACACCATGTGAGTATGTTAGACATAACTAGCTAACATACTAATCCAGGTATGTTTTTCCTATATCAAGTTAGAATCCTACCTTGTGATAGGATCTCTTATATAAGTATACATGGCATGATTGATAATGATTATTCATGGGTTTGAGTAATCATGGGTGTATGCATATTATGTTTCTTACCTTAATTGATGATATGACTAACCAGAAGAGTCATGAAAGTATAGGTTTGAGTAATCACGGGTTTAGGGATATTATGTTTCTTACTTTAATTTATGATATGACTAACCATAAGAGTCCTTGAATACTAATGCTTATTATTTCTGTTTGAAATGATCATGACTATACATGTTTAAGATTATTGTGTTTTGATAGTATGAAGATTATACTAATGAATGTGTGATTATGTATGAGACCTCGAGGATAACACAATGATGATACTAATAAGCATGCATAGTGATTAAGGATGGATATAAGTTCAAGGACAAGTAATCCAGGAAGCAAAGATCAAGAGGGAGCACACTCCAGTTGTTCCTGCAAGGAAGCAAAGATCAAGAGGGAGCACACTCCAGTTGTTCCTGCAAGGAAGCAAAGATCAAGAAGGAGTACACTTCAATATTTTATGCAAGGATGCAGATATTCAGAGGGAGTTGACCACTTCTCACAATCCACATCAAAATGGAGTTGCAGAAAATAAGCAAATATTGAGAGGGAGTCAACCCAACAAACAAACAAAGATAAGTATTTGAATTGTCATTCCTTGAATATCTTATTGTTTAAATAATCCTATTCAATAATGTATATACTAATGTTCCTAGAATTAGGTTGTGTATTTTGCATATTAAAATAGTTGCATTGATGAACAGTATACTACTAATATACATGGGTAAGTGGCCCATGGCACTGTACAACATTCCATTGCTACTTATCTAGAATGAAACCTCTTTGCTGACATGTTGGGAGTAGTGCAAACTCTTAACAATGTTATGGTAGAGATTGGAAGGCATCTAGAAAGTTACGGGATATGGATAAATGTTGTATTGAAGCATTGGCTAAAATAATTGCATGACTGTATGACATATATTCTTATGTGTAAGATTTTGTTATGAAACTATGAGATGTTTCTAATCATGCAATTTAGCTTGTCTTGTAGGAAATATCGTATACCATCACCTACAAAAGGACTACAACATTTGTTCCAGCAACAAAGTTATCTATTGAAAATAATGAAGATATTGAAGTTCCCAGGATCTAGGAAGAATGCCATGATCGAGATCATGAAGATGTTTGGGATGCAGTCCCAAGACCTAAACGGGAGTCTGTAGTGACTTCCAAGAGGATCTACAAGATCAAGCATGCTGCCGGAGGTAGCATAGAGAATTTTTCTCCTGTAGCCAAATACACTTCCATTAGATCAGTACTTGCTCTGGCTGCAGTGATGAAGGGGAAGATACACTAGATGGATTTCAAGACAACTTTCTTGAATGGTCTAGTTGAACAAGAAGTGTATGTGGAGCAGCCACTTGGTTTTGAGACACATGAGGAGAAGTCATATATGTGCAAAACTTGGTATGGTAGGATAGACAACTTTCTATCCAGTTTGGGCTTTACCAAGAGTAAGGCGGATTCCAACCTTTAGTACAAGGTTGAGGAAGGCAATCCAGTGATACTACTTTTTTATATGAATGACCTGGTTATCATAGGTGAAGATAGATTGATTGCCGACATGCAGCGGAAGCTTGCTGCCAATTTCAAGATGAAGGACTTGGGAATGATGCACTATTTTTCTAGGCATGGAGGTGTGGCAGAGTACAGATGGAATCTTCCTTGGACAAGGGCAGTATGCAGTAGAGATCCTGAAGAGGTTCAGGATGATGGACTGTAAGGACATGGCCACGCCTATGGCATCGAATTTGAAGCTTCTGTGTGATGCTTCATCTGATCCGGTTGATGTCACAATGTATTGTCAGATAATTGGGTCCTTCATGTACCTGACAAACACGAGATCGGATATTTTCTTTGTGGTGAACACATTGAGCCAGTTCCACCTAGTTGCTGTAAAGCATATTCTTGAGGTACCTGAAGGGTACAGTTGATTATGGGCTCAAGTATGATGCGAATCAAAAATTTAACCTGCAGGGTTATGTTGATTCAGATTGGGCAGGCAATGCTGCAAATAGGATGAGCACTTCTGGGTGTTGCTTCAATATGGGATCAGGTGTGATCTCCTAGTTTAGCAGGAAGCAGTCCTGCATAGCACTGAATACAGCCAAAGCAGAGTATGTTGCGACGGATGAGCAGGTTGCAGATGTATTGACCAAGCCATTGGCCAGAGTGCAGTTTGAGTACTTCAGAGAGAGGCTTTGTGCACTTCAGATCGAGGCTCCTTCCAAAGGGAAGTGATGAGTCCGGAATATGCAGATGCACATGATCTTTTCTAACATGGTTGATGTGTTCTCTCATGGTCGTGATGTAATTGCTGAGCCATTCTCACATGGTGGTAGATGTGTTCTACCATGGTGTAGATGTAAGGGCTACAGCCATTTTTCACATGGTGGTAGATGTGTTCTCCCATGGTAAAAAAGTAAGGGCTGGAGCCTTCCCCGAATGGTGGTAGATGTGTTCTTCGATGTCGGTGGTGTAAGTGCTGGATGATGTGCATCTGGGATGTGATTCATGGACGATGAGATGATCTGAAGAGGACGATGCTATGATGATCAGGAGGATCATGGATGATGAACATCAGGACGATGCTCCAGTTACTGCTCTGTATGTATGCATCATGTTGGATGCTGGATATGATCATTTGGATCATTTTTATGTATGTATGTACACATCATGTTGGATGTTGGATATGATCAGGTGGATCATGTATATGTATATGCATCATGTTGGATGCTTGGACTATGTATTTGTGTATGTATCAGGTGGATACATTGTATGATCAAGTAGATAATGTATGTTGATATGTATCAGGTATGATCAGGTGGATTAGGTATTTGTAGATGTATCAGGTGGATACATTGTATGATCAGGTAGATCATGGATGATGATATGCATGAGGCAGATACTGTGTATGCATCAGGTGGATGCATTGTATGATCAGGATGATCATGATGACGAGCTTCAGGATGTTCCTCCTGATGATATGTATTAGGACAGTACAGTGATGATTATCAGTATGATCATGAGCATTAGGATGATGCTTCGTGCGATGATGATCAGTTAGATCATGAGTAGCAGGTTGATACTTGGAGGTCATAGATGATATGTGGTAGGTTGTGCAAATATCATGTAATCAGTCCTCAGAAATCCGATAAGTTGAGTTGTGTGCTCGTAATCAGTCCTAGGATGAGGTATTGCTATGTAGTATGTAATCAATCCTCAGAGATCCGATAGGTTGAGCTGTGTGCTCGTAATCAGTCCCGGGATGAGGTATTACTACAGAGACATGTAATTAGTCCTGGAGATCCAATAGGTTGAGCTGTGTGCTCGTAATAAGTCCTGGGATGCTCTTTAGAGATCTTGATGGTCATGTTATGGCACATAAATGTTCCTAGGATGCTCTTTAAAGGTATTGTCTATTCACATGTAATCAGTCCTGGAGATCTGAGAGGTTGAGCTGTGTGCTTGTAATAAGTCCTGGGATGCTCTTTAGAGTTCTTGTCGGTCGTGCTGTGGCACATAAATGTTCCTGGGATGCTCTTTAAAGGTATTGTGAAGTGGATGCATGTAATCAGTCCTGGGAGATCTTGTCGATCATGCTTAGGCACATAAATGTTCCCGGGATGCTCTTGTCAGGTATTGCATCAGCACATAAAATTAGTCTTGAGAGACCACCTCTATCAAACCGTTCGCACAAATGATGAAGACCTGTAAATGGTGGGCCTACATCCAGTATGAAAAACGACTGGCTCTGTAGAACTTCCTATGATGAGTAGATTCAGAGATTGATTGAGATAGAAGCAACAATGACGATGACAATGATTCGAGGATAATGATTCCTAATGATGATCCAAAGAAGAAGACTTGTACTAGCAGATCTGTGTCGAGAAATATCTTCCTAGTTAAGAGGGAGTGTTGATGTATATGTAACTTTGGAATGTATTTACCCATGTATATTGTATTCCTATAGATATGTTATTATTCCTCTATATGGAAGTGTTTATATTCCTATAGAGATGTTATTATTCCTCTATACAGAAGTGTCATCATTTATATTGTAAGTGTCGTAACTTATACTTGATGGGTTATTAGACCACCTTGATGGGGTCGGCCTTGTATGAGTCATGTGGGTAAATGGGTTATTAGACCACCAAGTGTGGGGTCGGCCCAGATTAAGTTAACCATGGGTTAAGCTAGACATGTAGGCCCCATTAGTTTATTGGGCAGGACATGACAAGTATAAATAGAGATCGGGAGATCTCTATTTGATCACTCTCATACACACACTTCTCTCATTTCGAAAGTGGCGCACTTGTGAGAAGGAGGTTCTGCTATGAGGAGAAGACTATCTCTTGTACTTTGGTTGTATCATTGCTCTATCTATCTCTGAGGAAGTTATTGGGGTTTTTCACCTTTATGGTTTTTCCCAAGTAAACTTTGTGTCTCTTGTGTGATTGCATTATTGTGTCCATGATTGATATGCTGTAGATATGCTATACATGTTGTTCTCTCATTTAAGATCCTAGATCAGATTGAAGTAAATTCTGAAAATCTATCAATCCCTGGGCTGCAACAGGTTGACCGATGTCAACTATTTGGTAATTGACCAAGTGACTCCATTCTCCCAGAGAATAGATCTTATCCTCAAAATCAGGCTCTATTCAATTTTGATTAGTTAGTGAGAGTAGTTTAACAATCCACGTTTTTTGGTGTAGAATACTCATCATGTGCATTTATCTATTATTATTAATAGTAAAAGGAAGCACTTTATCAAATGAAAAGGGTCTTCATGGAAGGAGGAAACAGATTTGACGCTATCTTGTTTGACTTTCTAAACCACACAAGGCACCACAAAGTTGTACAAGCTAACCTGCTTGACAACTGTTCTTCCCAAAAGTGCAGTGTTAAAAAATGAATCAGATGAATTAACAAAATAAGAGGTCAACTTGTATACCTTGTCATCTTTATGGATCTGAAAATCTATTCTGAAAGCCATTATAAAATTGCCTTCAATCAAGGGCTAAATTCAGCTCAATCTAATAACTTTTGTTTAGGCACGAATCTAAAGCCTATCAATAGTGTCATATAGTGGCCAAATTTGGACTTTGCTGCAGATTAAAGAATGACCCAGGAAACACGATCTATTTTCTTAAATCCTTTTGTAACATTTAACATTTTGAATTTGTTATTTTCAGCTTGAAATTTTACTACGCAACATCTGCCGGGATTGAATAGATTAGGGCTCTTCTGAATCTTGATATCAGTAATCACTAATCATATTATATAATGATTTAGGTTCTATTTTTTGTTTTTGATTTTTTTTCACATATTTTATATTTGTATATGTGAGACACTCTTTACCTTAATGAACCTTGATTTTAAAAAGGATGCACCCATATGTGTGCCTGCAATACGTGGTTGCACCTATGAACACAAGTGACATCGATTATAAGTTATTACTTATTCATGTACACATTTATTGTTGGAGTGTTCACTCATATGGAATTTGTCACACTCATTTATGTCTTATTTTATGGAATGTGCTAGATTATTTGGTATGATTTTCAATTGTAGATGGGTTATGATGGATATCCCTTAGAGCACCCTCCTCCTAGCACATTTTTGGTGACATATGGCATGCATTTCATTGGAGTTTTTTGGGTTCTTAGAAATTTATTGGTAGCTTGGGATGGTTTTCTATCATCATTTGTTAGATGCTCTCTTGGAGGCATGTCATTGGTTTGTATGTGATGTCTTATCCCTCTTAAAGAGTTGTTTTGATCACTAGAATATGACTCCTATTTTATATTTGAGATTGAAATCAATCCAAGATCTTCCCAAAGTTGTTATTGTAGCTTCCTGTAGACTATGACATGTTGATTTTGGTCCTAGTTCATGAAAATTTCAAATGGAAAGAAGGGTCATATTTAATAAATATTGTAGAATTGTCCTGGCAATATCTTAAGCAGTCGACAATCAATGTTTTTGAGGGATGATTTCATCTCTAAATCTATCATGGATCAGATTTGATATTCACATAGTAACATGAATATGATGAAAAATGCATTTTAGCTATACCGTAAATAGTATGTGCATGAGTGACAAGGTTCAAATTCATAGAAGCCCATAAACTGTCTATCATCCAAAGCATATTTCAGCATCAGCAAGGTTAAGATTACAAAGGATCATTACAGCTGACTAAGTCCCTGGTTTGAGACTGAATGTATTATCAAACCTGTCTCCAATAGTCACTCATGGTGTTGAAGCTTATGATAGGGATGTTGCATATGTTGCTTGTGCAAGTATTATTCCTTTAAAGTTTAAATAATGAATTCATAATTTCACTTGATTGCATTGTTTGGTGTAAACCATGATGATGATAATGATGATGATGATGAAGATGGTTTTGATCATCATCGTCATCATCAACATCATCATCATTCTCATTCATCATCATCAGCATCATCATCATCGTCCTTATATTCATTATCATCATCCTGGTCATCATCATCATCATCATCACCGTCATCATCATCATCATCATCATCATCATCATCATCATCATCATCATCATCATCTATGTCATCATCATCATCATCCTCGTCATCAACAACATCTTCCTCATCATCTTCATCATCTTCATCATCATCATCATCTTCATCATCATCATCATCTTCATCATCATCATCATCATCTTCATGATGATGATGATGATGATGATGATGATGGATGATGATGAAGATGAGTACGATGATGAAGATGATGATGATTATGAAATATATGATCATCATCATCATCATCATCTTCATCTTCATACTCATCTTCATCATCATCCATCATCTTCATCATCATCATCATCATCATCGGCATCATCATCATCATCATCATCGTTGTCATCATCATCATCATCATCATCCATCATCATCATCATCATCCTCATCATCATCATATTCATCATCATCCTCATCATCATCATCATCATCATCCTCGTCGTCATCATCATCGTCATCACCCTCTTCCTCCTTCTCCTCCTCCTCCTCCTCATCATCATCCTCGTCATCATCATCTTCATGATGATGAGGATGAAGATGATGATAAGGATGATGATGATGAGGAGGAGGAGGATGATGATGATGGTGATGATGATGATTATGATGATGATGATGAGGAGGAGGAGGAGGAGGAGGAGGAGGAGGAGGAGGAGGAGGAAGAGGGTGATGATGATGATGAGGATGATGATGCTGATGATGATACTGCTGATGATGATGATGATGATGATGATGATGATGATGATGATGATGATGATGTTGACAATGATGATGATGAATCATGTTGATGATGACGAATATGATGATGATGACTAATATGATGATGACGATGAAGATGATGATGGTGATGATGGTGATGATGATCATATTCATCATCATCATCATCATTTTCATCATCGTACTCATCTTCATCATGATGATGATGATGATGATGATGATGATGATGATGATGATGATGATGTTGTTGATGACGAAGATGTTGTTGATGATGATGATGATGAGGATGATGATGATAAGGATGATGATGATAAGGATGATGATGATCACGATCATGATTATGATGATCATGATGATGATGAAAATACGTGGCTTCCAATTCTATAATTCCTGGCAGTCTCCTATCTTCAGCTCTTATCATGAATTTGACAAGTGTTATAATGTAATGAACATCTCCTTGGTACTCTTCGATCATCAACAAAATGAATGTGCCAACAATTTTTATGAATCAACCATGAACTTCGGTGATTTCGGATTCCAGCAGTGCCTTAGTGTATGCAGTTTTAATTACCACGATGCGGGAATGTCTCCAAATGAATATTTTTGCAAACAAGCTTAACATAAAGGTTAAACTCTAATCATAGGAATTAGGGAAAACTTTTAATAAGTATTTTGAAGACTGTAAAATGAAATGAAATATTTTAATAAGCCACTATGGTTAGAGGTAAAATAAAATAAAATAAAATAACATTCATAACATAGAAAATCAAAAGAAAATCAAAACTATCAATTTAAAATAAAATAACATAGAAGTAGAAAGGAATGAAAAATTTAGAAAAAATCAAATAGGGACTAGGTACAATTCCAATCCTAACACTGAGCACACACCTCCTTTTGAACTGTGCATGCAAATCTAAACATCGATGAGATCTGCAATCTAGTTGACTTCATCACCTTTCTTCCAGAACAAGTCATATCAGTCTCCTTTTATCGGTCCTTCATGGAAAAACCTAATGATCCATGGAACATGTGCAAGCGCACCCACACTACCACCTCCAATAGTTGAATCGACCTACTTGAGATATTCCTAAACTCTTAAATTAGTAAATTGCATTCATGACTTCAAACCTTCAACCATGTATCAGAAATTCTTTCTCCAAGGGGACAACAATAACCCATATTTTTGTACTCACTACAGCTTCATGTTTGCATGTTGTTGCATTTGAACATTTTTTCTTACCAAATGCATCCATTTATTTGTAGCTTCAACAACAACAAAGAAAAAAACACATATTTAAATTATGTACTCAAGGTGAGCTCTCCAATTTGAGGAGATAAATTCTTTGCTGCTAGATCAGAAGCCATGGCCAGACCATGAAGCATTCTTAAAACCTCCATAGTATTATCAAGGTAGTATTTTGCTTTACTGGGTTTTTGATCAACTGTGCATGCAAATACTTCTTATATTGGAGAAAGTGTAGTTCTGGTCATAGCATATGTGAGACTTTCAAACATGTCTTCATCTGACCTATCATCTCCACTGCACAAGACAAAGTCTGGTCGTTTCCCTCTCTGCTCTATTGTTGAAATAAGTTGTTCTACTACTAGAACTTTTCGTATGCCCAAAGGATTTATTTCTACAATATATTGACCACTTTTGACAACCACAGGCTCATTTGCAAGCACACTCTCACAGTGATCTAAAATTTCCTTCACCTAAAAAGAATTAAAAAAATTTGGGTCTGCGTCGTGATGATGCCAAACCAAAGTGCTCTTTTTCTTTTCTATTGTGGAGCCATCAATAGTCTCTGTATACAATTTCATAATTTTCATTATAGGCTTTGCAATTTGTTGTCATCCAAAGTATGCACTCTGGATAGAAGTTTCGCATTCTGCATCTCGAGTCAATGCTTATAAAATAGCCATGCTCTGCTGCAATCCCCAACATTTCGCATGAAGAGAACCACTGGCTCAGATTCTACCTTCAACTTCCACTAACAATAAAAACAATATTTTAGGGATCATTCCACAAGCGATTCAAAACATAAATAAAGTCAGGCCCATGTGTTCTATTCATAGAAGTATAGCGCATCATTGTACCATCATAGTCCAAAAATATTTCCCTACACTTGGTCCTCTTATATGCAGAAAACATGTGATCAATTGAAAGTTTCTTGAAGTTGTGGATCAAGTGCTACTACCCTGAAGAAAACCCAAGGCCAATTCCATAGCACCTCCTACGAATGTGATCCCTACACGATCTCTTCAGATCCTATGTGAAATCGTGTGCCCAGTATCCCACATCTTGGGTAGTAACTTACCTGTAAGGTTTTTCATGTTTCAGTTGAGCTTCAGGATCAGGAATGGAAATGGATGTGTTCATAGCCTCAGCTACAACATCAATGTTCTAAGTATTTACCCTAATAACACCACTTAGGGATGGAGAGCATCCAATAAACTCAGACACCACCGACATACTCATTTTTTATAGAAATAGGATTCAATCCTAATGTTTCATCTAGTTTGGCACTCTGCCTCCTCGAAACAATGTGTTCATAGCATGTGAGATTCATTCCTCCCCTAAATATAGTGACCACAACACATTCTGCAATGGTGTAGAATGCAATTCTTTCATAGAATAGAATAGACCTGTAGATCAATACAACAGGCTCATAGCCCGAGCACCCAAATCCCTCATTGATTCTTTTGGCTGTAGAATGTGTCTCAACTTGCATACACCTTGCATATCTTCCACATCTTTACCTCTTCTCCTTGTAGGATTAGAAATTTGCACCAAAACTACCCTTCCTCTCTACTCAGGATGGATCTTAAGTAGGTTCTCCATGGCTAAAATTTTCAAGTTGATGCCTTTAAAAATATCCATGTCATCAACACCCTGCAACAAATTCTTTGTAGTAAGGCCATTTATTGTTGCAGTGCATACAATCATATCAGAGAGGAATTCTAACTTGATCATTTTATTCAAAAAATGAAATCCAAAGAATAAAACTATGAAGCCTCATATCCTTCTTCTTCTCTACCTTGCATAGGCATCCAAGACTAAAATTAAGTATATTGTGGTCGACCAATACCTTTTCCAGAATCTTATACACTTGATGAACCTTTGGAGGTGTGTCTTTTGTCTCTTCAAACAACAGACTTTGTCTGTATGTAGTGAATGTGCCTCATCTAGTTTACCAACCTTAGCAAATCCATCTTCATTTTGCTAAATCAAGTCTATAAAGTTCTTAACCTTCTCAAATCTGTAGCAGGATCCAAGTAGGCAATAGTAACATGATCAAAACTATGCTTTTCATGTCCTATGCTATGATACAATGTTAAATTTTTATAATTTTGCAGATCTAAAGTGATTATGAGCAGAATGGTTGTATTGAGATTTTACTTTTAGAAGAACACTTGCAGAACAAAACATTCACCATAGATAAATCAACACAATAGGCACAATATTTTACCCTAAGGAAACCTTTAAAAGGAATAAAACCCCACCAAGAATAATCTTCCTTAAATTATGAGATTACTGAGATTTACAAGAGCATATTTAGAGTAGACTTTACAGTGAAGCCTCTAGGGCTTATTACATACCAAGAGGAACCAAAAGAACTCACTGTAATTTGAAGGACACCCACTGATGACTGTTGTAGGTGGAGGAAGCCCTAGATGCAAACCTTGAGAAGACATCAGCCCTAATAGTGGACATTGGCAGCCTCAAAATTGTTGATGGAACTAAATTTAAGGTTGAACTAAGATACGACATCCTAAATATATTAATGACAGGCTATAAGAAATCCTTGGCATCCCTAAGAAGACCCACGACACCCTTAATGGAGCGAGGTAAAATCCTCAACATCCCTCTTAAATCCTTGATAGCATTGAATAGTAAGACCACATCCTGATTGGCCCTTGGGCTAAGTCACATCCACAACAGCCTTCATGGACCCTCGTTTGACCTAATTTGATGAACAACAACTCTTAAATGGAGGATGACAGCCCTGTGAGGTTTAGTCAATTCCTTGGTAGGCTGGAGCAAGTTGTTGGCAGCCTTCTTGAAATCCTTTGTAGGCTAAATTTGGAAGACGTTAGCCCTGTTGAGGTAGATCTAGGCTACAATTTTCCTCTTGTGGGATTTGTCAGCCTGTGGCAGAATCCTATGAGTCTTGCAAGCTGATCCAAACCTTAAGAATGATAGAGCTGAAATAAATAGGATAAACACGAACTAAAGATGCCCCAATGAACTCTTCGACATAAGTAGAATGATTGGTCATTGAATGATTTGATGTGAGAGTGTGTTCCATAGTTCTATTCCATCATTGAGTGTCCATTCCATAGATTTAGGAGTCAATAAATAATAATAAAAAACACTTAGTTAGGGTTTGAATATTTGTATTTTCACTTTTAACCCTTCAAAATAGATCTAGACTTTTATCTTGGCCTTTTGGTCCTTCATTGGTGGGATTTTAACACTTTGGTACACTCTTAGGGTTAATTGTGGGATTTTGACCCACCCTCTTTGGGTAAATAACCTATAGACAAATCCTTAGCTCCTTCTGTTTGTATCCATTGTCCACATGTGCCAATTCGAGTACATCGTCATATATAAGGAATATATTCTTTGGTTGTCTCGTTCTCCCGACGAACACCAAGGCCCCAAGCTGGTTACTCCAACATGGGGTGGCCAGTCCCTTGAGGAGGCCCCATAGCCCCAATGACCTATGAGGGGAATACATCACTTGCTTATACCCAGTCTAGGGCTTTTAATGATGACCTAGTAACTGACGAGGTGCCTCATCCCTAGGATGCAACAGGTTGACCGATGTCAACTATTTGGTAACTAACCAAGTGCCTCCATTCTCCTAGAGAATGGCTCTCATCCCTAGGCTGAGCTTCAGTCCCATACTGGAATCAAATACCTGATAACACCAGGTGCCTCCATTCTTCCAGAGAATAGATCTTATCCTCATGATCGGGCTCTATTCAATTTTGATTAGTTAGTGATAATAGTGTAACAATCCATGTTTTTTGGTATAGATAACTCATCATGTGCATTTATCTATTATTATTAATAGTAAAAGGAAGCATTTTATCAAATGAAAAGGGTCTTCATGGAAGGAGGAAACAGATTTGACAATATCTTGTTTGACTTTCTAAACCACACAAGCACGGGGACTTCACTCAATAAACCGCTATCATAGCACGTTCGTTCATGGCATATGAAACAATACCCCTAATTTCACTAAATATTGGAAAATACTTTCCAAAATCGTTTTTTTTAACCCCCTCCCAATATGCCTTCCCAATTTAAAAAAACCCCTATTTTCACTAGATATTTTATGTATCAATTTTTCATTAACATTTTTTATACCCCTTTATATTTCTACCTAGTATATTGATATGATACCCCTCTTATGACCCCACATCCATTCTACAATGCACCTTGCTTCTCTCGATGTATATTGTGGATGCACATTACTTCACCCACAATTCAATTACTCAACCACATATCATTATGATTTGCAACATCTAATGGTCTAATGAAGAGATAGGATATCACTTCTTGTATGTCACTAGAGCCAATGCACATAGTACAACATTTAGATTGCATGTTGCAGTTCCCCAGTCCTTGACTAAGCCTGTTGTGGGCTAGTGTAATGTTCCCATCTTGACCCTATTACATTAATATTGTAAATTATGTAAATATTGTTATTTATTCATGGTGAGGAGCTCAAGGCCAACTCCCCACCATTGATTTATCGTTCTATGTATTGGCAATTAGAATATATGCATATGGTTCTTGTGCTAGTCGTGCACAATGTAAATTCGGACATCATGTAAATATGCAATTTTAATGAAAAACCCACAACCAGCTATGCAATGCAACAAAGAGACGGGGCATGATCTTACAAGGAAAAATAACCAAACCCTTGAGCTAATGGAGTCAATCCATGTGTCAATGAGAAAACCCATGAAATCCCAACTACCCATTTTGGCTTATTCCCCAATCATTAAATTCTTCCAAGAGTTGATTGAGGCAGTTAATGCCTTGGGAATGATGAGGTATGGCAACCAATTTCAGGTATGGGCAAGCCATCAATATAAAAATTTGAATTTTTGCTTGCAAGGCAAGAAATCACCCACGTTTTTCCTTCCCAAGCCATTCTAAACCATGGTCTTTCCTCTATCACGCAGCCTAGGGCGAACTGGGGTTTTTCCTTCACGTTTTCACCATTTCTCTGCATTATCCCATGCCTGGGAACTCGTTTTTGGTTAGCACAGTGGCTAGGAGAAGAGAACCATGAGTTTATGGGGTTATAGAGGTCGTTTCTGCCCATGAAATGCCCATGGACATTTTTCTGAAAACGATTATGCTCCTGGGGCTGTTTTCCCATTTTCCAATTTTCGTTTTAGGATTTCCCACGTTTTTCTGAACTGGTTGAAATCTTATCGTTGGGCATCCTACTGCAAAAAGGCCCAGCACTTGCATTTCTGGCTGTTATGTCCCTCCCTGTTTAGTTTGAACCTATGAGCAGGAGATTCAGGAGTGGAAGAGGACAGATTTGGCTTGATGAGCCCAATGAAGTATCCATATCTCAATTGTTGAGCCACTAGCCTATTAATTTACCTCTGTCTGATGGAAAGAAGAAGACATTTTTCTAAGTATTTTTCGGTGTCAAAGGGAAAGTTTTGGAAGAACTCGGCGAGTTGGTCCGAAACGACGGAAGAACTCGCCAAGCTGATCCGAAACAACAGAGATAGCAGAAATTTTTTTCTAATTATTTTTGGGCATCCAAGAGAAAATTCCAGAAGGAACTGGTGAGTTTCGTTCATAGTTCTTGAAGGAACTGGCGCGTTTCCACCACAGCACCGGAAGGAACTGGTGAGTTTCGTATGCAGCGTCGAAAGGAACTGGCGAGTTTCCTCCACAGCGCCGGAAGGAACTGGAGATTTTTCGCCGCAACGTCGGAGGGACTCGATGAATTTGTCTGTAGTGTCGGAGGAAGTTCCAGAAGAAACTCGGCGAATCCATCCACGAAACTGGAAGAACTCGGTGATTTTGTCCGCGATGGTCGGGAGAGGATTGCCAATTTTGCTAAAACAGGAAATTTCAGTGGCTTTCCAGGGTGAAAATGGTTGTGACCTTATGTGCCAGATTGCGCGAAATTGAAGGAATTACAAAAAAAAAAAAAGAGTGAGGATGCTACCCTCGACCCGCCTTGTAGTGGTGCAGGGAATCCACAAGGGGGAAATCCCCCTTAACCCCCATCGTCCCCCAGAGACAGTGATTGAAAGTGTGAAATGCGCTCTTGGGATGAGGAGCACAGATTGCATAAAGGGTGGTGGAATTCTCAGCAAGAGAAATTGGTTGTGATATCCATTATGGAAGATGAAAGGGGAAATTCCTCACCTTAAAACTAATTCTGTTTATAGCATAAGAATTGCATATTGGAAAATAGCAAGAATGAGTGATTGCACATATGTATATGTTGAATTGCTAATTCATGATAATATCATAGCTAATGATTGCTTGTATGCTGGGTAGGGAATCCAAGGAAAGGATTAGCTATGATGTGGATGAGGAAATCCATGACAGAATGAGGAATTGGGAAGAATTCCTTAACTCCTCTCTCGCTATTGTATTTATATACTGGAAAATTATGGCATAAGGATGCTGGAAATGCAAGCGAGTAATAGATTAAAAATAAATATTGCACGGTGCATGTATATGATATTGTGTCTTGGTAAAAAAATGAGGTTTTACATATGCAATGAGCCACTTAAGATAGTCATTGTGGCTGCTAATAAGTAGTTATGTTCGCATTGGTCGTAGGATCAAATACAATCGAAGCATGGCTAAAGATGTGGATGATGATTGTTGCATACGACCAACAACCGTATGAGGAAGGGATGGTGAAACAAATCTATGATCATGAGGTTGGAAAAATGACTGTGTAGCCTTGGTAAGAGGCCAATTGATCAGGTAACATCAAGTGATGTTAATGACAGCCATGCAGGTAATGGTTATTGGTGCATAAATTGGATGAATGTTGAAAGAGGATTTGGTAAGATCCCTTCAACTATGTTTGAATTATGTTGAACGCATAGTACTCATAACTTAATGCAAGGTAGCATTGAGGAAATGTACATTAAGATATTAAGCACAATCTTGTGGTTATGCATTGAGTGAATGCACATTAAAAGATTATGTGAGTGATGTAAATGTCCATGCATAGGTATAGGTGCACATGATGAGATGCATGATTGTGATGTATGTTTCATTGCAATTAGATAATAGATTGAATGGTGAACTATTATCAATCTTAAGAGCAAGAGAATAATTGCATAAAATGATGAAATCGAACCATGCAACTCTAGTATGGTAATAATTCACAGGAAGTAGATGGTTTTGGTGATATTAAAATGCCTCAGTGACTGTCGCAGCAATGAAATATTATATGCATAGAAACTTACAAAGCGTTTGGCTGATTGAAGTTTCAGATTTCAGGTAGATTGTTTTGGGCATGGCAACTATGGATAAGTCCATGTTGAAGATTGGAATCTACCATGAACAAGATCCAAACGATATAAGAATAGGATCATGGCTAAGTGAATCAATTTCTGAAGACACATTGCAGGAAGACCAGGAGTGATAGTCTGCCAAAGCCAAACTAGATGGGAAAGACCCCATGCTTTGGAAATGGGTTTCGGGTGAAACACCATTGATAATGTCTCAGCCAAACTGCATGTTTGTAAACCATGAAAGTGAGATGGTAAAGCTATGCCCAGAAGGCATGTGAGACATATCTGCAAAATGAAAGAGTATTCTATGACCCTAGACAAGAACATGCATGTCTAAATTATTAGGGTTAATGTAATGTCCCCATTCAAATAATTTCATAGTAAGACAATCCCATCAATCCTACTAGTTTCCTAGGTTGGATGGGCACATGTGGAATGATAATAAGGAAGCTAATAAATGATGTTTAGACATTAGAAGGGTTCAATTATTTAATAAATAGAGTGAATAGAGAAATTCAAGAGAAATCCTAGATGGCAAATGGTTTTGGAGACATATGGAGGATGTGGGACCCACACTAGCTTGATTTTCCATAATACATGGTATCTCTCTCTTGCAAATTCGAATTAATGGGAAGGTGAACACTCTTGGGTGATTTGGTGAGTCATAACACATGTCATTGACCATCTTAGGTCGAATTGGGAAGGATTGGTAACCTCCATGGAAGATAAAGAGTCAAATTGGAAGTTTGTGAACACTTGGGCTAGGTTCCCTAGCCCCTATGACACCAATGATGGAGCATCTATGACAACTATGACAAATTGCAGACCTGGCCTATGACATCTGACCACTATGACATGTCAGCCCCAAAAATAGGCTCAAGGAACGCACTCATGGGAGTTGGAGAAGCCAAAGAGACTCAAAATCGAATTTGGGAGAAGATGGAAGGTTGGAACTAGGAGACAAGTGGCAAATGTGGAATATTTCCTAAATGGAAATCTATTGAATCTATTGAGAGGATTTCGACCCTTAGAAGAATAATTTTGGTTATAAAATGTAGAAATGAAGTATGAGAATGGCTTTTGATGATTTGAGAAAAATTGCATTTGTGAAGAGAGAACTAGTGGATGACTAGTTTCTTGCCTTAGCCAATTTCGAGGGTGAAAGATTCCCATCCAAGTTGGTGTTTGGAGAGGCACTTAGGTCTTTCATGGTGGTTTAATGGAGTTTTATTTGTAGGTAGCAGCTATAGGAAGGTTCATGGTTTGGTTTAGGGCAGCACTTTCTCTCCACCGTTTCTAGTTTTGAAGGCATATTCATGCTCCTTGAGGGAGGGCGTTTTTGGTGAGCTCTTGTGCTTCTTGGGAGAGATTCTCATTATATATTTATGATTGTAATAGCTTCATATCCTCTGTTATTAATATTCAAAAAGTATAAGGTTGAAATACCCACTGTTTGTATGCAAAAATATTGATTAATGAGCACACAATGTCCATTTCCCCAATGCTTTGATGTATGACCCTATAGGGTTGATTATTTCGAATGGATGGATGATTCTCTTATATATATATGTGATTCATATACTACCATGGAAATATTCTACAAGTTTCATGTACTGTACTTGAGCATTTGAAGCATTTTTACTTAGTTTGTTTGTATTGAGAGGTGAAATAGTGCCATTTCCCCAAGGGTCGAATTGGGGGTTTTTGCTGTTGAATGTGAGAGGGTTAGAACAGTAGTAAAAATCAATTAATGGTGTATATGAGACCTTAGTCACATAATTAACACATTACATATCTCTATTCATAAATTTGTTGGAGTTTGGAGGCATTTGGAAGGCCATTTGCAGGGTTACACCGGGGGGATTTGATGCACAAATTACTAGTCAAAATTACATATATTGATCAGAATACAAATCAAGTTTGCAGCAGTATTTGGAGGACCATAAAACATCCCTGAACCTAATATTCAAGTCTAAATACCATTCATACACTCCTACATAATATTTGGGAGCATTTGGGTTGATTTGGAGGTCAAAACAGTAAAACTAGTCAAAGGTCAAAATTGGGGAAAAAGTGGAAAATTGCCATTTTAATAAAATTCCTAACAAGGGACATTAAAGTGGTATCAGAGCATGTTCTTGGCACCTGATGGTCTTAACAAGAATTCAAAAGAATAATCCAACACCCTTTGAACCAGTAGTTGAAGAGGTTTTTGTTGAAGAAGAGGTAGTAGAAGAAGAGGAGTCTTTTGCTGAAACCATGGGTAGAGAGGAGGATGATAAATTAAAACATAAGAAGAAACTTATTGCAACCTTAGATCCATGTTTCTCTAAAATTTTAGTAAACATGGATAGGATAGGTGACAGATTGTTGCATGGATTCGAATTGTTGATTAGCCAGCTTCAAAGCAAAGGGATGATAGGGGATAATAGTGGTTCACACTCAGGGGAAAAGATGAAAGGGAATGAGCATATTTTATCAAGTACAGGACCTCATAATAGACTTGATGAATTTCAAAGCACACAAAGGCATATTGCACCTAAATTTCTCACACCCAAAGAAGAGCCCAATCTTGAATTGGATTACAAGAAACTAGTAAATGATTGGAATGATTTGAATGAAGAGTGTAAAAGAGGTGTACCACTCAGTGACTACATTGATGCTATGAAAAAGATTAAAAGGAAGGGAGACAACAGGAGCCCATTCTAAAACAAAGAATTAAATAGTGCTATTGGAAAAATGTCACTTCCTACTTTTGATGGTTCTTCTCAAAATTCTGCTAACACTTGGGTGCAAAAATTGGATGTATATTTTCAGCTGAATCCTATGTTGGAAGAGGATGCATTAAAAATGGCCATTTTTCATTTGGAAGGGGATGCCAATGAATGGTAGTTCTATGGCCTAAGAACCTTGGGTCATGATCACGTTAAAACATATGGATAATTTGTTGACAGGGTACTAGAGATATTTGAACAAAAAGATCCAGAATTGCCTTTCAAGGAACTAGCTCAATTGAAGCAAACTGGGACCCCTACTGAATATATGTTGGACTTTCAAAAATTATCAGTCAAGGTGGCTGATGTATCTATGGGAAGGTTGGTATTGATTTTCACTGAAGGTTTGGTTGAACCCTTAAAATGTCTGGTCAAAGCGCACAAGCCAACTACATTAAAAGATGCAATGAGCTTGACTAGGGATCTCCAAAATGTGCTTCCTAGAATGAGATTTCCTCCCAAGCCTGACTTCAGAATTGAAAAGAAACCTTGGAAAAGAGATGCACCTGATAAGAAGCCATGGAAAGAAGAGGAATATGGAAAGGATAAGAAAGAGGAACTAAGCAGGGAAGATCTCAGAAGGAAGAAATCGTGTTACTCATGCTTCCAACCATGGGTACCTGGACATAAATGTGCTAAAGGAAAGGCCCAATTCATTGAAGTATTTTGTGATGAGGGATATGAAGGGGGCATGGAGGAAGAAGGACATAATTCATCCCAAGAAGAAGGATATACTACAACAGAAGAAAAGAAACCAGAGGTGAAGCATCCCTCACCCACCAAAGTAACAATGGCAATACTTTCAGCAGTACCTTGCTACCATACTATCCGATGCAAGGGTGTGGTACAAGGACAAAGAACTTAAGTTTTGGTAGATGGAGGAGCCACCCATAACTTCATTGATGAAGAGATGGTGGAGAAAAGAAATATACCTATTAAACCATTTGATGGCTTTACAATTGTCATTCCCGGTCACAACACAATGGAGTGCAAAACATGGATTCCACAGCTGCAAGTCACCGTAGGTAACTATACTTTTGTCGATAGTTTTTATGTGGTTGATATTGCTGATACTAATGTTGTTTTGGGATTGAAATGGTTGTATTCAATAGGAGAGCATACAGTAAATTATAAAATTCTTGAAATGAAATTTCAAGATACAAAAGGAGTACTAAGGATTGTGAGAGGGCAACACACCTATCCGAATCATGTAGTTTCTTCCCACAGCATGAAGCACAGGAATAGAAAGATTTTGGGAGACATTACTCATGGAAGGCCGCATAATAGAGGAGGGACAAGTTTGCAGCATGGTAAATTGAGATTGCTTGAGGGCAAGCAATCTTGGGTGGGGAGGACTGTAATGTCCCCATTCAAATAATTTCATAGTAAGACAATCCCATCAATCCTACTAGTTTCCTAGGTTGGATGGGCATATGTGGAATGGTAATAAGAAAGATAATAAATGATGTTTAGACATTAGAAGGGTTCAATTATTTAATAAATAGAGTGAATAAAGAAATTCAAGAGAAATCCTAGATGGAAAATGGTTTTGGAGACACATGGAGGATGTGGGACCCGCACTAGCTTGATTTTTCATAATACATGGTATCTCTCTCTTGCAAATTCGAATTAATGGGAAGGTGAACACTCTTGGGTGAGTTGGTAAGTCATAACACATGTCATTGAGAATCTTAGGTTGAATTGGGAAGGATTGGTAACCTCCATGGAAGATAAACAGTCAAATTGGAAGTTTCTGGACACTTGGGCTAGATTCCCTAGCCCCCATGACACCAATGATGGAGCATCTATGACAACTATGACAAATTGCAGACCTGACCTCTGAAATCTGACCACTATGACATGTCATCCCCAAAAATAGGCTCAAGGAAGGCGCTCATGGGAGTGGGAGAAGCCAAAGAGACTCAAAATCGAATTTGGGAGAAGATGGAAGGTTGGAACTAGGAGACAAGTGACAAATGTGGAATATTTCCTAAATGGAAATCTATTGAATCTATTGAGAGGATTTCGACCCTTAGAAGGATAATTTTGGTTATAAAATGTAGAAATGAAGTATGAGAATGGTTTTTGATGATTTGAGAAAAATTGCATTTGTAAAGAGAGAACTAGTGCATGACTATTTTCTTGCCTTAGCCAATTTCGAGGGTGAAAGATTCCCATCCAAGTTGGTGTTTGGAGAGGCCACTTAGGTCTTTCATGGTTCTTTAATGGAGTTTTATCTGTAGGTAGCAGCTACAGGAAGTTTCATGGTTTGTTTTAGTGCAGCACTTTCTCTCCACCGTTTCTAGTTTTGAAGGCATATTCATGCTCCTTGAGGGAGGGCATTTTTGGTGAGCTCTTGTGTTTCTTGGGAGATATTCTCATTATATATTTTTGATTGTAATAGATTCATATCCTTTGTTATTAATATTCAAAAATCCTCAGGTCGAAATACCCACTGGTTGTATGCAAAAATATTGATTAATGAGCACACAATGTCCATTTCCCCAATGCTTTGATGTATGACCCTATAGGGTTGATTATTTCAAATGGATGGATGATTCTCTGATATATTTGTGATTAATATACTTCCATGGATATATTATACAAGTTTCATGTACTGTACTTAAGCATTTGAATCATTTTTACTCAGTTTGTTTGTATTGAGAGGTGAAATAGTGCCATTTCCCCAAGGGTCGAATTGGGGGTTTTTGTTGTTAAATGTGAGAGTGCTAGAACAGTAGTAAAAATAAATTAATTGTGTATATGAGACCTTAATAACATAATTAACACATTACATACCTATTTTCATAAATTTGTGGGATTTTGGAGGCATTTGGAAGGCCATTTGCAGGGTTACCCCAAGGGGATTTGATGCACAAATTACTAGTCAAAATTACATATTGATCAGAATAAAAATCAAGTTTGCAACAGTATTTAAAGGGCCATAAAACATCCCTTAAACTAATATTCAAGTCTAAACACCATTCATACACTCCTACAAAATATTTGGGAGCATTTGGGTTGATTTGGAGGTCAAAACAGTAAAACTAGTCAAAGGTCGAAATTGGGGAAAAAGTGGAAAATTGCCATTTTAATAAAATTCCTAACAAGGCACATTATAGTTAATATGTAGAGCATGCTCTATCTTATTTATATCATTGTAGACTGCTTGAGTATGATAAGGGCCTACATGGTGCACATCGGAAAGGGGGTGCTCACCTTTTCTGGTGTTGAGTCATGATAGGGTTTTCAATATTGACTACACCCTAAGGGAATGGATGCATTCCTGGTGTTTCAATACTTGGTAATGAATGATATGGAATGTGGTTAAGAATTGAACAGCAATACTGATGAGGTTGCTTATACTTCTTGTTTTTTCAACCTACACAGATGTAGATTGATATTCCACATTAAAGGGCAAAGTGAAGAAGGGTACGCAAAGGGACTGTATGGGAATTGACAACCTTTCTATGCTCATGTGAAATATTACTAGAAGGGATGGACAGGCCTGAAGAGATGTGTAATAAGAGAAGGTATCATCCTTGTGTGAGTAGGGGTCATGTTAACCTGTAGTCAAGAAAGTCACCTATAAAGTTCCTAAAAGGAACCACCGATTTGCACAAGAGAAGGAGTGGCGTCCTTGTATGAATGAAGAGTTGATGTGTGTGAAAGATTACGGTGCAAGAAGGTGTGGTGACATTGGTAAAGGGATAAAATCTCTACTGAGACAGCAGTGGGATGGCGGGTGCCGAGGACTGACTGAAAACCCTGAGATGCCTATGGCTCCATAGTAGAGCCTTGACCTATAATGGTCAGATGGTACAAGAATGTAAGGTGGCATTTGGTAAAGGCATAAAATATCTATTGGGATAGTAGTGGGAGGGCGGGCACTGAGGACTGACTGAAAACCCTGAGATGCCTATGGCTCCATAGTAGAGCGTTGACCTATAATGGTCAGTGGTGCAATTTCCTTCCATTGGTTGATGACCCAGATGAATGTGCCGGCTCGGCACTGGAGAGGGCCAATCAGGTATGGGACTAGTTGGGCACCACCAAATGCTTGGTAAATCCAGTCGATGGGGAGGTGTACTGGTTAAGCATTAACTATATCCAAGTCCATAGACGATCCCAAGGCTTGCAAAGCGAAGTAGGATCTTGTGGACCAGAGGGGAAACGTACAATACAGATAAGTATTCATTTTCATTTATGTCTTGTTTGGAATAATGAAGATTTCAGGTATAAGTCTTCTAACAGCTAAGCTGATACACTATTGTTTCTTTATTGGAAACCTTGGTCATTGCAGGAAGGAAAGACCCTGAAAGACTATAAATTGCTGATAAATCCAGAGAGTAAATGAGTGGGCGATATAAATTGCTAGTAAATCCAGAGAGTAAATGAGTGGGCGATATAAATTGCTGGTAAATCCAGAGAATAAATGAGTGGGCGATATAAATTATTAAGAAATATAGAGAGTAGTAGGTTGAACAATATAAAGTTCTTGATAAGTCCAGAGAGTGACTAGTTGGGCATTAACTACTTGATATGGTAAAGCAGCGTGTACGCTGGCCCAACACCCCTTAAACAATTGATAAAACCCATCGGAGCACTGACCTAGCATATTGCTAAAGGAAATGATTGATAAACCCAATCGGCATACTGGCCTGGAATTGCCTATTCGAATGATTGTGAAGTAGCCTATGTGCTGGCCCAAACATTCGTTATTGTTTTCACGGGAAATCCAAAGCTCGTAAATCAAAGAAGGATCTCGTGGAATAAACTGAAGACATCCAATATAGATAAGTATTCAGTTACCTTGCCGCTTCTTGCTTATGAATATATGTGTGTATATGATTGGTTATGATTTCCTAAACTCTTGTTTAGAGATAAACCCTATGAAAATGAACTAAACATGTGAATTGATTCAATGTTTGAGTGTAGGTATTGCTGGAAGCAAGGATTATGAAGGCATCCTAGAGATGCATGTGGACATGTGACCCTCCTAAAGAGCTCAGTATGAGCAGTAATAAAGATGGTGCTAGTGGATACGAGTGGATCCTAGCAGCCAAAGGTTCTGTAGGCAATAATGGGAAGGGTGCCCTAGTTGAAAATCCATATACAGACCTTAGACACTAAGTGTCATAGCCAAGAATAGAAAGTCAAAGCATTCACATTGAAGTGAAAGAGACTAAGGAGCATGAAACCACAGTGATAGTGTAGCTCCATAATAGAACAAGACTAAGAGGGAGAAACCCCTACTCTTCTCTTTCCTTTTGATTGATGCATTTATAAAACAAAATATTGTTGAGTGCATATCATGGCTGAAAATAGATTGTGTTTAATTGCTTGAGATGAATTGTGAATGCTAAAATAGTAAATTTCTTGTGAAAGGATGAACATGAATGAGTTCATGTGTATGTTGGGAAAGCATGAAAAGTGTAGAAGTCCCATGAATAAAGCATGGACATTCCATGTCAATTAGGAAAATAATTGACTAATCTTAATGTTTATGTTATGCTTTTCCTAACAAAGAATTCTCATGATGAATTTCATAGGTAAGAAAGTCAAACAATTGGTTGTAGCCGGCACAAGAAAGTGTTGCTAGTAAGTAAAGTGTGTTCAGTTGTGCCCATTGACCATGGCAACAGACCGAGGGCTATTAGAGTTGGCTGAAAGTCTTCTTCAAACAATTGTCAGGACCCAAGAAAATCTTGGGGAGATACTCAAGCTATAGGGGCAACAGAATGAGATAAACCATGAGGCTTTGCAGGACTCTATTTGTCTGCAAAAAGAGGTAAAAGGCATTCTGGGAGCAGTCAGCAAGGGAAAGGAAAGTGGATCAATGAAGTAGCATTCATCCAATCGTCCGATTAAGAAGTGTTCCAGGTCGGAAGACTCAAAGGAAATGGACCAAGAAAAGGTAAAGCCGCCAATCAAATGTTGGGGATGTGGAGGAAATCATTGCCTTCGTGTCTGCCCAACAAGAGAATATCAAGAGGGTGGCAATCGTAAATTCCCCAGGTTCGTGGACCAGTTGAAAGGAAAAGAAAAGGAAGGAATTGTTTTGGAACGATGTCCTCATGCAGAGCTAGAAGGTCTCAGCCAGCAAGAGCAGTTTGTAAAGACCAAAGGACTTAGATCTGAAAAACCCAAGTAAAGGGTGAAATGCAGGACAGACCTACCACATTTTGTGAATTTTGGACATATGTAAAGTGGGTATTTATTTCCGAACTGTTCGAACACCGAGGACGGTGTTATTCCAAGGGTAGGGGAATGTAATGTCCCCATCTTGACCCTATCGCATTAATATTGTAAATGATGTAAATATTGTTATTTAGTCATGTTGAGGAGCTCAAGGCCAAGGATCCACCATTGATTTATCGTTCTATGTATCGACAATTAGAATAGATGCATATGGTTCTTGTGCTAGCCGTGCACAATGTAAATTCGGACATCATGTAAATATGCAATTTTAATTAAAAACCCACAACCAGCTATGCAATGCAAAAAGAGATGGGGCATGATCTTACAAGGAAAAATAACCAAACCCTTGAGCCAATGGATTCAGTCCATGTGTTAATGAGAAAACCCATGAAATCCCAATTACCCATTTTGGCTTATGCCCCAATCATTAAATTCTTCCAAGAGTTGGTTGAGGCAGTTAATGCCTTGGGAATGATGAGGTATTGCAGCCAATTTCGGGTATGGGCAAGCCATCAATCTGAAAATTTGAATTTTTGCTTGCAAGGCAAGAAATCACCCAGGTTTTGCCTTCCCAATCCATTCTGAACCACGATCTTTCCTCTCTCATGCAGCCTGGGGAAAACTAGGGTTTTTCCTTCATGTTTTCACCATTTCTTTGCATTCTCCCATGCCTGGGAACTCGTTTTTGGTTAGCACAGTGGCTAGGAGAAGAGAACCATGATTTTCTGGGGTTATAGAGGCCGTTTTTGCCCATGAAATGCCCATGGACGTTTTTCTGAAAACGATTATGCTCCTGGGGTTGTTTTCCCATTTTTCCATTTTCTTTTTAGGCTTTCCCACATTTTTCTGAACTAGTTGAAATCCCATCGTTGGGCATCCTACTGCAAAAATTCCTAGCACTTGCATTTATGGCTGTTATGTCCCTCCCTGTTTAGTTTGAACCTGTGAGCAGGAGATTCAGGAGTGGAAGAGGACAGATTTGGCTTGATGAGCCCAATGAAGTATCCATAGCTCAATGGTTGAGCCACTAGCCTAGTAATTCACCTCTGTCCATCTCTTAGTAGCCTGAGAAACCCAACTGCTGATTGGCTTAGCTGATTATGGTGTATCTTTGGCTATGTGAGAGCCTGCTTTCCCCTTTTCCTTGTGGAGATCATGCCCGACTCGGGGGTGGTAGTGGTGCTGAGAGATTGAGGAGCACACTGGCCTACAATTGGGTGGAACGTTCCAGAAGCGTAGCTGGTTTCTCAGGGACTGCTTGGTTGAAGATAAGTATTCTCATTTGCTAATTTGATATTGTTTAATTGATGAATGACATGAAAATATGGAATGTATGATGGATGTGTAATGGAATTAAATTCTGCTGTGTTTTCAAATGTTTATGCATTTGCATATCTCCATCTACAATTTATATGAATGCTTATTTGATTAAGTATGGGACTAGATGTCCAGTATTATTATTAGTGTCCTCTCCATAGCCTTGTAGGATAGGAGGGACACTACAGCTAGGTATCCAAGCCCCCAGGGCCTGTAAAAATATCTAGGAGGCTGACTAAACCTCCCAAGGCCTGTAATAGGCACGAGTGGTTGGGTATTCAATCCCCCAAGGCCTATCGAGGGCCTATAACAAGCCCTGGAGGCTTAGAGCCTCACAAGGCTATTGGTAACAACTAGCTCAGTGCTATTGGTAACAATTGGTTGTCAATGACCACTGTCTCTCAACTATGAACGACTAAAAACTCACTTCCCCACGAAACCCCTGGCCTCAAGATGCGATTTCCCTACGTACAGGTAAGCCCAAGCCTTTCCTCAACCCAATTTTTCATCCGGTCATGATCCCTCCATCTCCATCTGGCAGATATTTGTCATCCCACCCATATACAAAATACCCTAAAGTATTTTTGTATTGTTACATTAAATAAAAAAACCCTTTGCCCCTTAATATATAAGCAATATGATTTTTAGGTTTTCATGAATATTTAATACCGCAATATGAATGAACGTGATATTATATTCCCTTCTAGTGAAGCCCCCATGCACACAAGGCACCACAAACTTGTACAAGTTAACCTGCTTGACAACTGTTCTTCCCAAAAGTGCAGTATTAAAAGACGAATCAAATGAATTAATAAAATAAGAGGCAAACTTGTATACCTTGTCATCTTTATGGATCTGAAAAGCTATTCTGAAAGCCATTATAAAATTGCCTTTAGTGAAGGGGTAAATTCAACTCAATCTAATAACTTTTGTTTGGGCATGAATCTAGAGACTATCAATAGTGTCATATAGTGGCCAAATTTGGACATTGTTGTAGATGAAAGAGTGATCCAGGAAACACGATCTATTTTCTTAAATCCTTTTGTAACATTTAACATTTTGAATTTGTTATTTTCAGCTCGAAATTTTACTATGCAGCATCTTCCAGGATTGAATAAATTAGGGCTCTTTTGAATCCTGATATCAGTAATCAGTAATCATATTATATAATTATTTAGGTTCTATTTTTAGTTTTTGTTTTTTGTTTATGATTTTTTTTCACATATTTTATATTTATATATGTGAGACACTCTTTACCTTAATGAACCTTGATTTCAAAAAGGATGCACCCATACTTGTTCTTGCAATACGTGGTTGCACCTATGAACATGAGTGACATCGATTATAAGTTATTACTTATTCATGTACACATTTATTGTTGGAGTGTTCACTCATATGGACTTTGTTACACTCATTTATGTCTTATTTGATGGAATGTGCTAGCTTATTTGGCATGATTTTCAATCGTAGATGGGTTATGATGGATATCCCTAGAGTGCCCTCCTATTAGCACATTTTTGGTGACATATGGCATGCATTTCACTGGAGTGTTTTGGGTTCTTAGAACTTTATTGGTAGCTTGGGATGGTTTTCTATCATCATTTGTTAGATGCTCTCTTGGAGGCATGCCATTGGTTTGTATGTGATGTCTTATCCCTCTTAAAGAGTTGTTTTGATCACTAGAATATGCATCTTATTTTATGATTGAGATTGAAATCAATCCAAGATCTTACCAAAGTTGTTATTGTAGCTTCCTGTAGACTATGACATGCTGATTTTGGTCTTAGTTCATGAAAATGTCAAATGGAAAGAAGGGTCATGTTTAATAAATATTGTAGAATTGTCCTGGCAACATCTTAAGCAGTCAGAAATCAATGTTTTTGAGGGTTGATTTCATCTCTAAATCTATCATGGATCAGATCTGATATTCACACAGTAACATGAAGAAGATGAAAAATGCATTTCAGGTACACTGTAAATAGTATGTGCATGATTAACTAGGTTCAAATTCATATTTAGAAGCCTGCAAATAGTCCATCATCCAAAGCATATTTCAGCATCAGCAAGGTTAATATTACAAAGGATTGTTACAACTAACTAAGTCCTTGGTTTGACACTGAATGTATTATTAGACCTGTCTCCAACAGTCACTCATGGTGTTGAAGCTTATGATAGGGATGCTGCATATGTTGCTTGTCGAAGTATTGTTCCTTTAATGTTTAAATAATGAATTCATAACTTCACTTCATTGCATTGTTTGGTGTAAACCGTGATGACGATGATGATGATGATGATGATGATGATGATGAAGATGGTTTTGATCATCATTGTCATCATCAACATCATCATCGTCATCATTCATCATCATCAACATCATCATCATCGTCCTTATATTCATCATCATCATCCTGGTCACCATCATCATCATCATCATCATCATCATCATCTTGGTCATCGTCATCATCATCATCATCATCATCACCATCATCATCATCATCATCATCGTCATCATCATCATCATCCTCATCATCAACAACATCTCCGTCATCATC